>CM066321.1:52058554-52521054 GCA_033807775.1 Saussurea involucrata
ACCCAAGCAAAACTAATCTTCCTTTGTATTGCAGGTTAAGAAGGGTATCTGGTATCTCGATAGCGGATGCTCTAGACACATGACTGGAAAGAAAAGCCTGCTCGCTGAATACAAGGAAGAGAAGGGTCCCTCTGTGACTTTCGGTGGAAATGGAAAAGGACACACCCGAGGGTATGGTGTACTTTCAAATGGTACAACATCCTTCAGAAGAGTCGCATATGTTGAAGGGCTGAAGCATAATCTTCTGAGCATCAGTCAGCTTTGCGACATGGATAACAAAGTGATTTTCACTAAGGAATCCTGCTTTGTCTCTGACAAAAAGGAGAAGATAGCTCTCAGCGGTTATCGTTTGGAAAATGTTTACGTTATAAACATGGACTCAACAACCACTGAGAACTCCTGTTTCTTCTCAAAGGCATCTTCTGATGTCAACTGGCTATGGCACAAGAGGCTCTCACATCTCAACTTCAAGACACTGAATACTCTTTCATCCAAAGAGTTAGTCACTGGTCTACCTCAACATTCATATGCCAAAGAGTCCTTATGTTCAGCGTGTGAAAAAGGGAAGCAAACCAAGGCAAGCTTTAAGTCAAAGCAAGTTTCCTCAGTGTCATCTCCTCTTCAACTACTCCATATGGATTTGTTTGGCCCCGTTAACAAACAATCCATCGCTGGAAAGAAATATACGCTGGTCATAGTTGATGAATTCTCTCGTTTCACATGGGTCATGTTTCTCCGTTCTAAGAGTGACACCCCTGAAGAACTCATCACCTTTGTTCGGAAGATGGAAACTCTGAACAATATGACTGTTCGCTCAATAAGGAGTGATCATGGAACTGAATTCAAAAACAGTTCTCTTGATTCCTTCCTTGAGAGCAAGGGCATTTCTCACAACTTTTCGTCAGTGAGAACACCACAACAAAACGGAGTCGCTGAAAGAAGAAATAGAACAATTATTGAAGCTGCACGTTCAATGCTCAGCGATTCTCACCTGCCTACTCAGTTTTGGGCAGAAGCTGTCAACACGGCTTGTTTTACGCAAAACAGGTCGCTGATAGTCAAAAAATTCAAAAAGACAGCCTATGAACTTTTTCATGGGAGAAAGCCTTCAATCAGCTTTCTTCACATCTTTGGTTGTCAGTGTTTCATACTGAACAACAGAGATGCCCTTGGAAAGTTTGATCCTAAGGCTGATGATGGAATCTTTCTTGGATACTCCTCAGTTTCCAAAGCCTTCAGAGTCTTCAACCGAAGAAGACAAACTGTAGAAGAAACTATTCACGTCACGTTTGACGAATCCCGTTCAGCGAACTCTAAACCGAACGCTGATACAGAAGAACTGAATCAATGGATGTTTTCTCATCTTGGTGATTCAGAAGATGTTCCCACTACTCATGCTCATACAATGAAAATGATGGTCCTACTATCATTCCCAATATGCAGAATAGTGAAGCTGAAACATCTTGGGTCTCAGCTGTTCCTATAAACATTATACCCGCAGTTGATCCAAATGTCTCAGAAATTCCATCTATTTCTCAGCAATCAGTGAATGAAGTGACAAATGCAAGCATTCCTCTCTTAGCTGATAATCCAGAAGTAGCTGAAGCCTCATCTTCAGTTTCTCCAGTTCAGACTGAGTCAGCGACGCATGCTCCGGCTCAGCGATGGACTGTAAATCACCCAATCGATCAAATTCTTGGTGATCCCAACGCTGGTATTCAGACTCGTAGAAGTGCAGGTAATATTTGTTTATTTGTTAACTTTATTTCTCTAACTGAACCAAAGAAAATGGATGATGCCCTCAGAGATCCAAACTGGCTCAGCGCTATGCAAGAAGAGCTGACTGAATTCGAAAGAAACAAAGTTTGGAAACTTGTTCGGAGACCAACTGACAAGACAGTGATAGGCACTAAGTGGGTCTATCGAAACAAGTTGGACGAACATGGTACTGTAACTCGCAACAAAGCTCGTCTTGTTGCTCAGGGATACAGACAAGAGGAAGGCATAGATTATGACGAAACCTTTGCTCCAGTAGCAAGACTTGAATCTATTCGTCTTTTCTTAGCATATGCTGTACACAAAAACTTCACTGTACATCAAATGGATGTTAAGTCAGCGTTTCTAAATGGAAATCTGAATGAAGAAGTATATGTGGAACAAACTCCAGGATTCTCAGATCCTAAGCGTCCAGGTAATGTTTATAAGCTGGATAAGGCACTTTATGGCTTGAAGCAAGCTCCTCGTGCATGGTATGACACTCTTTCTACTTATCTCCACCTTGAAAAATTTGAGCGAGGTAAGATTGACAAAACTTTGTTTTTTAGAAAAGTAAAAGGTCATATCATTTTAGTTCAAATATATGCTGATGACATTATATTTGGTTCTACTAACCCTGAGCTTTGTACTCGTTTCGCTGATAGAATGAAAGATGAGTATAAAATGAGTATGATGGGTGAACTAACATATTTCCTTGGTCTTCAGATTAAGCAAACTGAAAAAGGAACTTTTATAAATCAGGGAAAGTATGTTAAAGATATGCTGAAGAAATTCGACTTAACTGAAAGTTCAGCTATGAAAACCCCTATGGCACCACCGCTGATACTTGATAAGGACACAAAGGGTGTTCCTGTCAATGTCACGCTGTACCGTGGGATGATCGGCTCACTACTGTATCTTACAGCTAGCCGACCCGATATTATGTTTGCAACATGTCTGTGCGCACGATATCAAGCTGAACCTAAGATATCCCATATGAAAGTTGTAAAGCGAATCTTTCGATATCTTAAGGGTACAACGAATCTAGGTCTTTGGTATCCCAAAGATTCAGGATTCGATCTAACCGCCTATTCAGACAATGATTTTGCAGGTTGCAAAATGGATAGGAAAAGCACCACAGGAGGATGTCAGCTCCTGGGTGGAAAGCTGGTAAGTTGGACAAGTAAGAAGCAAAACTCAGTGTCCACTTCCACAGCTGAAGCTGAGTATGTAGCCGCTGGAATCTGCTGTTCTCAAGTCTTATGGATGAGAAATCAGCTACTAGACTATGATCTTCAGCTCTCCAAAATCCCAATCTATTGCGACAGCACAAGTGCCATCGCTATAGCAAACAATCCAGTGCTACACTCAAAGACAAAACACATAGAAATCAGATATCATTTTATCAGAGATCATGTGATGAATGGTGATATAGAACTTCATTTTATCCCAACTGATTATCAGTTAGCTGATTTGTTTACCAAACCTCTTGATGAGACAAGATTCAACTTTCTCATCAGCGAGCTTGGAATGCTGAACTTTGAAGGATAAATCTTCAGCGGTTCACATTTAATCAGCGATACGTTTATACATTCTTGTATAGGCTCTCGGATAAAATAAACTTGTACAATCCAATTCATCATCTTCTCTCTGAATTAATTTGGTTAAACTGATATCCAGGTATGTTTTTCTCTCTCTGACAATCGCATGAAAATGCAAGATTTCAAATTCTTACATCGCTGAATATCTCTTCCTTAACAGCGATATTTTGAAATTCCTTAAAACCTCACTGATATTTCTATTCAGTGCTTCATATTTTTTCAAAAGAGTCCCTGAGTTTCTTTTAAAACCTCATAGACATCCTAAAAGAATGTGAAAGGACAGTTGTGACGTCATTGCAACAGATAACACCAGGCACGCTCTTTTTCTGACACACGTTTGCACGTTTCGTTGTCTATCCAATCAAATGCAAACACGTGTCCGTGTCATGATGAAAAACTTTCCCGCTCAAGTTTTTCTCTCTCTACTCTCTTCCTATATAAACACTCTCAAAGTTTATATTTGTCTTTTACGCGAATCAATCTTTCTCCGCAAGAAAAGAACACTGTTGCATTTTGTGCTCTCAATCTTCAAGAACTGTTCATCATCTTCTTCATCAAACTCAAGGTTAATATGTTCTTATCTATTATCAAATGCGAATAACTTGTTTTCGATCTTATCATTGTTTTACACAAGATCAAACAAAAGAACTCAAAAATAAAATCATTTTCTTTCATGGTTTTATAAACACAACCATTTCATGGTTGTTCTTCAAGTTTTATATCTAAAATCTTAAACTTGTTCTTCTTTCGTATCCATTTTTTTAAGAAACTGGAATACAAGGCTTATGGGTGTTATATTCGTTTTTTTTAAAACAAGAAAAAACCCTAATCTTCATTAAGACTTTTTTGTCTGAATGAAATGGACAAAATTCGAAAAATCTTAATGGAAATTTTCTTTCCACATTAAGATAATTCTTATTTGTTAACATCTTTGGTTGAACTGCTAATACAGTGAAATGGCAACTTCAAAGCTGAATGTTACCGCTGAGTCCATCTCCGCTGATTCTGAGGAACTGGAAATCACTAGAGCTCCTCAGGTTAAGTTTGAGCTGGATCAACTAGACTGGACAAAGGCAAACAACCTCTCAGCGCTTCTCGAGTTTCCTCCTCGGAAGCAGGTATCCCATCTAGACGACGCTGTAAATCTTTTGAATAATAGCCCCATCTACACAGCACTTACAATCACACCTCCTGCCAGTCAGCGTCTTTTATCCCAATTCTGGTACTCTGCCAGACACACCGACCTACCCTCCGCCAAAGATCCATCTAAAACCATCGACTGCATACTCAGCGATACTGAGTATGGCACCATCAAGATAACCCCCGCAATAATCCGCAAAGCCCTGAAATTCCCAAACGCTACCTCAGAAAATCCTTTCATTTCATTACCTGACCACAAGAAGCACGCTGACAGGGAAGAAATCATTGCTTTCCTTGATGCGATGGGTTACATCTGGGAGACTGGAAGAGACAAGCTACCTGAGAAGAAGCTGACGCTGATAAAGAAATCCAAGATGCCCAGCGAGATGAACTTCATCTTCGCTCACCTGATCAGCTGCATGACAGCGAAATCCGGATCTTCTGATCAAGCCGCTCAACCTCAGCAGGCCATGGGTTACGCACTGCTGAAAGGTCTCAACATTGACTGGGCCTCCATCATCTATGAAGACCTCATTCAACGTGTTGATTCTGCCGCTGACCGACCAGCATGGGTTCCTTACCCACGATTCATCAGCGCCATCTTTCAATATGGCCTGAAGGACAGCTATCCTAAAGAGGGTGATCTGAAACTCTCTCAGATCGGCCCTAAAGTTCTCGACTTCAAGCCTGTCGCCAACGAGGTACGTCTCTCTACCCTTCTCACTCTACTTAATTCTCCGCTTTCTGTGGCTCCTTCAGCGACAATACCCCTCGCTGATTCCCAGGCCACAAAATCCATTCCTTCTAAGAAGAGGAAACAATCTCTTACCCCTCTTGATTCCAAAAGGATCAAGAAAACCAAGGAGCAACCCCAACAATTCCATGCTGAAGACTCCTCAGCTCATTCTGAAGAGCTGAAGGAAAGTTCAGTGGTACGCTCTGCCACACCAATTCAAGCCATCCCTTCTAAACCTACTTCAGCGTCCTTAAACGCTGAGGTTAGAACTTTGGAATCTACCCAACCTTCTTCAGTCTCTCAAAAGACTGATGAAGTACTTCTCAGCGAATTCAACGCTGAACTTGAAACCCAACCCCAATTCTTATCCTTCGATCCTCCCTCTATATCTTTGGACACTCCTCCAGCTAAAACTGGAGATGCCATCATTCAAGAAGCCGTTGAAGCTTCTCAGCGAATGACGAAGAAAGGACGTGCAGAGATCTCCATCCCTCACGGAACTTTTGAGGGAGATATGGAACACTATGGAGGGACTCGAAACTTTGATGAGTTCGTCAACGCTCCTGCAGGTACAGATCCCACCTTAAACACTGTAACTAAACCTGAAACTTCTGAGCTTTCCTTTGTTCACAGGTACTTATATGTTAGAGGTCTATATTTGGGAGACATCAACCAGTCTCTGAAGTCCATGGAGATGAAACTTACAGATCTCACCACCGGTCTATCAAATAACTCTACAGCTGTAACAAACGCTGGAGAGAATCTGACGAAGCTGACTACTGTGGTGGAAAAGAAGGCCTCCTCTGATGACATCAAAGGCCTTGATAAAACTCTCGCCGACTTTGCCAAAGTGCTCTCCGACATCTACACTGACTACACCAACCTCAAATCGTCAGTTTCCACCGTTTCCAGCGAGGTTACAACGCTGAAGAAATCGGTTGGTACACTCGAAGGTGATATGTCAGTGGTCAAGACCGACTTGGGCTCAGTGAAGACCGACCTTGGTTCTGTCAAGACAATGATCGAGACGCTGGTGAACAAGGCAAACAATCCAGCTCCTGCTCCGGCCCCTGCACCTATTTTGGACTCATTCACCGCAGAGGATCGCCAAGAGCTGAAGAAGATCACGCCTGCTATTTCTGGCCTAGAAGACAGAATAGCTAAGCTTGAAGGTTGTGTGAAAATCTCTGGCCCAGAAGACAGAGATAACACCAATGCTGAGTCTACCCATTCCTCCCCCGCCCATCATGAGAAAGAGGGGGAGAAGAGCGCTGAACAAGAGAAGAGCGCTGAAGATCAAAATAAGAGCGCTGAAGACCTTTCCCATGATGAATCTATCAGGGGAGAGGGTAATGAAGATCTGGTAACTGAACCTCAGGGAGATGAAAACCCTGAGGGAACCGAGAACCTCGCCTCTGTATCTGAGGGGGAGCAACTCGAAGAAGATGCTGAGGAATCCGAAGCAGAAGAAGACGAAGACATCGACATCCCTGAAGCTGAACCATCCTCCTCTCCAAGGAACGATGATGATGATGATGAATATGACGAATTCTTTGTCGTCAAACCTGCTCCTCGAAAAGCTCTTAAAGGGATCGTGATAACCGAATCCACAGGGGAGAAGACAAAAACAAAGACAAAGCACTCAGCCTCTGGCGCTGAGAAAAGCAAAGACAAAGGCATCGCTAAAGATGATAATCTGGCGATCTTGCTTGCAAAGCCGATTTTTCAGGTACACTAAACTTTTTTTCCTTCCCTGATCATCTCTGAACAATCAGTTATCCATTCCACAAACACCATACACATCCACATTATTTTTTTTCTATCTTTTCTACCCAAGTTCTTCTACCCAGTTCTTATTTGTAAGATCGCTGCGTTTCAGCTAGTCCTCTCCCCTGTTTGAGGATATCGCTGAAGGCTCTACTATTGCGACTTCACCAATAATTCCAGCTACCGCTGAAGACATAATCCCAGTCTTAGATTTAATCTCTGAGACTGATGAACCAGAAGAACAACCTCTCTTGCTCAATAAGAGACCTTCCTCAGATCCTCAAAGGCTGAGTGAAGAAGATCAAAAGAGGAGAGAAGAAATGATAAAGCGATTCGAGGATCAGCGAATCATTCTAAGGCGCGATCAACTGCCTTCAGTTCCTCCTAAGTTCAGAATTTCAAAAGCTGAATACCAGGAACATCTCAGAGCTGAACGCCTCATCGCTGAAAGGAAGGAAGCTGAAGATAAAGACAGAGAATACGCCATCAAGCTCACTCAAGAATCTGTCAAAGACCCCAAGCTGAAGCGTATTCCCATTCAAATCCAACGAAAGCTTTGGGAACAAGCCCAGAAGATCGTGGAAAAGAAAGCTGAAGTTTCTCAAACCACCCTGATCTGGTGTAAAGAGAAAATCCACTTCAGATATCGTCCAGCGAAGATCAACAAGGTATTCATCTCTGATTTAAAGAAAGATTTCAGCGAATGTACTTTACTTCATCAGTACTGAAAAGATCCCAGAAAACAGTAAAAGGGACAAATATTTTATGAGTTCTTTTTATCCTTATGTTTTCATTAAATAGCAATTTTCTTTGTTGCTATGTCATAATCAAATAGGGGGAGATTGTTGATCCAAACCCTCAGTGATTTGATAATGACCCTCTCTTAAAAACTTAGTGAAAATTGTAAGTAAACAATATGTATCAGAGTTTCACTATCGCTGATAAGTACTAAGATCTTACAGTACTGCTGATAGGAACTCTCGCTCTTTTAGATTAAACATTCAGCGAACACTGTTCACCATATCGCTGAGTCTGTTCAGTCCTTATGGTGATCGCTGATAAGTTAGTTGTTTACTTATGATCCCTGAAGACAAGATTCACGTCAACAAAGGTTCTACGCTGAAGTCGAAGATCAAGCTCAAGGACCAGCGACAAGTCTCCTAATGAACTGATGCGGATCAGCGAAGACTCAGATTTGTCCACTCAACGTGAAGTATCAAGTACAAGACTTCAGCTATCGCTGAACTTTATCATTCGCTGAATAGTAAATGATAATCGCTGAATCAACGAAAGCTGATCATGAAGTCCTCCGTACAAAGTACTTTTGTCTTAACCTCCCTTGCACGCCACCGTACGAAATGTCAGAAAAGAACCTCCGAAAATCTGAAATCGTACAACCACTCTGATACTACACTGTTCATTCATGCGGCTACTAAGGTTGTCAACAAAGGTCAATGACATGCAACCAATCCGCTGGTGACACGTGTAAAGTGTATACTGAATTGCATTAAATGCATGCAGTATATAAAGAGATGAACTCACTTCATTTGAAGTAACTTGCTAACTCTGGACAAGTTCAAATCTCTCTTAAGATAGGATTTTATTAGTAATCTCCTTATCTTTCTTAGTGCAAGAAACCTTAGTGTTCCAACTTGTTTAGATTTAGGTTTATCCTTAATCTTGTTTCCGCAACAAGCTGTAAATTGTTAATGATTTATCAATAAACAATTTAGAAAAGAAAAATAGTGTGTTTGTATTCAACCCCCCCCCCCCCCCCCCCCCCCTTCTACAAACTTGTATAGGCCTTTCGGGACCAACACAAATGAACCACATAAAAAAAATTACTGAAAGTTAGCAACAGTTGTAGTTCTCCATTCGATCCAATCGGCTCAATCTGACCACGAAGTTACACATTCCATATACATCAAGAGCAAACTTACCATTTGGGTTCAGTAATAGCTGTATTTCAAATTAAAGGTATGGTATTGTCCTTGACCTTTCTAAACCTTCGTTATCTTAATTGTTCAGAAGCTATAATTAATAAATAAAAAATTGAAAATGTGTTCTTAAGCAACAAAAGGGAGAAAACAATTGATAGAGAAACCAATAAAACTTATGCAACTCCAATCTTGAAACTGAGTTGATACTTAAATTGAAGTTTCACCTAGAAAACATTAGATGGTGACAACAAACATAGGCATAGACATTCAAATACGATTACCCATGTAACGATATTCTCATTGGTTTTCACAATAAAATTAACAACACAACATGAAGATCATAAGAGCTCACCGTACAAAGGATCAGGTTTGAGACTCCAAAAAACATTTTGTGTGGCTCTTTCTACAAAACATTGGGTCAGAAAAGAAATCAAAATCTAAAACACCATTTACAATCTTCATTTAGCACAAACCATTCGAAAAACACAAGCACGATTTTGAAGATAGTTCATTCGAAAAGCACAAACAAGTTTACCTGCTGCAAATATGGTGGTACGCATAAATAGAAGCAGAAGCGACGGTAGTCCATGAAAAAATCAAAATCACGCCTGAAACTAATGAGGAAACAAAATCAATGGATGAGGTCGCAATACATCAAAACCTCAGAGTAAAATCTAAATCGAAATGGAAATGAAAATCTAAATCTAAATCCAAATTGAAATGGAAATCTAAATCAAAATCGATAGCATACCTCGGAGAAATATGTAGGGTTTTGACGAACCTGTGAAATCAAAACTTGGGGATGGAGTTGTAACTTGTATGTATCGATAGGGTCGTCATACATCAAATCGGTTTGAAAAACTCTGTTTGAGGTGATTCATCAAATCTGAAGCCTGATACACCAAAACCAAATCAGATGTCTATTCGAGGTGTGAGGGAAGAAAGCATGTCTGAAGACTGCGAGGGAAGAAAGGAAATCAAACTTGATGTTGTTTCGCAAGATCAGAAATCGAACCTGTTGTTGTTTAGCAAAATCAGAAATCGAATTCCATAGACGAAATCGAACCACAAATCGAACTCGAAATCTGTGGCAGTTCGTACCTTCAGGTGGTCGACGATGTGGCAGATCAAGAAAAGGCTGTTCGATTATCAAGAGCAGAAAGTGAGAGAGCAGAGAAGTCGCTGGTTTACCGGAAAAACTTTGACATTGGGAAGAAGCTTTCACGTTCGATTTCGGGAAAAAAGGACGGTGACGGGAAGAAGGTTTCACGTTGGGGAAGAAGCTTTCACGTTGGGAAGAGTTACCTCTCAACATCGATACCAAACAAAGAGCAAAGCAAAAACGGAAACAAGATAAACAAAAATCAAAGCTCTTATTACAAATCAAACAAAAAGGGAAACGATACCTGAAGGTCAAAGAATTGTTGTCCATGGCAATCTTTAGAAAACGGGCAAGGCAAAAGACGATGGAGATCCGTCTGAGAAAACATGCAGGCCGACTTAGAGCAGGAGATATCTCAAAATTTGAATTAGGTCTAAGAGATGAAAGAGACGCAGGTCAATGGTCTCAGATGAGAGGGAATAAGGATTTGAATTGAAAATTTTGAATTCTTTAGAATACGAGCAGAAGCGGGAATCTCACAACAAAATGTTTGAAATGAGCATTAATAACTTGTACCTCATGCAAACCAAGTTGTAATTCATAACTTTTCAACTTTTGTGCATGAAATAGCAATACCTTGTGCATTGTGACTTGTAATTAAGAGTTTTGCATGTATGCTTATTAAGGTAGTAATAGATATATATATTTAAAAGAAGATATTAATTTTCTAACACCATATACTTGGTATGATATTTTATTAATATATTTATTTGTAATAAGTTTTAAGAAAACCATATTTATTCTAAAATTCGTTGAAAAAGGGTATTAATATATTTTGTACCATATGTATTAGTATATTTAAAGGAGATATATATTTTTTTATACCATATACTTGGTACTATATATATTGATATATTTATTTTGTAATAATTCTAAAAGATAATCATATATACTTTAAAAAAAAGATATACCTACCTAATATCTTATGAAAATAATTTTTGAACATTTTTACACTACTAAGTTAACATATATACCATATATCCAATATAGTAAAAATTATGTTTTTACACGGTTTTTGAAGAGCAACTGTATAAAAAGGTCTAAAGCCATGTAGAAAATTATAAAACTGTGTAAAAAAATAACCATTAAAATAGTCATTTTACACGGATCCTCTTCGAAAACCGTGTAAAAATATATATGTTTGTTACACGGTTATTTTAAAAAACCGTGTAAAAAGACTTCTTTTTTACACGGACCCTCTTCCAAAACCGTGTAAAAATGTTTCGAGCCTTTTTTAAACGTTTTTTTTTCAAATAACCGTGTAAAATAATAACACATTTTTACACGGTTTTAGAAACAACCATGTAAAAATGTATTCAAACCTTTTTACACGGTTATGTTACCATAAAACCGTGTAAAAAAGTCTTTAAAAAAACACGGGTACATTTTTACACGGTTTCTTGAAAACCATGTAATAAAGTCATTTATGTTGTAGTGAACCAATAAAAGCCATTAAGGTCGAATAAAGTTCATTGATGATTGTTGAAGTCAATCCATGTAACACCCTCGAATTTGGGAAGAACAACTAAATAAAATTTCGATAAAAGTAATAATCACTTAAGGAATACGATTCCTTCTGCAAGCCATTCTTGAAATTTTCTCAAGATAAACATAATACCTCTCACAATTATTAATTCAAGTCATACTAGGTGACCAAATCAAGCCGGGTGTTACTTAACGAAATTACAATTTGCTATTCCCAACCAGTGCAGAAGACTTTACTTAAGCAAATCACGTCTCGTGCATTCTACTAGCACTCATCACTTCACAGTGTAGCTCAAGCTATTCCCAACCTGAGCCTGTTGCACATGCCGCCAAATAAAAAGGGTTAGGCTAACGCCTAGTGAGTTCAAGAGTTTTTATCATGACCATATAAATTCATAAATTGTGAGAGATACAGTTTAAGTCATGAGTTTCAAAAGAATTTACTTCAGATGCGAATCACCCATTTTCCAACTCACACAAATCCCGTGCTGAAAACTTTAATATAAAATGATTCCCAAAATGGATTCATCCCCAAAACCAACGTGAAAGGTGAAATAACATTTGATTCTCAAAACGATTGAATTCATAAATAAATCGCCATTATTCCAAACATTCTAAACGTTGATGAAGCATAACCCATAACTCACATAACGTGGAAAACGATTCTGTTAATCCAAGATCTATCAAGATTAGAGAGAAATTCTAGAGAGAGAGTAGAGAGAGAAAGTAGATCTATTAGGGTTTGCTCTCAATATTACAAGATGTGAATTATGCTCAAAAGCTTATTGAATCGTTACAAGATTACACTAAACAAAGCCTTATATACCCTAAGACTAACTAAGGCATAAAGCTAACTTTGACTTTCTACACATGACTAAATACATTGACCTTGACTCTATAAATCAAGATTAAATCTTGAAGACATATTTGTCCTAACAATCTCCCCCTTGGATTCAAGATTTAAACATTTGAGAACAACAGTCTTCGGCTTCTTGAATCTTCAAAACTTCGGTCTTTATCAAGGCTTGTCAAAGTCAAATCGTCACAAAATCTTCAGACGGAGATTTTCTTTCTTTGATATGTAGAATTTGTTTCTTCACACAATGCATTTTGATACAATGTAGCGCAAATCTAAGAAAAATAGATCTTCTTGAGAAACCAAGATGATCAATCGATTTTTCCTAAACTCTTGAAGAATTCTCCCCGTTTTTCTTTCTTTGACTTGAGAACTTCAATCTTCAGTAAGAATATTCACCATATAGCACAAGTTTAAGAAAAGAGATCACAAGATGATCAATCGATTTCTCTTAAACTCTTGAAGAAGAAATCTCCTCCTTTCCTTTCTTGAGACGAAGTCTTCTTTAAACATTTCTCCCTCTGTCATGAAATCGAATCTTTGACTTGAAAGCTTTGACATGCAATTGAACTAAACATTTCTCCCCCTTTTTTGATGAAAGTGTGCATCATGATCATCGAAAACCTTCTTCAATTTCAGTCGCGTCTCTGATTCTCACTAACAATCTCCTCATTAATGAATAACCTTGCTCCCCCTCAAAATAAGAATTCTGGAGCAATGTGTTTTCTCCCCCTGAAAGTATGCATATATTTCATTTAGGCACAGTAGTTGAAATTTTATACAAGGAAAATAAAATTCATTGAACTACATTTTATAATTACTAACATTTGATCATTTGAAAACTGTACAAAAGAAATTCAACTTAATGAAATTTAACAGATTTATCAATCAAATGAAATCAAATGCATGTGTTTGGATTCAAATACCAGACATCATTGCATATAAAGTTAAAAATGTTCAGTTTCAACCCCTTTATTAAATCTATTTGGTGTGCTAGCATGCGAAATATGATCAGCAACAAGCATATGCAATTCTAAAACATATCAGAATACTCTGCTCTACTCACACTATTTGTCCAAAATCAGAATTTTCACAAATTTACAGGTTTATCGCGACTTTGTATTTTCCCCAAGTTTCAAGAGATGTGTGCTCATTGGCATCTTTTGATTTTGTGCACATTGGCATCTTTTGATTTTGTGCACATTGGCATCTTTTGATTTTGTGCTCATTGGCATCTTTTGATCACAAAGTTTATTAAGAATAAGATACAACGTTAAACATGGCTTTCTATCTGAATCTATAACAGGATTTGGGTCAGCGATCCCAGACCAGTTGGCCTTAGGTGCTAGGTGACGAGCACCCTTTAGAACTTACTTTCTCAAACCAGAAAGGCCACATCGATATATCTTAAACCCATTTGTACCAGTAGAATATGGCTTTCTATCTGGTTCTATAGCAGGATTTGGGTCAGCCGATCCCAGACCAGTTGGTCTTAGGGACTAGGTGTCGAGCACCCCTTAGGATTTAATCTCCCAAACCAGAAAGGCCACAGGCACAAACTTTCAAACTAAATGATTAGATTTAAAACTTAGAGCATCTCAATCACTTGGTTCTAAAACATAGTGATTCTCCCATATTTTCGTTTCCATCCATCATTCTGACAAAAAGGTTTTTTGAGCATTATATTCTATATAAATCTAGAATCACATAATTTTGAGCATTCAACATAATTTCATTCATGTTTTGCTGACCTTTCGATTTATTTAAGAAGTGAAAGATGAAACAGATGTAACTCAGATAATACAAAAACGCTTGTAAAATCACCCTTGACACACATTTCATTCATTGAATGAAAGTTGAAAAAATTTCACTTCATTGACTTAAATTTGTAAAAAAATCAAACATTCAAAGCAGTAGAAATAAAACATAATGCAATGTTACCTTTCACCACTTGTTCCTTTAAACAAAAAGATATGACAGTTAACGATATCACCTGAGAAGTATGAGTTCTAAACTGATTTGTTTAGAAGTCTTAGTCTTTGAAGTACGGGTCCTGAACTGAATTGTTCAGTAGCCATTGTCGTTGAAGCACAGGTCCTGAACTGATGTATTCAGAAACCAATAATTGTGAAATCCGGGTTCTAAACTGATGTGTTTAGAAACCATATCTCTTTACTCCCCCTTAATGGCACAAATAATCTTCTTCCTAGAGTTCAACGCTTTGCTTCTAAATATGCAAAAACAGATTAAGTAGATTTTGGTACCCAACGAGTCTTGGGTCCTGGCTTGTTAAGCGGAGCTCTATAGGAAGGAAAATGATAAGTACCATACCAATATTGAATACTATCATTTTTAATAAAATCATTAGTACCATAATAAGAACAACAAAAATTCTTTTGTGCTAACCTGATTAAATGATTTGCAGAATATAATGAATCAGGTTTAGCAAAAGATTTACCTTTCAGGTTAGTGTTCTTGTTGGGAAGAGATGATTTTGGTATATCTTTTTTAGGAATTGTACCTTTGACTCTCCATTGCATGTTGACTTTCTTGTATGAGGGAAGATCAGCATATTTATACTTGGAAGAATTATCCACTGAATGATCATAGAAAAGATTAGAAGGACGAATCGGACATTCTGAATAGATTTTGGATTTGTTGAATGACTTCACTTTGTAAGATAATTCATTCTGTTCCTTTGTCACACAATCAAGCTTCTTCAGAATATCACACTTAACCCTCTTCTCAATCATGATATCAGTTGATAACACGGCCAAATTCTTTGTTAGCTTTCGTATTTCTTGCTGAAATATCTTCCTTTCAACAGAAAATTCATCTTTGACGCTCCTGGCCTGAAAGTCAGCTTTCTTTCTCTTTTCCAGCTCTTGTTTTTCTTCATCTAATTCTTTTTCAAGCTCAGATATCTTCTTTGACAACTTCACATTCTTTGCTTCAAAGTCTTTCCTTTTATTTTCAAATTCAAGCCTTTCCTTCTCCAATTTCTCTTTTTCAAGAAATAAAACTTTCTCAAAATCTGAATTTTGTTTGGAAAGTTTTCTGCATCTGAGTTCAAGAGCTTTCTTTTCTTCACTTTCTTTCTTCTCCGTCTTTGAAGCTTGTTCAAGTTCAGAAACTTTCTGGGAAAGGGACAAAATTTGCTTTTTGTCATCTGAACGAGCAACTCTTTCTTTTCTGAAATTTTCTCTTTCCTCTTTTAGCAACTTTTCCGTTTCAGACAACTTCTTTGTAAGTTCAATAACCTTTTGCTTGAGTTCCTCATTTTCAGCATCTGATGATTTCTGTTCCGTATCCTCTTTTTCAGCTTTCTTTTCTTCTTCCTTTCTCTTAAAAACAACTTCAGATCCAAGCATTTGCTTTGTTAACTCGTTCCACATAAGCATTGGATTGTTTTTGAAACATTCAACGCGTTTGAAGATGTGTTGTGGAAGTTTGTAAAGTGCGAAGATCAAGTTGGATGAAGCTTCCTTGTCGGCTTTCATTCTGTTAATCTCTTCTTCTGTATAATCTTTGCCAGTTCTGATCATTGGGCCTTCAGTGAAAGATTTTATCATGTTTTCACCATTTTCTCTACTTTCAATAAAATCGATGAACGAAACTCTCCATAATTCAAAATCAGATTCTTTGATCAGCACTGGAAGTCGGTTCATGTTCGCTTGACGATTAAAAGATCTTTATAATGAAAAATCTACTGAATCTTCGAAAAATGGACAACGACTGAAAAAAAATCAAGTCAGAAACTCGCAAGCAAGGGTTGCGAGAAGTAAGGAACTCGCAAGCAAAGGAAGCGAGAAGTGAGGATTTCGCAAGCAATGGTTGCGAAAAGTAGACTTGGGCAGAAACTTGAAAGCTGAAAGAACACTTTTCGCAACAGAAGCTTGTGAAAAGTAAGGTTTTCGGGTCAGAGGGTTGCGAAAAGTAAGGCTTTCGGGTTAGAGGGTTGCGAAAAGCTTTGCGAGATGTAGACTTGAACGAGGAACAACACTCAAATCGATGAAGCTTGCGAAAAGTAGGATGAAAGTTGCGAGAAGTTTAGATCTTGCGAGATTCTTCCAAAAACGACATAAATCACTTAAATCCTCAAAATCACTGAAATCAAACTGTGTAGATCAGTTCGAAATATAAATTCGAACACCTCTTCTTCATACACAAACCTCTGAAAACCTCTGAATCAGAATCTGGAAGATCGAACAGTAGCAAAACTTCGAACAGACCAAAACCTCAGAAAAAGGCAAAATTGATCATGAAATCCTCCGAATTAGTTCTCGATTCTTGAATGAAAGATGCACTGAACAGTAAACCGAATCCAAAGAACCAAATCGCAGAACAATTCGATCAAAAATCAGAAAAATTTGATCAAATTTCAAGAAAATGAGATTTTCTTTATAAATCAAGAGAATCGATCGAATTTTCTTGTAGAATTCACCAAAATTTTCGTGATTGATCACTGAAAAACTCCTCTAAATCTCGAATCCTGCTCTGATACCAATTGTTAATCCAAGATCTATCAAGATTAGAGAGAAATTCTAGAGAGAGAGTAGAGAGAGAAAGTAGATCTATTAGGGTTTGCTCTCAATATTACAAGATGTGAATTATGCTCAAAAGCTTATTGAATCGTTACAAGATTACACTAAACAAAGCCTTATATACCCTAAGACTAACTAAGGCATAAAGCTAACTTTGACTTTCTACACCTGACTAAATACATTGACTTTGACTCTATAAATCAAGATTAAATCTTGAAGACATATTTGTCCTAACAGATTCATATAAACATAACACGTTACTAAAAACATGGATAAAAATAAATACCCAAAGCAACACCTTTCTGTGACGGGGGAGGTCCGTTTACATCGCACGTGACGGGACACAAAAGTGGGTCACATAACCATGCAATAAAACAAACACGTGGATTACTCTCGTAAACTGAGCTAAATCACTCCAGATCTATTGCCAGCGAGACTAGGGAGCCCCCAACTTCAACCACTCCAGGTCTATACATTGGGTCGCTACAAATCCAAAAAACAAGCACATTTGGGATTACACCTTACTGCCCATGAGACGACGCCCGACCATATAGGCCCACGCCTTACTTATTATGGAACCCGATGCCTATCCCGTGCCAAGCACATATGGAATTACACCTTACTGCCCATGAGACGATGCCCGACCATATAGGCCCACGTCTTACTTATCATGGAACCCGATGCCTATTCCGTGCTACAAAAGAGAAACTAACATCTCGTAAACCGAGCTCAACCACTCTAGATCTATTGCCCGTGAGACTTGGGAAACTCAAGTGCCTATGGATCCATAGCTAATAAGGTATAAAATATTACACGACCCCAAATGAATAAACAAGTGTATTCAAAACATGCAATTTCCCAATAACGTAAATCATAATCAAAACTCGACTTTGAGCTATCAAAACTGGACAAATGTCCCCAAGACTTAATAAATCCATTACCGAGCCATAATCTCGACTGACCCAAATGACCAATCATGAAAAGTCATAAAACGAAATTAAACGTAGCAACACACGCTTTTGCCAATAAAGATTTCAAATCTAAGAACCCGAAATAGAATCTTGGGTTAGGACAACCCTCTTTTCCAAAGGACTCACATCGTACATTTCCAAATCGTCTCATAATGTACTAAATGCATGTTTCCAAAATATACACAAAATGCATTTTTATAACAAGTAGACTCCATTTATAACATAAATCAACAACCCATTTTCATGTATGATTTATCTATCACATTTTCCCAAAAATTCCAAATGTAAGTGTTTTACAATATTTACCACAATAAATGCTTCAAAAGGTTAAAACCCACCAAATAACTCAACCATTGATAATTTTCATGTAAAACACATAATTACTTGGAAAAATAACATTTTAGGATGTACAAAGTTTTCACAAAGCAACTTGAACTCACCTTGCTAGATTTAGGCTAAATCTAGATTTTCCCCAAACATAAGCTCCTTTGATGCACATGAATCCTCAAGCCAAATCTTCCAAAAACCTAGATTCATAAGTTCCACCCATAAATATTGACATCCAAACATAAAGAATCATTCCCCAACCATTTCACTTCAAGATCTCAACTTATACCCAAACCCTTATTCCATAGGTGAAGAGAATAGAAGATTACCTTAACCAAACATCACCAAAATCACCAAAATAACCCAAAATACCCCAAATATGGAAGAGAAAGTGAAAACAACAACAATCTAACTTTTGGGTAGGGAGAGATTACCTTTACCACTTGAATACTCAAAGCAAAGCATCCTAATCTCCCACAAAAGCTTTAAGCTTCCATATCTTCAACAATGGTGGAATGTAGGTTTAGTTTGGGTGAAGAAAATGAAGGAGGGTGTAGAATCCAGATCCGTGCAACAATACAGAAATCGAATATGATATGCAATAAGAGCAATGATTTCAACTGGTCATCCCTTTCATTAATCTTTCAGAGAGAATATTACAATACAGTGTTGAAAGTAAAAGAGATGATTAGCTTGTTTTTCCAAGCTAATCAACATTAAATACAATGGGCCCGTGGTTAACAAGCCCACAGCCCGTTCACTAAAAGGCTCAAAATAAACTATTACAAAACAACCCTTGAACTTTAAATCAACTATTAAAACCTGCCCTAACAATCTCCCCCTTTGATTTGAAATTTGAGTTCGCGCTCTAGCTCTTGCCAGTTGAATACGTATCGTTTGCGCAACGCGAAGTGAACCTCAAAGAATCCGATAGCACGGCGATAGTCGATGCGGTCTTCAATCATTTCCAAAGCTTCCCGAGCAGTTGTTTCATTAGGATTTGGGACATACGAATGCTTTGGATTCTCAGACTCGTGTTGAATAATCTTTCGAAGAGCATCTCTGACTTTTAGAAGCGTGCCGTCACAAAATCTGTCTACCTGACTGAAACGCAGAAACTTCTTTTCGTTCTGTTCGTTGTTGTAGACTATCCCGAATTCAGGTTGTAGAAGAAGAGAGTTCTCGGGATACATCTTCAGTTCAGGAGCTTTCAGATTTGGTTTTATCAGATTGACTTTCTTAGCCTTGTTCTCGACAGCCATTTGAAAATCCGTTAAGTATGACATCATGATAGTACGGACCAGGTGTCGACGAACGGCTTCGAGCGCCTTTGTAATCTCTAGCGGTCGAACAGTTCTTAAACGTAAGTCTTTCAGTAATACCAGGAAGTCGAGCGGTCGGAGGTTCTTGAAGTCCGCTTCAGAGAATCTCCATTCATTACCATCTTCGCGGCGAACGGTGAAGACTGGATAGACGATCCTCATGATGCGGCGTGAATGGATGTTAAGAACCTCTGTGATCTGATGCTTTGTTCTGACTTGACTGACTGGAAGGTACCGCTGCATTGCAAGTATATAACGCCGTTGGTATTCGGGGTCAAGGTTGTAAATACCAAGGCAAAAGGTTGGCTCGATCGGGCGAAGTTTGTGGAGGAACAACTTTTTCAAAGATTCCTCCAGATGAGGGATAAGTACCTTGATCTTCTCCCAGCGGTTTTTTTGCTGTTGAGGAAGGGGAGGAAGATCAGAAGCTGTCGTTGGAGGAGTAGTTGTCGGTTGATCGGAAGTAGTAGAGTCGGGTCTAGTTGATGATGTTCCGGCGGGTTGAGCATAGTGAACGGAAGTTGCTCCATATAAATTTTGGAGCAGGAACTGATCGTAGTCAATATTGTCGTCCTCATCAGTAGGGAAGACCAACTTTACCTGGAGGTTTACGGCACTGGCGGCTTTTTCGTACCATGCGTCTTCGGTCTCCGGGTTGGTCTCACACTCTGGATCTATCATGTCCAGTATCGTTCTGTCTGACGAGTCAAAATCGACCAGTTCCTGTGTTGAACCCTCGGGCTTTTCAACCGTCGGGTGTTCTTCATCTGAAATATCCATATCTATGACCATATCTGCTAGTGGCAACTCGGCTTCGGGTGCTTCTGATGTAGTTGCCGCAGTTGGGGGTTCCTGTTGAACCACTGTTGTAGTTTCGGCAGTCACGATCTGGGCTGTCTTAGTTTGGCGTAGACGCTTCTCCCCCTCACGGTGATCAGGATCATCCTGGTCATCGTGCTTGCGTTTAAGACCGCCGGCTTGACTCTTACAAGTGTCTTCTAGTGAGCGGACCCTATCAGACAGCGTGGCGAGCGCTTTGTTGTAGTCGTTGAGGGTCGAGTCAATGGCGTCAAGGCGTGACGTGATTGATGAAGATGGAGCAGTGACCTGGGATTGGAGAACTGAGAGCAGGTCTGCTTCTGTAGAGGCGGTTGTATCTGATTCCTGGAGCAGTTGAGCCAATAGAATCGTCTTTAAGGTATCTACCGAATAGATAGGTTGAGCAAACGTCGGTGGATGTAGTGATGCGGTTTCGGCTTCAACGATCTTTGCTTTGCCTTTGATGGCTTTTGCGATCTCGTCAGTGACATGCTGTTCCAGTGCCTCGCGGAAAACCTTGAGGGTGCTGTCCAGGGACCCTTGTAACACAAAGTTGGGGTGAATAACTCCGGGACCACTTAGGTTACCCGTTGAGGCGTCTACCACAGGGGTCGAGCCACCTACGTTCACAGTTGGCATGATAATAGCTGTGGTAGGATTTCCGTCCAATCCTCGTGTTCCGGCAGACGGAGACACTACAGACGTTCCGGTCGGGTCACTTAGAGCCGCGACTTGGTGTTGTTCCGCATCAAGTGTCCTAGTCAAAGAATCTTCAATAACAAGTGGATCTAGACTCGATGGTGCACTGAAAGAAGTCGAGACCGGGGGTTGCTGGTCTCTTGTTTCAACACCAGTACTCTCCGAGTGAGAGACCGGTGGAAGTTGTGTTATTTCCCCGTGTGAGACTGAAACATCCGCCTTTTGAGAGACGGATGAGTGGCTTAGGGGGTCGTGCATTTGCTCCGCTGGGTCCACTGAGTCTTCTTCAATACCCCGTCCCAATAATTGAGACGGGATAGCAGATGTGGCAACCCGGATATAACGTGGCTGGTTTCGCTCAGGAGCCTCGTTATCTTTACGGCTCAATCTTTCTTGGTTTGCGTTCGACCATAACATCCTCCTTTTCACATGTTCTATGTCCCGGGGAAGGTCCCTCCGGCGCTGGCTGGACCATGGGATTCCCTAACTCTCGTTTGTATGCTATCATAGGTAGGGCTTTAGGTATATGCATAGCTAGGGTATTATCTTGCTCCCCCTCAAAACATACATGGGGATTGACTTGATCCCCCTCGAAGTGAGAGGTTGTTGATCCGCCATGGAATATCTGTAAGAGGCCCAAAGTTAGTAAAGCGGACGGATTAACAAGTTCCAACGCGTACCTTTGCATTAAATGGCTCAATCTGAGACAGATGGAGGACTGGCAGTGATGAAACATGTACTCAGTTGACAAAGCAGGGGTATCCGGATAAAGGATGGAAAAATATTCCGGACAAACCAAAGTATCCGGATAACATGTGGCCGGACAACAAAGGTTTCCGGACATAGTAGGGATTCCGGATAGTCCTACCCGGATACCTATCCGGTCCGGAAAGTCATCCGGACTGATGGGTGTCCGGATACTTTTACACTTTAAAGAATGATTCCATTTTTCAAAGATATGAAACCTGTAGAATTTTGAGAAAATGGATCTCTCGCTCCCCCTCAAACTAAGAATGGGGAAAAACTTTCTCCCCCTCGGATAGTGCAATGGAGAGTCTGACACACATAAAAACTTTTAGGCATTGAAAGAAAAAAACACTGTGTCGTTCCCCTCAAATGATGAGCATTAGATGACATGCTCCCCCTTGGAATGTGCGCGTAGAGTGAAGTGCACACGGGAGTATCCACACACACAAAAAACTTTTTAACATTTTTATGAAAAAATGTGTGTGACGCTCCCCCTCAACAGTAGAGTAACATACCTGATAGCTGATTATGCTCCCCCTAAACACATGAGCAGCTTGTTGAAGCACAGGTATGGACAAACCTCACGTCTTCTTAATATTGTTCCTTGTAGATCGTGAGCAGCTCCCTCCTTGCGATCATGTGTGTGGAGCATCCAGTGTCTAAGGACCACACATGACCGTCCTGCAAAACAAGTTTAGCGGACCTTCGGTACCCAGATTTGCCTGGGTTCGGGAGGGTTAGGTTTGGCACCGTTTGGGGAAGCTTGCTTTGTCCCAGCTTTCCCGTTAGGTGTAGGATTTACACCGGTGGAGGGAACTGGTTTTGGCACTTGTTTTCTCTTCGGTGCAGAATTTACACCTTTAGGAGGAACAGATTTTGTAGCAGCTTTCCACCTGGGTGCCGGTTTAACCTCAGTGGGAGAAGCCCGTTTTGGAATGGGGTTGGTCTCCTGCTGTGGTTTAACCTCTGTTTGAGAACCCCGTTGTTTATGATATTTTCTCTTGTTATTACGGGGTTTGTGTTTGGGTGTATGATCGTACATGTGATATGACCCAAACCAATCATTGTTATTAATATCATCAAAGTCATTCCAACCACAACTAGAACAACATAAGCAATCATGCGATAATTGAATCAATTGCTGAATGGAGTAGAGCTTAATTGGAAAATTAACATCTCGTTTAACAAAATTATTCATATGATTCCATTGGCAATCATGCTTATGCATCATAGGATAGAAAACAGCGTTAAATGACTTCGATGCCTCTTTCTCAATAGATTCCCTACCTAGCCTCTTTGGTTTATCTTGTTTAGCGCGACCGGTTTTATCCGAAACAACAGGGACAGTGCAGTCAGTGACTTTTGAGGAAACAGGAATCTTAGTGTTGGTTGGCAAAGGTCCGGTCTCTTGCCTCGGCTGTGATTGCCTTTTAGAAACTGGTTTAGAAGTTCGTTTTGATTGAGAAATCTTGATCACAGATGGGGCCTTTGTGTTAGAACATTGACCTTTTTGAAAATCGACCGTATGATTCACCACAGGAGATAAAAAATCAGTGTGACTTGGAAGAGGGTTGTCAAAGGGGAATGACTCAAACTCTTCATCACAGTTACCTTCGGAGTTCATGTACTCTGAAAAATCTATCTTGGGAAGTACTGGACTAGGATCAGGTGAGGAAGGCGAGGAACACTTTGTGCTTTCGGTTGTGTGCTCTGGGGAGTTCGGTGCGGAAGCGTATGAAAAATCAGAATTTAAATTCCTTTGAGCACATTCGTCTTGAGAGACGTTACTTTCTTGAGAAGAGATATTTCCAATGAAGGCTTTACATGAGGATGTGTCAGATGAGTTAGAGGAAAGTTCAGGTGAAAATTGCTTCGCAGTTTGGAGCAAGTCAAGCTGCACTCGGAGTTGACTATTTACCATATGCTCTTTCATCGTTTCTCTTGTCATTTCAGACAGTTTTGATGAGAGCGTATTGATTTCCCACTGAAATTTTTCTTTTTCCTCACTTGACACACCGTCGGTTTTCTCAGATTTGAGTTTCTCAATCTCAGAGATGAGCACTTTCTTTTCGTTTTGAAAGGTGGACCTTTCTTTCTCAATCGACTCCTCCAACTCGACAATTTTTGCTTCCAAGATGAGAGGAGGAACATAGAGTTTAAACTCATCCGTCTCAGTCTTGGTTGCAGGTGCTACATCCTCATCCTTCTTGGAGGAATCCTTGGGTGTAGCTACCTTGTAGGGGTCGAAGTAGTCATTGGAAAGGTACTTTTTGTTCTTTTGATACGAGTAGTTTAAAGGTGCGTTTGTGTTCCTCGTTTGTGTGTGCGTTTGTGTTCCTCGGTTTCCTCCTCCTTTTCTGGTTCAAGAGGACCAGTCCATTGGATTGCATATTCCGGATACTTTTTGTCTAACCCAAAACAAGCAAAATCATACAAAGTTGGTGTAAACCATCTTCCCTTTTTCAAATAATGCGGGTTATCATATCCGATACCCCATTCTTTGTTGAAGTAAGTGAACTCCTTGGGTTTATTCATGTGTATGGTCTGATCAGTTTGACCTCTTTTGTGGAGTTTTGTTTCAAGATCGGTGATTTTGTTAACAAACTCTTTGTGTTGAATTTGAAGAGCAGAGCATTGATAAACAATTTCTGCTTTCTCATTCATGCACTGATCAAACTGTGACTGAAGTTCAGATAATTTGGCCCTTAAGTCTTTAGGTGCTATTGAAAGATTTTTGCATTTTTCTTTTAAAATAGCATTTTCAGACTTGTATTTCTCAGTTATTTGCATTTGAACAACTAACTTTTTAGATAGAGATCTAATCTCAAGCAGTTGTTCATTAGAGGTGGCCTTAAAGGAATCTACCCGTTCAGCAAGAGGTGTCATTCGGTCAGAAAGTTCTAAATAGATAGGTTTACATACCTGACACAGCTTTGTCTTGTCTTCTTCAGCAGGAGACATCTTCAGTTGCACTGGAGTGATCGTCAGACGATTGTTCGATTCAAAGTGGCACAGTATCACGAATACTTAAATGTCTCCCTCCTGCGACTTACCGGATAAACAAATGTTACCGGATAGAATATAAAGCACAAGATGTTTCCGGATAAACTGAAGTTTCCGGGTACAATGGATTGTCCGGATAAGATATGTCCGGAAACTCTGGGTTTCCGGATACAAATGTTACCCGGATAGTATAAGGAATAGTGACTTACCCGGATTGCAGAACTTACCCGGAAAAATGAAGAGTCCGGATGGAATTGGAGGTGTCCGGATGAAAACACACAAATGTCCGGACACTATCAACTTGTCCGGAAACCGCGGCTGGTTTATCCGGACTCTGCGGCTGTTAGCTTAAATCGATCGAATTTTCGATTAGGGTTGCCCAAAATCGATCCTGGAAGATTAGTAACAATACCAAACACTAACCCAATCGATTTCTAAGCAAAAAGAACACGTTTTGATGGTAAAAATTCGATTTTTGTTGAAGAACACTACCAAAAAAACTTTGATCTTAAATTGGTAAATTGACTAATCAAACGAATGAATTAGGATGTGAAAATTTGCAGAAACACTTATAACGATAATGCTAACACAACCCAATAAGCAAAAACAACCAATTTCGACAGAATCAAATTTTCAAGAATTCAAGAAAAGTCAGACGGGTAAAAGTCAAACTAACCAAAATTTGATGAATGAAGCCTTGAATCATATCCGTATGTCAGCTCTGATACCAATTGTAGAATCCAGATCCGTGCAACAATACAGAAATCGAATATGATATGCAATAAGAGCAATGATTTCAACTGGTCATCCCTTTCATTAATCTTTAAGAGAGAATATTACAATACAGTGTTGAAAGTAAAAGAGATGATTAACTTGTTTTTCCAAGCTAATCAACATTAAATACAATGGGCCCGTGGTTAACAAGTCCACGGCCCGTTCACTAAAAGGCTCAAAATAAACTATTACAAAACAACCCTTGAACTTTAAATCAACTATTAAAACATGCCCTAACAGAGGGAAGAAGGGTTTGTGTATTCTTGGGGAAAATTGGCTGAGAGGGAGAGAGAGAGATGGAGTTAGGGTTTGAAAGTGAAAATGATTAAAGAGAGAGAGAAAAGGCTTAAAATACCCAAGACATCTCATCAGACAGGTCGCGGACGTCCGGCCTCGACCGAACTGTTTCCATCCCAAAACCTCTGTTGCTTCCGTGGATGACATGCGGACTTCCGCCCTTCACGGACGTCCGGCATGCACCCTCGTGGATGTCCGTAAGTCCCAAAAATGTTTTCCCAATTTCTGGGGTGTTACAATCCTCCCAACCTTAGAATGATTTCGTCCTCGAAATCCAAATTCTTTACAACCAAAGGCTAACCAACTCAACGCCGACCATAATCCATCAGCTCCTAACTGGAATCTAAATCTTCCCCACACGGACTGCTAAGACAAACCTCAAGCAACCTCTTACCAACAATGCCCTCTCGAGTACATTGTACTTATGTCCAGGTGAACGTTCCAACCACTGGAGTAACTCCTAATCAGACGACTTCGGTTGTCTCCCAACCTTAGATGTTCCGTACTTCCCCATCGTCAGATTCGAACCCCCAATTAATCCCACATGTTCTTAAATTTTCTCTCCAAGTCGGCCTAAAGTTGAATCACCACCAAAATCAACAAAAACCTCTGAATCCCAAATGTTCCCGCTACTGAACTAGCATTTACTCCTAACGGATTCCGTTAACGCCAACACCGACGGTCATTACTGACCCATCAATTACACAGTTCCAACGATACGTCCAATTATCAATTATCCAACCGATAGATTCTCTTACCACACAAGGAAAGTCATCTCACTAAATCCACTTATCACAATTGAACATCTTAAGATTACTACAACCATTACCATCATTCCTTTAAAATCGGACTACATACCTCCGATTACACTAACGGTGCTTGGCCTCAAGCCCAAAAGTCGACACCTAGTTATACCACCAAACTTTGAATCACAACCGACTCAACACCCGAGTTTCACTCGTCGAGCATTCTTACAAAACCAAGGTTATCGACATGGTGTCCACAAGGTCCTACACGTCCCTTAATGTGAAAATTGGCCAAGACCCAAAACAAAGTTGTCAACAAGACGGTTACCACCAACATTAACGGAAACACCACGAGTCTAGCCTTCCAGTTACAAAACACATCAACCCTGCAACCGATATCATTCGGCTTACAGTACCATCACGTGTGGAATACCCAACCTTCCACCGTCGAAGTTCTACACATGCTTATTTTTAACCGGGGCTACATAACCCTTTTCCAAGGTTCCTATGAGTTCATGGTTTCTCAAGTGAAATATTTAACAAATATGCCAATCGAAGACGTTTATAAAAAATTTCAACACAAAGGTTTTCATATCAAATTAACTGTACGCACAAAATCTATCACTATCAATTCGGTAGTTGTGCAAAAATGGACATACTCGTCCCACATATGAAAATCACGTTGAAAACCATTTCATCAAAATTTGTATCGTTAGCAAAGCGCAAAAGCACAACAAACAACCTCTTTGAAAGAAACCGATACAGTCCTAGCATGGATTGATCTATGTCATGTATGTAAGGTAACTTCCCACTTTAAATAATGTGCAACCAAAATGTTTATACGTACTTCAAAAGGAGTTTGAATGTCACCCGATTCCCAAAATTCCCTTTTTAAATCATGAAATAGCATGAAATAAAACTTACCAACAACGTTCGCACACGTCAGTTTATTTCACAAAATGGTGAAACAATCCCATAAATATACTTTTGTTAGAACATAAAATGATTTGTGTCAGTTCCAAGTTTAAAGACAAAATCAATGCGTTTTCATCATTCGAAAACGTCGACTAAAACGTCAAGAGGAAATCTCAAATTGGAATATGTATGCAAGCTTGCAACACTCTCTTATTAGTTTTTCTTGAAATGAAATAACATGCACCCGATAGTTCATACGAAATTTCAAAAGATGCTACTCTTTAAATCAATTTCGAAGTTTTCTCATTTAGTCGTAAAATGACATACGAGCAAAACCTTTTGACGCGACTCACACATATCAATGTGTTTTCTCAAAACTTAGGAGGATAACAAGTGTTTGTGAATGGTTGCCACCAAAAGGGTTTAAATCGACTTCAATTTCGAATCGTACAAACAGTGCGTATTAATGTTCCAAAAATTTAAGCAATCCCACGCACTTTAGGTTAAGACAAATAATTTTTCAAAATCCCCATCACGGAGAATTTACACCAAAGTTTACACTTGCAATATAAAATGTGAAGATGTCAACGCTTGCAATTTACTCGTTAAAATACTCGAAATACACATTTCTCTCCAAAACCAAAAAGGTTTACAATTTTCCAAAACGTCCATTAAGTCAAAATTGACCAAAGTTCAACGACTCACACATTCGTGTTTTCAAAATGTTTCGTAGCGTAAACCATGCATTATCCACACAACACTAAAACATACTTTGACCAAATGACCCTCATTTATACAACAATTAATAAGACATTTCCATCCATAATTCATTTATTAAAGTATTGAGGGTTTGTGGTTACCAAGTCATGCATATCCCTAGATCAATACCATGCATTTGCGTGAAAGGGTAATAAAATAATCACTTAACCGAAAGCGCATAAAGCAAATTGTTAAGAAACACTATCAGAATGTTCTTTAATGTATTACTCACGCCACGTATAAACCAATCCGTACACTGAACAAGTTGCAATAAAATGTGCTAACACAAATATTTGAAAGAGAACATATGCAACACCAAAGTTACAAAAACATTTCTTTTGATCGCCTTACGGCATAAAATGATATTTCTCAACAAAACCCGTATGAGACAAAGTGCCCAATATATTCCAAAATTAACACACACACAATAACTAAAGTATGTGCATTACAAAATTGCACTCACACGACACAAAACGTCGTAAAACGAAACTCCGTAAAACTCCATGGGCTCAATGGCCTCAAATTAACCAAATGGTGCCAAACCTATCGCTTCAAAGGAATCAATCTGCATAAAGCAAGATTACGACTAAAATGTCAAAATTCCAAAATTCCCTTGTTGTTGTAATACGATCTAAACAACACTTTTCGACAAAACTTGCATTAAATAAATTTTACAAATAAACTTTGACATAGACATAATGGAAGATAAATTTCCGTCCAAACCTTAACATATGTGGAGGAGATCCAATGTTAAAGTTATAAGCCGTAGTTACTTGTCCAACATCTTAAACATCATTAAAATATAGATATCACGGTATCCGAAAGTAACGTTGGACAACAACAAAATAAAACAAGTCCTGACGGAGTTTGCAACTCCCGCATTAAAATTATTTCATGCAGGTTCAAAAACCATGGTTTAAAATCTTGTGTGTGCTAAACATTTTCCAAGATTTTGTAACAAAATCCATATAAGGATTTGAAACACAAGAAATAATTGATGCAATTTATTTTAAAAATAAATTTCGTGCATAGACTTAGTCGGCACTCAACATCTCAAACCGTACTCCTCCAAATCCCTCCGGCCACACTACTGTCATCCGGATGCTCAAACCTGTTGATCCAAACCCTCAGTGATTTGATAATGACCCTTTAAAACACTTAGTAAAAATTGTAAGTAGACAATATGTATTAGAGTTTCACTATCGCTGATAAGTACTATGTCTCTAACAGTACCGCTGATAGGAAACTCATGCTCTTTAATTTTACCATCCAGCGAACTCTGTTCATTTATAAGCTCTGAGCCTATTCAGTCTTATTGATGATCGCTGATAGTTTAGTTGTTTACTTATGATCCCTGAAGACAAGTTTCACGTCAACCATGTTCTACGCTGTAGTTGAAGATCAAGCTCAAGAACAGCAACAAGTCTACTAATGAACTAATGCGGATATCAGCGAAGCCAAGAATTGTCCACTCAACGTGAAGTTACTAGTAGAAGACTTCAGCCATCGCTGAACTTTGTCACTCGCTGATAAAGTACGGTTCAGTAATCGCTGATCATCAAGTCTTCCTCTACAAGTTACTTTTGTCTTTCCCCCTTGCACGCCTCCGTACGATAATGTCAGAAAGGACATCCCTTCTGTCTAGAATCGTACAACCAACTCTGATTCTACACTGTACACCATGCGGCTACTAACGTTGTCTACAAAGGTCAAACCTTGCAACCAATCAGCTGCTGCCACGTGTAAAGGTATACTGCTTTGCATTAAATGCATGCAGCATATAAGAAGAACCCTACATCAGAAATGAAGTGCTCGTCCATCTTCTTCTTTCTCTCTTAGTGTTAGAATATTATTCGTAGTATTCTTATCTCCTTCTGTCTTAATTCTAGTGCAAGAAACTTAGTGTTCTTAACTTGTTTAGATTAGGTTAATCCTTAATCTTGTTCCGCAACAAGTTGTAAATTGTTTGATTATATCAATAAACAATTTAGAAAGTAAAAATCTGTGTGTTTGTATTCAACCCCCCCCCCCCCCCCCCCCGCTTCTATAAACTTGTATAACCCTCTCGAGACCAACAAGTGGTATCAGAGCGGATTTGTTTAATCTCATAAACAAGATCTTGCTTATACTAATCTTTTCTCTTCCTTGCTATTTCTTATAATGGCTACTAACACAAACACAAACTATATTGATAATGGTTCTCTTGCAAAACCTCCCAGATTTTCCAAAGATAACTTCAATCTATGGAAAAATAGGATGATACTCTTCTTAGAAGGTGTAGACCCTACTATGCCTTATTACATCGAAAATGGCCCATATATTCCTGTTAGAATTGACCCTGAAGTCCCAGGCACTGCTGATAGAGCTGCCATTCCTGAAAGGTTGATTCCCAAGGAAATTCATATGTGGACTGATGAAGACAAGAAGAAAGTGGCTATCGACACCAAAGCCAAATCCATTCTTTCCATGGCTCTTCCTGACGAAGTCTACCATTCCTTCATGAACCTGAAAACCCCAAAAGCCATGTGGGACACAATCTGTGTTCAGTATGAAGGTACATCTGAAGTCCAAGACTCACGAAAGATCAACCTGGTAAGACAGTACGAAAGCTTCATTTGTGGTAAGAATGAATCTGTAACACCCTCAAATTTGGAAAGAGCAACTAATTAAAAAATTTCATTATTACATCCAATACAATGGGAAAAGTACTTCAAATTACAATCTATGGTTATCTCCAAACAACGCACACAACACAAGTCTCATTATCAAGACTAAACTCGTTTCGGACATCGCTTATTCCAAATACAATTGCTACATCCCAAGGGTAAATGCGGAAACATAACTTAAGCTATTCACCTCTCGTGCACTTTACTAGCACTCGCCACTTCACGATGTAGCTAGAGCTACCCCAACCTGAGCCTGTTGCTCATGCCGACAAAATAAAGGAAATAAAAAGGGTTAGGCTTATGCCTAGTGAGTTCAAGCATTTTATCATGACTATATAAAAACATAAATCGTAAGAGTAAAAGTTATTGTCATGATTTCAAAAGAGTTTACTTTAAATCCAAATCGTCTATTTTCAATTCCCACAATTCCACAAGGAAGTTCCCAAAAGGTATACACATTTTCCAAACTGGATTACCTTCCCAATTAACTTAAAATACGTGAATAAGTTTAGTTTAGACAAAACCTTCAAATACAGTTGACAATACATACCCAACTCACCAAACATGGAAATCGTCCATTAAATATAACTCTTTATTAAAACATAAAACGAAGCAATACTCACGCAACTGTAAAATGTAATAAATATCAAATACCATAAACGGGGGAGACCCGTATCCGTTGAAGGTGGAGGTAACACAGAAGTATACCACCCATACAACGTTCATCGCACAACTGGGAGTAGAGATTACAAGTTACGTTATGCCTATCTCTTCCCTCCCAACGAAATCGGGAATTACCACATACGTCTGGCCTATTCCACGACTCTGCTCTACGAAGCCAAGTTACACTGTAATTGAGGATACACCTTGACGTCTACCTACTTGGTAACGCCTCAAGGCCCGGCACGTCGGGACTACCTCCAAGGTATACATCCCGAAGGCGTGGATCGTTACATAAACCTCCAAGGTAAGTGCCCAAGACTATATCCTCCTAGTGCCTACTTAGAAAGTTAAGGTCATAAAACGTGAGTTCCGAGGTTCGTCCTCAAGATACCCAATTGACCTTTACTAGCGACTGACTAACATGCCTATGGATCCAATGCAACACAGTCTAACACAACATGTCTATCACGGAATGACTCACTCACTCAAACATGTAAATACTCATAACGTGCAATAATATGCAAAAGGTGCAATAAGAGCAACCCATAAACAGGACTCCACATAGAACCATTTAAACCTGACAATTGTCCCCAAGACGTCCTCACAGTCAAAACCAAGCACAATGCTCTAACCGAAATAAAACCTTGGATCGGAATAACCCTCATTTCCAAAAGGACTCAACCTTTACATTTTCAAAATATCATATGGAGTATTATACGTATATATCCAAATCTACACCAAATGCATTTTCATAGCGAATAGACACCATTTATCATGTACTCAATAACCCATTTTTTATAAAGGATTTATCCCTCATATTTTCCAAAACATTCAAAGATAATGTTTTACAATTTTTACCACAAATAATACCTAAAGGGTAAAACCCATCAAATAACTCAATTTTGATAGTTATCAAGTAAAACACATAATATCTTGGAAAAATAGGATTTTGGCATGTACAACGTTTTCGCAAAGTAACTTGAACTCACCTTGCTAGATTTAAGCTAAATCTAGGGTTTCTCCAACGTGTGCTCCTTTGATGAAGTTTACATCTTCAAGCCAAATCTTCCAAAAAACTAGATTTATGAGTTTCCAACCATCAACATCCAAGACTAGCCATAGGAATCATCATTCATCCATAAAATACTAAAATACTCAACTTATCCCAAACCCTAGTTTCATATAAAAGAGGATGGAGAATATTTCAACCAATCACCACCAAACTCGACCCAAAACACTTCAATATGGAAAAGAAAGGGAAAGATAACAACATTCTAGCTAGAGATTACCTTAATCACTTGAATCTTCCAAAAAGAGAGCTCCTAGACACCCAAAAGCTTCAAACTTCCACATGATCAACAATGGTGGAAATGGGTTAATTTAAGAGAAGAAGATGAAGAGAGAGGGAAGGATTTGTGGTTGATTTAAGGGAAAGGAAATCGATTTGGGTGAGAGGGAGAAGAAAATCGCCTGGAGGAAGAGAGAAATCAATATTGGATGATAAATGAGAGAAAAGCTAACTGAACTCCTTTAAACCCGATCTGAAACAGCACCTCAGCACCCCGGCGCGACATTGACACCGCGACTATGCCCAGGGCATTGTCGCGTGGCATACTCGCGACCCATGTACCAGTTTCTGTTTGATTCGACCCTGATGTCTCTCCTTCGCGACAATGCCCCAGCGACATTGACATGGTCATAGTCGCTGGTCATAGTCGCGATCCGTGTACCAAGCCGCGAAACTCGACTTTTTAACGCCAAAACTCCCGATACCCTTAGAGACTTTACGTAATGTCTTCCAAACATAAACTCCACCATTTCAAGATGCAAAACATTTGGGTGGCATCTGTTTACTGAAATTACGGGTGTTACAATCCTCCCAACCTTAAAACGATTTCGTCCTCGAAATCTATATCCTTTACAACCCAAAACTAACCGACTTAACGTTGACCATAATTCCTCAATTCCTAACTGGAATCCAAATTTCCTTTACATAGTCCATACGACAAGTCCCCGGGCAAATTCTTATCGCCATAGTCCAATCAAGTACACCGTACCTATATCCGGGAGAACACTCCAACCACTGGAATAGCTCCTAGTCAAACAACTTTGGTTGTCTCCCAACCTTAGATGTTCCATACATCTCAATTTCAGCTCCAAGTTCTAACCACTCCAAGATTGTTCACTAACAAAACCAACGAAATTTTCAATTCCGATCATTCCTATCATTAACTTCCGATTAACTCCAACGAGTTCTATTAGACTCCAAAGTCCATAAAAAAAACAATCATAGAACCGACAAATCCTTTAACCATATACTAAGGTTATCCCACCAAACAACTCATCACAACCGAGTATCTTAAGGTTTCCACTACCATTATCGTCATCCTTTAAAACCGGCTACAGTCCCCCGATTACACTAATGGTTTCCGACCTCAAACATACAAAGGTTGACACCTAGTTATATCACCAAGCTTAGAGTCCTAACATGACTCCACACATGAGTCCCGTTTACCGAGTGTTTCCACAAAACTAAGGTTGTCAACAAAGTGACTATACCAACCTCGAAATGTGTTACCGCAAGTCTAACCTTCCAATTACCACAAACACATTTATCTCGCTACCGATATCATCCGGCCTATCATACCGACACGCGTGGAATACTCAACCTTCCACCGTCGAAGTGCTACACGCACTTACCCTTAACTGGGTTACATACCCTATCCAAGGTCCTAACGAGTTCAAGGTTTTTCAATCGAATATTTTAACAAATATGCCAATCAACAAAACTCTTCACATAAATTTTCAACGCAAGGATTTTCATATCAAATAAATTGTACGTATAGAAAACTACTATCATCAAATCGGTAGTTATGCAAAAACGGACACGCTCGTCCCACATATGAAAATCATGTTGAAATTATTTCATTGCAGTTCAGATTATTCACAAAACGCAAAAGCGTAATAAGCAACTTCTCAAAAATGAACCGCCACGGTTCTAGTATGGATTGACTCAAGATATGCATTGTAAAGTAAATGCCTTCCTTTAAACAGGGTGCAATAAAAGGAGTGCACGTATTTCAAAAGAAGTCCAACGACATTTGACTCCCAAAAATTTCCTGATTAACCATAAAATGGCATGGAACAAGATTCACCAACAAAATTTTACGCGCGTCAGTTTATTATACAAAATGGTGAAACGGTTGACAAACTCACCTTAGTCAAAACACAAAATGACTTGTGCAAATTTCATATTTAAACAAAACCAATGCGTTTCCACCATTCAAAAATATCGACTTAAAACATCATAAAACTTCAAATTGGGGTAGACATGCAAGCTCGGAATACTTCTTAGAAATTTCTTGTAATAACACATATGCATCAAATAACTCACATCAAAATTTCAAAAGATGACATTCCTAAAATTGATTTCGAAATTTTTCTCAAATGGTCACATAACGACACACTAGCGAAACGTTACTGATGAAACTGTACACAACCATGTACTTTCTAAAAGAAAACTAGGAAGGAACAATTCCTAGTAAATGGTTGACACCAATACGGGTCAAACCGACTTCAGTTCTCAAATTGCACCAACAGTGCGCGTCAATGTTCAAAACATAAGAAATTACACGCAACATAGTTTTATGCAAACAATTTTCTAAAATCTTCATCACGAAGCATTTTCTCAAGTTTCATACTTAGAACATAAGACATCAAAACGTCATTGTTTTAAAAATGTATTTGAAAAATATTCAAAATACACATTTTCTTCAAACCCAAAAGTTTTCAATGTTTCCCCGATATTCGACAAATCAAAATTGACTAAATGTCAACGACTAACACATTTGTATTTTCAAAATGTAAGCATTGCGAACTATGCATGATTTCTACAGCACCAAAACACCCATTCTTAACCGAATGACTATCATTTAAACAAAAGTCTATAAAACATTTTCGTGTACGACCCGATTATCAAAGTATCGAGAAACAATGGTTACCAAGCTATGCATACCCCGAAGTCATTATAACACATTCTACATAAAATGATAACAAATATTTAACTGACCAAAAGCGCACCAAGTAAACCATTATGAAATATCAACAAAATATTCTTTCATGCATCACTTAAGCCACGTATAAATCAATTCATACACTGAACTATATGCAACGAAACACTTAGCAATACAAACCTTGAAAGAAAAGTTACGCGACGCTAGAGTTCCAAACTCGTCTCTTTTTAGTCGCCTTATGGCATAAAATTAACCTTCCTCAACGAAATTCGAGTGGGATCAAATGCCCAACCAAAACTCGTAAACTTTTCACATAAGCAATTAGAGTATGCACGTTGTAAAATTATACTCACACGATACAAAATATCGTACACAAAACTCTATGAACTTCAACGAACTCAATGACTCCAAGTCAACAAAATCGCACTAAACGTTGTGCTCCCAAAGTCAAATTGCTAAAAGCAAAATCATGAACGAGACGCCAAAATCTCAAAAATCCTCTTCTAGGACGATACCACATACACAACACCGTTTAACAAGTTCATACTAAACAGATTCCCAAAATAGCTTCATATAAACACCACGGTAGCTAACTTTCCGTCCAAACTTTAACATATGTGGAGGAGATCCGATGTTAAAGTTATGAGCCGTAGTTACTTGTCTACCATCATAGACAACATAAACACGGACATCACTATACCCGAAAGAAACGTTGGACAACAACAACATGAAACATTTCTGACGGAGTTTGCAACCCCCGACATAAGATGGTTCATGTACGTCCAAAACCAAAATCCAAAATATTGTGTGTGCAAAACAATTTCCAAAATTCGTAACACATTCCTCACAAGGATTTGAACACACACAAAATATTTAATGCAATTTATTTCCAAAATAAACTTGGTGCAAAACCCAGTCCTCCGGTCCACTGTTGTCACCCGGACGTTCAAACCTCTTAAGGCTAAATCGTAAATTACATCAATTAACTTTACAACTTCTCAAATCGAAGTCGGCTCAATAAGCCTATGGTTCTAATCCGACCATCAATCTCGACCCAAAACGGTCTGCTTAAAGCAATTATCATGCTTATTGTCACTCCAAGTGACTAATACTAGAATTGTCCATCTATTCCAACGACTACTAGTTTAAAACCACCTTCACTACCTTAACGATTTTCACATGGAAGCAATTCAAGCATGCACATGTACTAGTAGGTTCACCATGACACTGGCCAGGTGTCACTATGAACGCACCGTACATGATTATCCTTGTTACTCTCGACGTGATTCTCGTTTCTAACAACATTCATCTACTTCAAAACATCCTATCTTAAAGTGCCTAAAGGTGAATTTCACTCTCATTTACTTAAACAAACACTAGTTTGAGTCTAGGTATCCACAATCAACACCTAAATCTCTCAAACTTATGCTTTGATACCAACTTGTAACACCCTCAAATTTGGAAAGAGCAACTAATTAAAAATTTTCATTATTACATCCGATACAATGGGAAAAGTAATTCAAATTACAATTTATGGTTATCTCCAAACAACGCGCACAACACAAGTCTCATTATCAAGACTAAACTCGCTTCGGACATCGCTTACTCCAATTACAAGTGCTACTTCCCAAGGGTAAATGCGGAAACATAACTTAAGCTATTCACCTCTCGTGCACTTTACTAGCACTCGCTACTTCACGATGTAGCTAGAGCTACCCCAACCTGAGCCTGTTGCTCATGCCGACAAAATAAAGGAAATAAAAAGGGTTAGGCTTACGCCTAGTGAGTTCAAGCATTTTATCATGACTATATAAAAACATAAATCGTAAGAGTAAAAGTTATTGTCATGATTTCAAAAGAGTTTACTTTAAATCCAAATCGTCTATTTTCAATTCCCACAATTCCACAAGGAAGTTCCCAAAAGGTATACACATTTTCCAAACTGGATTACCTTCCCAATCAACGTTCATCGCACAACTGGGAGTAGAGATTACAAGTTACGTTATGCCTATCTCTTCCCTCCCAACGAAATCGGGAATTACCACATACGTCTGGCCTATTCCACGACTCTGCTCTACGAAGCCAAGTTACACTGTAATTGAGGATACACCTTGACGTCTACCTACTTGGTAACGCCTCAAGGCCCGGCACGTCGGGACTACCTCCAAGGTATACATCTCGAAGGCGTGGATCGTTACATAAACCTCCAAGGTAAGTGCCCAAGACTATATCCTCCTAGTGCCTACTTAGAAAGTTAAGGTCATAAAACGTGAGTTCCGAGGTTCGTCCTCAAGATACCCAATTGACCTTTACTAGCGACTGACTAACATGCCTATGGATCCAATGCAACACAGTCTAACACAACATGTCTATCACGGAATGACACACTCACTCAAACATGTAAATACTCATAACGTGCAATAATATGCATAAGGTGCAATAAGAGCAACCCATAAACAGGACTCCACATAGAACCATTTAAACCTGACAATTGTCCCCAAGACGTCCTCACAGTCAAAACCAAGCACAATGCTCTAACCGAAATAAAACCTTGGATCGGAATAACCCTCATTTCCAAAAGGACTCAACCTTTACATTTTCAAAACATCATATGGAGTATTATACGTATATATCCCAATCTACACCAAATGCATTTTCATAGCGAATAGACACCATTTATCGTGTACTCAATAACCCATTTTTTATAAAGGATTTATCCCTCATATTTTCCAAAACATTCAAAGATAATGTTTTACAATTTTTACCACAAATAATACCTAAAAAGGTAAAACCCATCAAATAACTCAATTTTGATAGTTATCAAGTAAAACACATAATATCTTGGAAAAATAGCATTTTGGCATGTACAACGTTTTCGCAAAGTAACTTGAACTCACCTTGCTAGATTAATGCTAAATCTAGGGTTTCTTCATCGTATGCTCCTTTGATGAAGTTTACATCTTCAAGCCAAATCTTCCAAAAACCTAGATTTATGAGTTTCCAACCATCAACATCCATAAAATACATAAGAATCATCATTCATCCATAAAATACTAAAATACTCAACTTATCCCAAACCCTAGTTTCATATAAAAGAGGATGGAGAATATTTCAACCAATCACCACCAAACTCGACCCAAAACACTTCAATATGGAAAAGAAAGGGCAAGATAACAACAATCTAGCTAGAGATTACCTTAATCACTTGAATATTCCAAAAAGAGAGCTCCTAGACTCCCAAAAGCTTTAAACTTCCACATGATCAACAATGGTGGAAATGGGTTGATTTAAGAGAAGAAGATGAAGAGAGAGGGAAGGATTTGTGGTTGATTTAAGGGAAAGGAAACCGATTTGGGTGAGAGGGAGAAGAAAACCGCCTGGAGGAAGAGAGAAATCAATATTGGATGATAAATGAGAGAAAAGCTAACTGAACTCCTTTAAACCCGATCTGAAACAGCAACTCAGCACCCCGGCGCGACATTGACACCGCGACTATGCCCAGGGCATTGTCGCGTGGCATAGTCGCGACCCATGTACCAGTTTCTATTTGATTCGACCCTGATGTCTCTCCTTCGCGACAATGCCCCAGCGACATTGACATGGTCATAGTCGCTGGTCATAGTCGCGATCCGTGTACCAAGCCCCGAAACTCGACTTTTTAACGCCAAAACTCCCGATACCCTTAGAGACTTTACGTAATGTCTTCCAAACATAAACTCTACCATTTCAAGATGCAAAACATTTGGGTGGCATCTGTTTACTGAAATTACGGGTGTTACAGAATCTCTCTCTGAAGTACATCAGCGGTTTAACTGTTTAATAATAGATCTGAAAACCGTTGGTAATGAATATTCAAACTTTGAAGTTCTGACAAAGTTCTTAGAATGTTTACCTGAAAGCTGGGACAGTTATTCAATGTGTCTCAAGTTTTCCAAGGATCTTAAATCTATGACTCTTTCTACCTTATATGGCACGATGCTTAATCATGAGCAATCGAGTCATCTTAAGAAGAATCTTGTAAAAGATTCCAAAAGCACCCCTATTGTTTTAATCTCAGAGTCACCTTCCACTCTGCGATCCACTGTTACTATCACTGAGTTGGAGACTAACTCTGAATGCTCATCAGATCCTGACTCTTCAGATCTTGATGAATCTATGGCTCTCCTTTCTAATAAGTTCAGAAGATTTGCCAAAAAGAAAAGTTTCAGAAAGAATAAACCTCTTGCTATCACTGACAAGCCAAGATCATCAACTCCTGTTGATAAGGCTACTGCTACTTGCTATAACTATGAAAAGATAGGACATTTTGCTAGCGAGTGCAGGTCAAAGAAAGTTTTTAGAAACTCAACTTTCTCCAAGAAATCCTCTAACCCCAGGGTTAGAGATGACAAGTATCAAAAGCTGAAAGAAAGGTACACAAATCTGAAAGGCTTTAAGAAGAAAGGCAAAGGCCTGATGGCTGACTATGATTGGGCTGCTTCTGATGAAGAAGAATCATCTAACTCTGAAGATGATGATGAGGCCAATCTCTGTCTCATGGCCAAAATCGAAGATGAGGAAGAAAAGTCTGACATTCCCTCTGCTTCATCCTCTACCTCCAAGGTATCACCTTCCTTCTTTACAAATATTTCAGATATTGTTGAAGCTGATAGTCTTCGAAAGATCGATCTCCTGACTATGAGTTTATATGAAGCCATGAATGGAAAAACTGTTGTTGAAAATCAAAACCTTGATTTCGCTGAACAACTTAAAAACTGTCACCTTCAAATAGAAAAGCTTTCTAAAATTGAAGAAGATTTAAGAGATCAAGTTCATATAAATCAGCTAGTCAAAATCGAACGCGAAGAAGCTATCGCTGCATTGAAAGCTGAAAAAGCTACTGTTGAAGGATGGTGTAAATCCTCAACAACGATCACTGAGATAATTAAATCTCAGATTCCTCTGAATGACAAACGTGGTCTTGGTTATAAAGATGACACTGAAAAACCAACCACTGATAATTCCATGCTTAAGTTTGGAATGTTTGTCTCCTCTATCCCTGACACTTCATCTTGTCAGTGTTCCTGTTCAAAAACTCCTATTCCTGAGGAAATCTCTACCTTAGTTTCTAAAGGTAAAGAGAAAATTATTTATCCAAAACCTCAGAAGGGTACCTTTGTACCTAAGCTGAATGCTTCTAAAGCTTCATTGACTTATCCCTCTACTTCTAAGAATAAGATCCCAGGATTTATTCAGCGATCTACTCCTAGAATTAAAGTGGATATTATTGGTAAGAAATCTGAAGAAATGATAGTTCCTCCCATTTCCAATGCCAAAGGTATACTTGGTGCTAGCCCTACTCATTTAAAATTAACGGGTAAGCATGCAAGTGGTCCTAAAGCTACTTTTAGCTATAGGAAATGTTATCACTGTGGACTTACAAATCATGTTGCTAGTAAGTGCCCCACAACCACCAAAGCTGAAAAGACAGGTAAGGTGAAGATTAATGCCCCCAACGCAAAGAAGACTACTGAGGTTAAGAAATTAACCAAAGTGAAAACTGACAACAAAGCTGAATCCTCAAATGTTTCGAAGATTGCTGAACCTTCCACTTCCTCTACCACTACTGACAAATCTAAGCCCAAAATGAAATGGGTACCTAAGTCAAACTAATCTTCCTTTGTTTGCAGGTTAAGAAGGGTATCTGGTATCTCGATAGCGGATGCTCTAGATACATGACTGGTAAGAAGAACCTGCTCACTGAGTATAAGGAAGAGAAGGGTCCCTCAGTTACCTTCGGTGGAAACGAAAAAGGCCATACCAGAGGGTTTGGTGTACTCTCTAATGGTACAACAACCTTCAGAAGAGTCGCATATGTTGAAGGACTGAAGCATAATCTTCTAAGCATCAGTCAACTTTGCGACATGGATAACAAAGTGAATTTCACTAAGGAATCCTGCTTTGTCGCTGACAAAAAGGAGAATATAGCTCTCAGCGGTTATCGTTTAGAGAATGTTTACGTTATAAACATGGACTCTACAACCACTGAGAACTCCTATTTCTTCTAAAAAACCTCAGCTGATGTCAACTGGCTATGGCATAAGAGGCCCTCCCATCTCAACTTCAAGACACTGAATACTCTCTCCTCTAAAGAATTGGTCACTGGTCTACCTCAACACTCATACGCCAAGGAGTCCTTATGTTCAGCGTGTGAGAAAGGGAAATAGACCAAAGCAAGTTTCAAGTCTAAGCAAGTTTCCTCAGTGTCATCTCCTCTACAACTTCTCCATATGGATTTGTTTGGCCCTGTTAACAAACAATCCATCGCTGGAAAGAAATATACACTGGTCATAGTTGATGAATTCTCTCGCTATACCTGGGTAATGTTTCTCCGAACTAAGAGTGACACCCCTGAAGAACTCATCACCTTTGTCAGGAAAATGGAAGTCCTGAACAACATGACCGTTCGCTCAATAAGGAGTGATCATGGAACTGAATTCAAAAACAGTTCTCTTGATTCCTTCTTTGAAAGCAAGGGTATTTCTCACAACTTTTCATCAGTGAGAACACCGCAACAAAATGGAGTCGCTGAAAGAAGAAATCGAACTATCATTGAAGCTGCACGTTCAATGCTCAGCGATTCTCACCTGCCTACTCAGTTTTAGGCAGAAGCTGTCAACACTGCTTGTTTTACTCAAAACAGGTCGCTGATCGTCAAAAGATTCAAGAAGACAGCATATGAACTTTTTCATGAGAGAAAGCCTTCTATCAGCTTTCTGCACATCTTTGGATGTCAGTGTTTCATACTGAACAACAGAGATGCCCTTGGAAAGTTTGATCCTACGGCTGACGATGGAATCTTTCTTGGATATTCTTCAATCTCCAAAGCTTTCAGAGTCTTCAATCGAAGAAGACAGACTGTTGAAGAAACTATTCACGTCACTTTTGACGAATCCCGCTCAGCGAACTCTAAACCTTCTGCTGATACTGAAGAACTGAATCAATGGATGTTCTCTCATCTTGGTGATTCAGAAGATATTCCCACTCCATCTCATGCTCATCCTGCTAAAGATTATGATCCTACCATCATCCCAAGCATGCAGAATAATGAAGCTGAAACTTCATAGGTCTCAGTTGTTCCTCTAAATACTATGCCTGCTTCTGAACCTTCTGTCTCAGACATACCATCTACTTCTCAGCAATCAGTGAATGAAATGACATATGCACCTTTTCCTCTCTTGGCTGATATACCAGAAGTTGCTGAAGCCTCATCCTCAGCTCCTCAAGTTCAGGTTGAGTCAGCCACTTATGCTTCTACTCAGCGATGGACTATAAATCACCCTATTGATCAGATTCTTGGTGATCCAAACGCTGGTGTTCAGACTCGACGAAGTGCAGGTAACATTTGCTTATTTGTTAACATTATTTCTCTAATTGAACCAAAGAAAACAGATGATGCACTCCAAGATCCAAAGTGGGTCAGCGCTATGCAAGAAGAGCTGACTGAATTTGAAAGAAACAAAGTTTGGAAGCGTGTTCCTCGTCCATCTGACAAGTCAGTTATGGGCACTAAATGGGTCTATCGAAACAAGTTGGATGAACATGGAACTGTAACCCGCAACAAGGCTCGACTTGTTGCTCAGGGATACAGACAAGAGGAAGGTATAGATTACAACGAAACCTTTGCTCCAGTGGCAAGACTAGAAGCTATTCGTCTATTCTTAGCTTACGCTGTACACAAAGACTTCAAAGTGTATCAAATGGATGTCAAGTCAACGTTCCTTAATGGAAAGCTGAATGAAGAAGTCTACGTGGAACAACCTCCAGGATTCTCAGATCCTAAGCATCCAGGTTATGTTTATAAACTGGATAAGGCACTTTATGGCTTAAAGCAAGCTCCTCGTGCATGGTATGACACTCTCTCTACTTATCTCCATATTGAAAAATTTGAGCGTGGTAAAATCGATAAGACTCTATTTTTCAGGAAAGTAAAAGGTCATATTATTCTTATTCAAAAATATGTCGATGATATCATATTTGGTTCCACTAACCCTGACTTGTGTACTCGTTTTGCTGATAGAATGAAAGCTGAATATAAAATGAGTATGATGGGTGATCTAACATATTTCCTTGGTCTTCAGATAAAACAAAATGAAAAGGGAACTTTCATTAATTAGGGAAAGTATGTTAAAGATATGCGGAAGAAATTTGATTTAACTCAGAGTTCAGCTATGAAAACCCCTATGGCACCGCCGCTGACACTAAACAAGGATTCTTCTGGAACATCTGTTAATGTCACGACATACCGTGGGATGATCGGCTCTCTTTTGTATCTTACAGCTAGCCGACCTGATATTATGTACGCAACTTGTTTGTGTGCACGATATCAAGCTGAACCCAAGGAATCTCATATGATCGCTGTAAAGAGAATCTTTCGTTACCTTAAGGGTACTCCTAACCTAGGTCTTTGGTATCCCAAAGACTCAGGGTTTGATCTAATCGCCTATTCAGATAGTGATTTTGCAGGTTGCAAATTGGATAGGAAAAGCACCACAGGAGGTTGTCAGCTCCTGGGTGGAAAGCTGGTGAGTTGGACAAGTAAAAAGCAAAACTCAGTGTCCACCTCAACTGCTGAAGCTGAATACGTAGCTGCTGGAAGCTATGGTTCTCAGGTCTTGTGGATGAGAAATCAACTACTAGACTATGACCTTCAGCTCTCGAAGATTCCAATCTATTGCCACAGCACTAGTGCCATCTCTATAGCTAATAATCCAGTACTACACTCAAAGACCAAACACATCGAAATCAGGTATCATTTTATCAGAGATGATGTGATGAATGGTGAAATAGAACTTCATTTTATCCCAATTGACTTTCAGTTAGCTGATCTGTTCACCAAGCCTCTTGATGAGACAAGGTTCAACTTTCTCATCAGCGAGCTTGGAATGCTGAACTTTGAAGAATAAAATCTTCAGCAACTCGCATTTGATCAGGGGTAATAAGAACTTGTATAACCCTTTCTATCATCTTCTCTCTGAACAAAATTGATTCGCTGATATCAAGGTACGTTCTCTCTTGCTCGCTGACGTTCGCCTAGAACTGAAAGATTTCAAAACAAATTGCATCGCTGAATATCTCTTCCTTTTAGTGATACTTTGAAATTTCTAAAACAAACACTGATACTTCTATTCAGTGCTTCGTATTTTTTTAAAATGTCCCTGAGTCTTTCAAAAACCTCAGAGACATCCTAAAATATGAAAGGACGTTTATGACGTCATCCTAACGGATAGACCCTGGCACGTTCCTCTGACACACGTTTGCCCGTTTCGTTTTCTCATCCAATCAAATGCAAACACGTGTCTGTGTCAACATGAAAAACTTTTCCCGCTCTTAGTTTTTCTCTCTCTACTCTCACTATATAAACCCTTTCGAATTTATATTTATCCTTTACGCGAACAACTTCTTCTTCAAGAAAAGAATTACTGTTGCATTTTGAACTATCGTTTCCAGAAACTGTTCATCATCTTCTTCGACAACAAAGGTTAATATTCTCATTATTTTCCTGCTTTAACTTGTTTATGATCTTATCTTTGTTTTCAACAGATCAAACAAAAGAAACCTTTTTAAAATGAAATCATTTTTTTCTCATGATTTTATGAACACAACCTTCATGGTTGTTCTTCAAGTTTAAATCAAATCTTAAACTTGTTCTTCATTTGTTTTTCGAGAATCTCTTCTTCAAACAAAAATTGGAAAACACACGTTCTTCATGTTTTGTATCTCTTTTTCAAAACAAGAAAAACCCTAATCTTCTTCAAGGCATTTTTTTGTCTGAATGAAATGGACAAAATTCAAAAACATCTGTTTGGAAAATCATTCCACATTAAGACATTTTTGTTCATTTTCTTCGTGGTTACATTCCAACAAATGGTTACATGTGTTATACAGAAATGGCAACCTCTGAAGCTCCTTCTGCTAAAACACCCACTACTGCTGAGAAAGTGATTCTCACCAAGGCTCCTCAGGTCATGTTCAAACTTGATAAGGTTACATTCCAACACAACAACCACTATGCGCTTTTGGATTTTCCTCAGAAAATGCAAGTCACACATCTGGATGATGCTGTGAATTTTCTCAAAACCTGCTGCTTATCTACAGCCCTAACTATTGTACCCCCTGCCCATAAATTCCTTTTAGCTTAGTTCTGGTATTCAGCCAGACGAGCTCAGGTTCCTTCACCCAAAGACCCAACGAAACTTGTTGATACCATCCTCTGTGACACCAAATTTGGAACCACCAAAATCAATCCTGCTATTATCAGGCGTGCACTGAACCTCCCGGCCGCTACCTAAGAAAAACGCTTTATACCTCTCCCAAATCCCAAAAACCATGCTGATAGGGAAACAATCATTGCATTCTTTGATGCAATGAAGTACGTATGGGGAACAGGGAGAGATGAAAAACCCGATAACAAGCTGACCGCAATCAAAAAGTCCATGATGCCAAGCGAGATGAACTTCATCTTCGCCCACTTGATAAGCTGTATGACAGCGAAAACCGGCTCCTCTGATCAAGCCGCTCAACCTTAGCAAGCCATGGGATATGCATTGCTGAAAGGTTTCCATGTTGACTGGGCATCGATCATCTTTGACGATCTGGCATTCAGGGTGGACATGGCTGACAGACCAACATGCGTTCCATACCCCCGTTTCATCAGCGCCATCTTTCTAAAAGGACTCGGGGACAAATACCCAAAAGAGGGTGATCTGAGACTCTCTCAGGTTGGCCCTAAGGTGCTTGACTTCAGCCCCATGCCAAACGATGTACGTCTCTCTACTCTCTTATCTCTTCTAAATCCTCCTTCTTCTACTTCTGCAGCTACCTCAGCGGAAATCCCCACCGCTGATACCCAGGATGCACCCTACACTCCTTCTCGTAAAAGGAAACACTCTACTTCCTAACTTGACTACGAAAGGATAAAGAAAACCAAGGAGCAACCCTCCAAGTCATCAACGGCTGAAGACCTAGCGTCTGAGTCTCAACAGACAACGCTAGATGATTTCGTGGTACGCTCTGCCACAGCTGAAAAAGGCACCCCTTCCATCCCAACCTCAACGTCTCTAAACGCTGATGTTATTAACTTGGAACAGAACCCACCTCCTTCAGCCTCTCTACAGACTGAAGTGATTCTCAGCGGATCCAACGCTGGACCTCGCTCCCAACCAATTTTCTCAACCTTTGTTCCTCCCACTCAATATTTGGACACTCCACCAATTTTCCCACCGTTCTCTGGAACGCCCGTCATCATACATGATTCAGCTGCTGATGCTCTACACATGATGATGGATGCAAACTTAGGTGTTAGGATCCAAGCGCTTACCACTACGCCAAAAGCAATTGCTGGTGGAGAAGGCGCAACTTATTTCCATATAGCGTAGCAGCCAGCGCCACGTTTCGATTTAGGAAGATGCTTGTCAATAACCCAATAATCCCCCCCCCCAGCATCTGCCAGCACTCTTGCCTGTACAGCATGCCTTTGGCATTATAATGCACCCCATGGGATTCGAACTCGTGACCTGCTCTAATACCACTTGTGATCCCAGATTTCAATCAAGTAACAATGAGGTAATTCAAGAACACTTCATTAGAATGAGAAAGATACAAGATTATGAATGAGATCTACTTTCTCTCTCTAACTTCTCTCTCTAGGAAGTCATCCCTCTCTCTATTTCTCATATATGAATTACATGTATGAATGACTTCTACCAATTACTTCTATTACAAACTTCCTATTTATACACTTTGACTAACTCACTTAATACCTTGACTTTGACCCTTTAACACCCTTACTTTGACTTTGACAAATACATTTGACTCTTTACATTTATACAAATATACATTAAATCTTGAATACATTTTGTGAAACTTGACAAATCTGAGGAAAAAACAAAGATTTTGGAAACTGAAAACATTGAACTGAAAAAGAGGATATCCGAATTGTCATCACGAGGTGTTTTCAAGGAGATTGAGGAAAAACCAAATTCTTTGGAAGCTGAAAACGTTATTCTAAAAGAAAAGCATAATGAGAGCGAACTTTCTTTGAAAAATATAACCTCTCAAAACACATAATTTTTGGACAAAATCAATGATTTGGAAAAGAAGCTTTATTTGAGAGATCAAACAGAACAAACAATTTTCATGAACAAGCCAAGACATCTAAACAATGTCAATAAATATTGGGGACTTGGTTACGAATGTCCAAAATATGGAGCCAAAGCTATCGCTGCAGTACCGACAGTATATAATTTCGAATGTTTAAGGTACGCACGATATTGGCCCGATTTTGAAATTCATTGGACTGATGAAAAGGAAACACAAAGAGAGGAACATAGAAAAAGAGCTTTAACAACTCATATCCAACTTCCATTTTGCAATACTAATGAGACGTTGAAGATTCTCAACAATCTAGATAAACCACTTCCAAACAATTATTTTGACATAAATGCTACAAAGCCAGTTACTAACAATCAAGTCGTTGAAACAAAGAAATATGTTCCTACATTAGTTCTTGTAGGGAAAATTGTTGAATTGGAAATATCTCTTGCTGAACAAAGGATCAAATATGATTATGAAAATGATCTCCTTTCAACTATTTTCTCAACTACTTTTAAGGAAATATCTTCTAGTTTCAAAGACGAGGTGAAAAAGGAGACTGTTAAAATTGAACATGCTTTGATCAAAAAGTTTTCTGTTTCATCAAAAGCCATTTTTGATGCTAAACAAAAGATTGATCATAAATGTCTCAATATGTCTAAGAAAGTGGTGGATCTTGAGAATATTCTTGTTGGTTCCTGTTTTCTTAACAATGATCTTGACTTTCAGTTAGTTCAGATTTAGATATGGTGCGGAAGCGTATTTAAGAACTGAAAGATAATGTAAAAGTAGAAGAACACACAATATCAAATAAACAGTAAGTAAAGAACATATGAGTATCTCCAAGATTACTGTTTGATATTAATCAAGAACACCAAGAACATAACAAGAAAGAACTGCTAGTGTGTGTGTTTGTGCGTAGCTTAATTATCTGATTATATGTTCTTGTTAATGTTAATAGAAGAACTCAACATGAGTCTTCTATTTATACTACTACAAAGGGGACATACTTTAGACAATAAGGACTGATCTACAGTAGACAAGATCGTATGAACAGTAGCAGGTACGATGTTCATTTAATGCGCATGTTCCAATTCTGACAGAGCCCTATCAGAGTTTGACACGTGTAGTTGATGCCAGGCCACGTCTAGAACAAGTGGATGAACGGATCCTGGAACAATAGAAAGATATTTGTAAATCTTCCAAGTCTTCAGTATAAACCGCAGAGGCTCTGTCAAGGGTGACAGAGGTTCTGCGGCTCGGTCCTCTATGAGCAGTCTTCTGCTGATTCTTGCCTTTGGTATTCTTGGGTTCTTCTGCAGAGCCTCTGTGGGTTACTTCTGTACTTAGACTATTTTCACTACTTTCATAAACAGAAAGATTGGAGCTAACAATCTCCCCTTAAGTAGTGAAAATTAAATATTTGAAGGTGCAAGTATTTTCTAAGTACAAGAACAATTTTCTTTTTACATTGGATTATGCCAGAGGCATTTACATTTGATTGTATTGAAAAGAAAATATTACAGAGGATTTGTTTGATTGACTTAGACATTGGCATCCTTGAAGTCATTGAAACTTCTGCGGTCGAGTCCTTCTTGTATGAGCTCGTGATAGAAGCTGATGCAGAGAGTTCGGAAGTTGATTGTTGCACCGATAACCTCTATCAATCTGTCGCTAAAACTTTGATCCATGAGATATGTTCCTCTGTGCTCCACTAGGATCGCTCTAAACTCTGTCAAAGTATTTGTTTCGTATTTCTGACAGTCCATCTCTACGAACAACTTTGATTTACCAGAAGGATCTAGAAATACTAACCCGACCCTTGGATTTGTGATGATTGAGTTTGGTGTAGCAGAGGGAGGGTAGTAGTCTTCTGGTGGTTGAACGTTTAAGCTTTTTACTCCAAGATCTCGAGCCAATTGGAAATCTACCATGTTGTATAGCAGAAGTTTCTCGCGTATGGCCTTTCTAATCACCCTATAGGCTCTGCGAACTTCGTCGGTTGTGAAGTTCTCTTTCGTTCATTCCAGAAGATCAGGTAGATCATAAGGATTGAGATTCCTAAGATCTGCATCTGCAAATTGGTTCTCTGATCTGTCCTCTCTTTTGACCTTGTAGATGTTGTAAGAGAGTTTAGGCCAGGTTCTGGTTCTTGAGAACTTACAATATAGGACTTGGACGATCTTGGATGTTGAGAAGACTTCGTGTTTAGGCTTGGGTTTTGTTCTGGTGAAGAGGTTTTCGAGGTCAGCACGAAAGTCAGGGTCTTGAATGGTTGGTTCAGATTGATCCATTATGCCCATTCTGCTGTATAAGTACTTGTATACCACTTCTTCCATTTGTGGTGGTGGTGGTTGAGGTAAGGTTCTGCGCAGAGCATCTAATTGGTTCTTGACTTCTGCTACTCGATCCTCTGTTGGTTTACCCTTTGGATCCAGAATAGGTTTGTTTGACAGAGGAGCAACACCAAAAGCCCAGTCTTCTTCTTCTGGCTTTGGTGTTACTAAAGCATCGAAAGATCTTTTCATCAGTTTCTCCGTTGGAGGTTGATGCTTGGGCTTTTTCTTTTTTGGTTCCTCTGTCATAATCTCTTTGCCCTTATCTTTTGCCTTCGTCTTATCTGCTTGTAGAGATGGGGTTGCCTCTGTAGGTTTTGATGCTTGAGTTTCAGAGGGCTTTGATGTTGATGTTTCTGTTGGTTTGGGGATTGCCTATGTAGGTTTTGATACTTGAGTTTCAGAGGGCTTGATTTCGGTTGCTTCTGTTGGAGAGGCTTCTGGTGGCTTGCTCAGATATTTCCTCTGTTTTTTAGCAATTGTTTTGGTTCTTGGTATTTTGGGTGTTGGAGAAGGAAGTTCATCTTCGGAGGATGTTAGGATTTGTAGTTCTTCTCTGGTTTGGACATCTTCTCCAAATACGTAAGGAAATTCCACAGAGGTTGGTATTGCCTTTGTGGTCTTCTGTTGTTGAACTTGGGTTGTTTCTGGTATTTGGGTTTTTTAAGGAATGGTTTCCACAGAGATGGTTGTTGTCTCTGTGGTTTTGTTTCTGCTTTGGGTTTCAGGTGTTTGGGTTTTAGCAGGGGTTTCTTCAGAGACCATTTCCACAGAGGTGGTTGTTGCCTCTATGGACTGTTGTGTTCTTTGTTGGGTTTGAGGTGGGGGTGCAGAGGATTTTTTTTCTGCGAATACCGGAGCAGCGGGTAGACCTCTGCTTGCAGCTGTTTCCCTTTGTTTCTCCCCTCGATTCTCTGTTAGAGCATTATTGTATTCAAGATTTACTGTAAAGTCAATGTACTGTATGAGTCTATACAGTATTGTGAATGCCTTTATACCTTGTATGTCATGGGTATAAATAGGCTTGTCTAGTTCATTTGTTAGTAAGCTTTTGTAATCTTTTAGAAACCTTTTGTAATCCTTTGAGATCAATACATGGATGACATATTTGCTCTCTAGATTCTCTCTCACTACATTCATATCTTATTGCTAGAGATTTGGGATTTATCAATTGGTATCAGAGCTAAACAGAAGATTCAAGCAGATCGAAGACCAAATTGAAGAATTTTTACACTGTTCTTCAAGAATTCGGACCAAGTGGCTTTTACTGTTCATCTGAAGTCTTATCATTCAGACATGAAGTTTTTCCAGATTTTGAGTTTTTGAATCAATTCTTTGCATCATGGCATTCGGATTTGCTTCCTGAACACTTTTAATTCTTGGATTAACATCAAAATCTGCACAGAATTGACAGATCTAATCGATTCTTGAATTTTTTTTTCGAAAACTTCAAGATCACTGTTTTGATCTTAATCTGTTCAAATTGATCGAATTGTGAATTGCAATCAACAGAAAAAGTGTGCGGATTTCAATTACGAACAATTTGATATAAGATTCATCACAATTGATCAAGAATTGAAGAAGTTATGGCAGATTAAGTGATTTTGAAGTTCGAAGTGCAGAATTCGGATCATTCTTGGTGAATTCGGATCATTCAAAGAGAATTCGGAACATTCATAGAGAATTCGGATTGTTCTTGGCATCACAAGTGTAGAATTCGACTCAAGAAGAATTCGAATTCAAAGAATTCGAACCCTATTAGATTCGAATTGTAGAGAATTCGAACCCTGTTAGATTCGAATTGAGAACTTGTGTATTGATTTGAGTTGATTAAATTTTCCTAAGTATAGAATTCGAACCCTGTTGAGTTCGAATTGAGTGAATTCGAACCTAAGTACATTCGAATTGAGTGAATTCGAACCCAGTTACATTCGAATTGAGTGAATTCGAACCAAGTTAAGTCCGAATTGAGTGAATTCGAACCCTTCAGCATCCGAATTCATTGAATTCGAACCCTCCTTCATCCGAATTCATTGAATTCGAACCATTCTTCATTCGAATTCATTGATTTCGAATCCTTATTCATCCGAATTCTTGTGAAGTTTTTTTTGAGAAAAATTTTTATCCCGAAATTTTTTCTATAGTGTATTTCATACATTGTAAGAGCTTTTCAAAAAAAAAAATTTATATAAATTTTTTTGTAAAGTGTATTTTCATACACTGTCTGTTTGATCTTCTGAACGATCAATTTCTAGCAATTTTCAAAATGGTTTTACAACAAGTTATTGTTAAAAGCAGTGGTGAAGATTTGAAGCAAACTTTGAAAAAGGAGATTCCTCCAATTGCAAAAGTTTTTGTTAAACCAAATAATAAAATGTTGCAACAAGTTATTATAACAGAAACACCTTCTAAACCACATGTTTCTGTTAAACCAAATAATGTAGTGTTGCAACAAGTCATTTTAACAGAATCATCCTTAAAATCAAAAACTCCTTCTAAAGACAATGCTTCAAATTATTCAACTCCTATTTTAAATAAAGCATTGGAAGAAGAAAATGTTAATCTGAAAAGACAAATTTTAGACATTTCTTCTTCAAATGCTAAATTTACTAAAAGAATAACTGATCTTGAAGCTTATATTGCAGATCTTGAAGCAAAGAAAGACAACTCATGTCTGCACGATCAATTAAAAGAAGTTCAAGAGAAAAGAACAACGTTGGAAGGTGAAAACGTTGAATTGAAGAAGAAGCTTACAGAACGTGAAAGAGAGTCACTTTCTTCAATGAAAGTTCTTAAAGAAAAGGAAGTAATTGAGCTTAAATATATAAAACTTTCAAAACAAATTTCTAATCTTGAGAAAGTTTTATTTTTAGAAAAAGACAAGCTCGAAAAAGAAAGAGCTAAATTTGAAACTGAACGAAAATCTTTTGAGATTAAAAGTTCTGAACTTTCCGTGAAAATCTCTGAATTAGAAAATCTTTTGGAAAAGGAAAGAAAAGATTTCACGGAAAAGAAAAATCTCTTTGAAAAGGAAAATATGGAAATTTTCAAAGAGATTACTGATAAAAGAAAGTTTTTGGAAAAAGATTTTGAATCGGAACGTGAATATTTTGAAGATGTGATTCTTAATCTTACCAAAAGATTATCTGGTTTATCAGCTGATATTATGAAGGATCAGTTGATCAAATCTGATCTCCAAAAGAAATTTGATATAATTTCTAAAGAGAAAAATGTTTTAATAAACAAAGTCAAAGAACTTGAAGACGTCATTTTTAAATTTGATGTCTCAAAGCAGACCGGTCATAATTCTATCTTTCAGACTCCATTTGTTGATTCAAATGATTCTGAATGCTCTTTTAAAACTGCTTCAAGTTCAAGTTTTAAAAACATTTCTTCTAAACAATTTAATAGATCAACAGATTTCTCAAAAGGTCGGATTCGTTCAACAAATCTCTTCTATAATCCTCTGTATGATAAATCAGATAACAAAACAAAAGTGCCTAAAGTTAATACTTCCAAACCTGCAGAAGTTCCAGTCTTCAAGAGGGTGAAGATGGAATGGAGAGTAAAAGGCACAACAGTTCCAAAGAAAGAAGTGCCAAAATCATATGTATCCACATCAAATGCAAAGAAGAACAATACGCCAAAAGGTAAATCTTATGCTAAACCTAATCCTATTCATTATGTAAATCATTTGATTAGGTTGGCACATAAGAAAATCTGTTGTTCTTACTGTGGATCAAATGACTTTGTGCATAAAGATTATACTTTTTATTGGTATGGTTCTTACAGTATTCCTTGTAAGAAATCTACACCTAACCCACTAGGACCCAAGTGCCATTGGGTACCAAAATCTGCTTAAACTGTTTTGTAGGTATATCATGTGTTGTGCTGAATGTTACATATATACCACACACATGACTGAAAACAGAAGAGAAGCGGCGTAATTTTTTGAAGAATATTTGTACTATTAAGGGGGAGATAAATATTTTTGGTTTTTGGACATATCAGTTCAAAACCCGTTCTTCAAAGACTATGGCTTCTGAACAACTCAGTTCAGGACCCGTACTTTAAAGACTAAGACTTCTAAACAAATCAGTTTAGAACTCACACTTCTCAGGTAATATCCTTAACTGCTATATATTTTTGTTTCAAGGAACAAGTGGCAAAAGGTAACATTGGATTATATTTGTTTCTACTGATTTGAAAACTTGAAACTTTACAAATTCAATTCAATAAGATGAAATTTTCAATTTTCATTCAATGAATTAAATGTGTACTAAAAGATGATTTTACAAGAAACTTTGTACTATCTGAGTTAGATTTGCTTCAATTTTCACCTCTAAAATAAATCGAAAGGTCAGCAAAACATGAATGAAATTATGCTGAATGCTCAAAGTTATGTGAATCTGGATATATATAGAATATAATGCTCAAAAAGCCTATATGTCAGAATGATGGATGGAAATGAAAATATGGGCAAAGCACTATGTTTTAGAACCAAGTGATTGAGATAAAAAAGTTGCACTATCATTTAGTTTGAAAGTTTGTGCCTGTGGCCTTTCTGGTTTGGGAGAGTAAGTCCTAAGGGGTGCTCGACACCTAGTCCCTAAGATCAACTGGTCTGGGATCGGCTGACCCAAATCCTGCAATAGAACCAGATAGAAAGCCATGTTCTACTGGTACAAATGGGTTTAAGATATATCGATGTGGCCTTTCTGGTTTGGGAAATTAAGTTCTAAGGGGTGCTCGTCACCTAGCACCTAAGGCCAACTGGTCTGGGATCTGCTAACCCAAATCCTGCTATAGAACCAGATAGAAAGTCATGTTTAACGGTGTATCTTATTCTTACTAAACTTTTTGATCAAAAGATGCCAATGAGCACAAAATCAAAAGATGCCAATGCGCACAAAATCAAAAGATGCCAATGAGTACAAAATCAAAAGATTCAAATGTGCATAAAATCAAAAGATGCCAAAGAGCACACATCTCTTGAAACTTGGGGAAAATACAAAGTCGCGATAAACCCGTAAATTTATGAAATTCTGATTTTGGACAAATAGTGTGAGTAGAGCAAAGTATTCTTATATGTTTTAGAATTGCATACGCTTGATGCTAATCATATTTCGCATGCTAGCACACCAAATAGATTTAATAAAGGGGTTGAAACTGAACGTTTGTAACTTGATATGCAATGATGTATTGTTTTTGAATCCAAACACATGCATTTGATTTCATTTGATTGAAATATTGTTAAATTTCATTAAGTTGAATTTCTTTTGTAAAGCATTCAAATGATCAAATGTTAGTAGTTATAAAATGAAGTTCAATGAATTTTATTTTCCTTGTGTAATTTTTTTAAAATTTGTATATTGTGCGTTATTGAAACATATGCATACTTTCAGGGGGAGAAAACAAATTGCTCCAGAATTCTTATTTTGAGTGGGAGCAAGGTTATCCACTAAGGAGGAGATTGTTAGTATTACTCAGTGACGCGACTGAAATTGAAGAAGGTTTTCGATGATAATGATGCTCACTTTCATCGAAAAAGGGGGATAAATGTTTAATTCAATTTCATGTCAAATATATCTCATGTCTAAGAGCTTTCAAGTCAATGATTCGTGAACAAACACTGAAGATCAGGGGAGAAGGATCATGTGAAGTCTAAATATTGCTGAATTTGGTTATCTTAGTTCTGAGTGGTTCTCGGAATGCGCTTACACCTAAAAGTTCAAAAATATAGATGGTTTCGCATCCTTCATGATTCGAATTGCCCTGATTTCGGACCCTTCTTGTTCCAACTTACTTGAATTCGAATCCTACTTCATCCGAATTGAGCTGATTTCGCATCCTCTAGCATCCAAATTGATGGTTTCGGATCTGCCTACATCCGAATTGATGATTTCGGATTCTTAAAGTTAATATGAGAACTAAGGTTCTTGCATCAAGAAGGATACGAGAAGTTACTGTTTGTTAAAGACTGATAAAGCTGTAAAGATCTGTTTTCATGTACAAGGCTTGAAGATAGTTTGATAAAGTGTCTGTTGAAGAAGATTGACTTTACAAAGAGCTGAAGACTGGTGTCAAATTTTTTAAATCTTGAATCCAAAGGGGGAGATTGTTAGAGCATTATTGTATTCAAGATTTACTGTAAAGTCAATGTACTGTATGAGTCTATACAGTATTATGAATGCCTTTATACCTTGTATGTCATGGGTATAAATAGGCTTGTCTAGTTCATTTGTTAGTAAGCTTTTGTAATCTTTTAGAAACATTTTGTAATCCTTTGAGATCAATACATGGATGACATATTTGCTCTCTAGATTCTCTCTCACTACATTCATATCTTATTGCTAGAGATTTGGGATTTATCATTCTCCCCCTCAAGATGATCTGATGGACCATGATGGTCATCATCAGAGTCATCCTGACCTTTATCTGTCGTACCCTCTGCTCTACATGAAGTTTCAGGTTTCTTTGGTGGAACAGCCCCTGCAGCAATCATCTTTGCGCATAAGTCATCACAGAGGCCGAGCAGTGTTTCAACCTCTGCTTCTGTGTTGAAGCGCATTCTGCCGACGCTTGCTTGAAACTCTCTAACATAGTTTGCGTTGGCAGCGGTGAAAGCTCTGATGTAACGTCCCAAAAATTACAAGGAAATTTAAATTTTCTAGAACATATATTACATTATAAAACAACCACATTTTTAATAAACCGTAACTCAATTAAAATTAATATCGTCAACTCAAACAGTCAAAAGAATTTATGCAGCGGAAATATTATAAATAAAATCTAAAAGTTCAAAAGTGTAAATTCCAACAATTCCCGACACCTGCGCTTTGTGTGTACCGTCAAGCCCGACTGCCGCTCGCACCTGCAGTCACAACATATTGGGGAAGGGTAAGCTAAACGCTTAGTGAATCCAACCACACACGTAGGTAGCAACCCCACGCATATCACCCCTACTCGCAAGTAGGCAACATCACCATCACTACGAATATCAAGCCACATAATGATTATTATATAAGTACGAACCTCGGTCCCACCGAGTACACAAAACACATTAATACAAGCTCAGTGCCACCGAGCCCTCGATCCCACCGAGTAAAGATTACCGTACTAGCTTAGTCCCACCAAGCCCTCGGTCCCACCGAGTAAAGATTACTGTACTAGCTTAGTCCCACCAAGCCCTCGGTCCCACCGAGCCCCTCAGTCCCACCGAGGTGTACACATGCATATATATATATTCTACATACGAATTTAACAAATCACAACCAGTTATCACATCCCATCTAATTCATGTAAGCACATAAATACACGTAATAACATGTAACACAAAAGAACGACATACATGAAATTCTTAACTACGCGGTGAGAGAACTCACCTCAAAGCAAAGCGACGTGCTCCCGAGCCGCAACACCAGCAATTCAACCTTCCTCACATTTTTCCACCTAATTACGCACTAAAAACGTCAACGAAAGGTCCCAACTCACGACACCTTTACTAGATTTTATAAGACTAAACATTCCAGCTTTTTATCTAAAACACGGGTCTGTTCGGGACCTGATTTACCCCCTAAAAACTGATAAATACAGAAATCAAATTCCATAATCACGAAGTTCTAAGTTTCACGGTTCCAGGGACGTATCGCACGCGTCCTAACGATTTTTCTATAATTTAATATGGATTTTACAAGAACGATTCGCAGAACAGCGAGAAACAGAACCTTTCAGTACAAAACGACGATTTGACATAGGCTACGGTCCGAACTGGTTTTTCCCCAAAACATAGAAAAGTTACTAGGCTCAGAATGGGAACTTGTGACACCAGTTTCATCCCAATCCGTCATTCCTATCAGGAGTTATGCTCCATACAAAACAGGGACAGAAAGCTGTCTAAAATCCCGACCTGCTGTAAAAACCACACTTTTTCGCCTAGCTAGAGGCCGAACCAAACTTTCTCTAAAACACGAAAAACGTGCCCGACACAGAATGTGAACCGTGGGCACCGGATTCGCCTCAATCCGAGTTACGACGAGAAAGTTACGCACGATTGAAGAACTGGACAGAACACTAAAAAAATTACATAAAATGATAACCTTTTGAACTTGATCCCAATAAGACGTCTTAATCCAAACAGACCCGCAAAACAACTTGACTTACTGTTTTAGGGTTACCATGGTCTGAAACGCACCAAGCACCACCCACTGCCGCCTCCGGAGGTGGTGGTGATTGGCGGTGACACGGTGGTTGCGGTTTACAAGTTCCGACGAAGAAAACATCGATAAAACGAACGGGACACTTACCTTAACGGAATCCTTCTTCTTCCTCCTTTCCGACCAGTCCCGACGCTGGTTCCCTCACGCCGGTGATCGCCTCCTTCCTCCTCTCGACTCTCGCTCTCTTTCTCTTTCGGTCTCTCTCTCTTTTCTTCTCGGTTTCACTTCCCTTTCTTCTTGGCCGAAAACAACAAGGGGAAGGGAAAGAAAATGGCTAAGGGTTTTGGGGGAGGATTGTTAAGATGAAACCGAAGGGGAGGGGAGGGGTCGTGCCTCTTGGCCGATCCTCTTGCCCAACTATGGAGAAAGTCCCAAACAGCCCCTCAACTTACACTTCTTAGCAAAATCCCACAAAGGTTACTTCACTTACCTTTTTGGCCCGACTCGGCTAACCCCGCTAACGGAAACCACGTTAATTAATTAAATGCTTCTTTTAAAAAAAATAAAGGAATAACGAGAATACATACCGGGATACGGGCTTTACATCTGATGAATTCGGTCATCTGATCAAGTATTCCTTGGCCGAGTTCTGTCACTTGAGCTCTGGTCATGTAGTCAGAAGGCTTCATGGCCTGAGTATTTCTGGTTGTTTGCTCTTGAACTTCGTCTAAGGCCTTCTTCAGGTCTTCAGGTGTAAGACCCTTATATTTTGAGGATTGCTCTTTTAGTTGTTGAAGAAAGTGCTTGACAGACTATTTGAAGGCAGTGGTAGCGGCTTTTCAGAATTCAGCAGCTGCAGAGGTTGCAGTGTTTGATGCAGAGGACTTCATCTGAGCTACGGTATGTTGTACCTCTGTGGACAGGTTGTCCATTTTGGTATTTAGATTTGTGATAGTCAAAGATGTTGATTCTGCAAATGTTTTGAGAGAGCTTTGCAACACTTTCATTGTTTGGTTCACAGAGGTGACAAGGGTTTGGAACTCATCCCTTGATACATGTGAACTCGTTGTAACCTCTGGGGGAATACATTCGTCCCCAGAGTGAGTCTCTGTTCCTGAGACACCTTCTTTCGTCTCTGTTTTGATGTTGAGGACAGAAGGATTTCCTTCTGATCCTCGAGCAGAAGCATCTAGTGCTTCAGACTCTACAGAAGTTCTGAGAATGACATTGTCTAGATCCACTCCAGAGGTGGGTACTAGATTATCCTTTTTTTGACTCAGAGACTTGTCTAGAGTCTCTCCGTCTTTGTGCTCTCTAATCTCCTCTGAAGAGATGTTTGGACCTAGTTGTGTGCGTGTCGCAGAGGAAACAAATTCCTCTGCAAGGATTTCTGTTGTGATCTGGGGCAACAGATCACTTACTAAGGGCAAATCCTTTAGAGAGGATTCCTCTGGAATGGTTTCCCCGGTTATTAATGGTACAGAGGATGAAAGAATTTCCTCTGTCTGGATGGTTTGGGTTGGGGTTGAGTCGTGCTGCTCTTTTTTAATATTGCCCTCTGCCACTAGACTGGTTGCAATCGAAATGTGGGTTGCACTGGGAGTTGGTTTTGGTTGTGTGCCTCTATTAATCCATGCATCCTTTCTTGCTTCTGCTTCTGTGAAGCATCCAACCACTTGTTCTCCATCTATGGTCTCAAACTCTGTTGCTACCATATGGCTTGATGCTTCTTCCCTAACTTCTGTAGTGGCTTCTTCATTAGTGCGTAAAGAGTCGAATATTGTATGTGAGCCAATTATTCGCATGACATGTGGATGGTAAATACCTTTTCTTATTTGGTTTGCTTCCTCTTCATCAGAATCCACTTCTGAGACTTCTACCCTAGTCTCCCCTTCTTCTGTTACCTCTTTTTCCCTTGGACCTAGGGAGTCGTACATAGGATGAGTACCAAAAAGTTGTTGTACATGGGGGTGCATAACCTGTGTACCGTCAGAGGCAGATATTACTTGCTCTGGGCTTCTTCTGTGAACATCAAGGCCAGGTTGAAGGAAGGGGTTCTGCAGTATCTCTGGGGTCTCAGCCGGATTGTCTCTTGGAGTTTGGTCATCATCAGCTAACTCTGAGTCAACTCCAGAGATTGTGAAATCGGGATCTTCTGCGGCTTCTTCGTTTTCATGTGACAGAGCTTCTGTAGTCCATCCAGCAGTGTCAAGGGTGTGGGCAAATTCAGGGCGTTGGAGGAAGTCAGAGAAATTCCCATGATGCGCATAATTGAGAGGAGTTAGGGAATGCACAGGTGATTTTTGTGCTTCTTCTCCTACCACCTCTTCTACCACTGTATCCTCTGCAATTGTTTGCATAGGAGACAAAGGTTTCCTAGTTTTCTTCTTGCTATTTCTCCTCTTGGGTTTTGGTGCCCCTTCCTTTGAGGCTTTGGATTTTCTCTTCTTCTTTTCCTTTGGGGGAGAGGAAGGAGCAGAAGATCCAACTTCTGTGGCATGAGGAGGAGAGTGTTGCGCTTCTGCGACACTTGTAGAGGTGCCCTCTATGGTTTTCCTCTTATGAGTTTTCTTTTGAGGAGTAGAGGCAGAGGGTTTTTGTTTCTTTGAGGCAGAGTAGATGGATTTTCTCTGAGCACGAAATCTGGCTTGATTGTCTGCATGCTTCTGAAAAGCAGCTGCCCATTCTTCATCTGTCAACCTATCTAACACTTCTATACCTATGGGGGCTCCTAGATGCGGGGGTGTCATAGGACTTGGTTCTGGAGTCCTATGATCGCGTATGTACTCTTATTCTAGTTCTTCGTCCCTTACATATCCCAGAAGTTTGTTTGGCAGAGGTCTGTAGTGTGGGTATCCATCAGCATGTTCTGTTGAGGAGTTTTTGTTCATAGCATACATCTTGGTTGTTGGCCCCTCCATTGGCCATTTTTCGAGCAAGAGTAGAGGCTCTAGCAGAACACCTAGAATTCTTTGAAACTGCAGAGGAGGTAGGGCTCCTGTTATCTTTGACTTTTTCTGCTGGAAGGTGATCTTTATGTCGATGGTGTTAACCATTTCTTGCATCATGAGAGTGGCGAAGTCCAGAGGTAGGTCGTAGTAGACTTCGTACATGATGGCTAGTATTTGGTGTGAGGATTGATCTGGACTCCCCACTTTCCCGGTTAAGCATCTGTTGAGTATGGAAAAGAGTGTATTCCACATAGGTGGTAATATGCCTCTGCGGAAGTCATTTCTCTTTTTGAGTGGTACGTTGTACCCCAACATTTCGACAAACCTGCAGAGCTCTTCATCTGTAGGTTCTTGTGCAAAGGTCTTTAACCCTAGAAGACCTCTTGTGGGTAGGCTAAACTCAAGAGAGAACATAGTTCTGTTGAACTTGAGTTCAAGATGTGCGGATTTATCGGGTTTGGAGATGTAGCCTTTGATCTGTCGGTCTTCTGGATCAAATCTGCAACTTTGCCAGAATTGATTTATATATCTGGCAGGGATTTTGTCCACGGTTTTGGACAGAAGAGGGTAGAGAATATGTTGTTTCAAGATATGGAGAAGTATAGCATGTGCTTTCCCAAAAGCGGTTCTTAAAGGAACAAGGTAGTGATTATTGGGTTTTAAAGGTAGAACATTTGCAAAATGTTCATGTACTAAGAAGTTTTGAAGGTGGGTGGTCGGAGCAAAATCTGCTTCATCGCCGGAGTTATCTTGTTCTAGGTTTCTGGCGATTTCAGGGTTATCTGAATGTTCAGAGTGTTCAGGGGAGTTTGCTGGTGAGTGTTCAGGGGAGATAGCTTGAGAAGAGGAGGCCATTTCTTGTATGAAGATAAGAATTTTGCAGGGTTTTTTTTGCAATGGTTCGCCAGAGAAGAAAGTAAGTTTGTAAAGGTTTATGAGGAGAGGTAACTTGGGTTTTATAGTGAGAGGTAACGGTAGAATCTGAAGAGGTGAATATATGGAAGTCGATAATTTTTGGGGTCCGTACTTGAGTGTGAACGGCGGGTTCAACTTTCCATACGAACGTGTGCCATGTGCGTCCAATGAAAATGAGATATGTCAGCAGTGTCAGAGTATGACAGGACGTCGTGCGCGACCCATTAATGCTAGGCGCGTGCGTTTCTTTTCCTCTATATGATTTTCACTCTCAGTAAAATAGCCGTTACTGTTACAAAATTTCTCAATTTTTTAAAATGACAGAGGCTCTGTAAAGATACAAAGCTCTGTGATTCTGAAACCTTCCTTTTGTATCCTCTTTACCAAAAACGTTTGAAAATTCATTGGAGAGGATCGATAGATTTTTAGAGTAAAAATTGTATTCACAGAGGTTTTGGAGCTCTGTCAGAGCCAGCAGAAGCTCAATGAGTCGAAATTTCTCAAAACTAAAAATCTATTAAACTTTTTGATCATCCAAGTTTTTAATTGTTTTAAGAATTGTTTTTAGGACATATTTGGAAGTTGGTGTCCTAGAAAACTGTTTTGGATAAGGTTCTGTGCGAGTAACTCTTATTAGATGCCTAGGTTAATCAACAGAGGTTCTTGTGTTGGAATGGGCTCTGTGACTAACCTTTTATTTGTGTCTTAAGGCGTGCCCTTTTTCAAGAGAATTCTGTGGAGGACCTTCAAGATTAATGAGTTCTAATAACGAAGAACTCATTAATCTTTTTGAATATTTGAAGTTTGGGAATGTCTTTAGCAGTGTTTCTAGGGCATTTTTGGAAATTTGTGTCCTAGAAAACTGTTTTCAAAAATGATTTTGTACGAGTAAACTTAAAATATCTTGATTAGTTAGCACAAGTTCTGTGGTATATGGAACTTTTTGACTTGAGACCTTCTGTATGACATTCAAGATGATCGATCGAGTTTTTATATGTAATTTGTAGTAATAGGGGATCTGACTTACAGAAGCTCTGTTGAGCTCAGCAGAGGCTCTGGAACCTTAAATTTCTCATAAAGGGAGACTCATCAATCGTTTTGAATATCTTCTTTTTGGAATGTCATAAGCAATGTTTCTAGGACATATTTGGAAAATTGTGTCATAGAAAATTGTTTTCTTGAAGGATTTGTACGAGATACTCACTTTTTGACTTTCCTTTGTTCGGCGAAATTCTTGACCTCTGTTGATTGTGGTTGATCACAATTCTTCTTTGGCTCCCCCTTGAATGATCAACCTCTGTAGATCATTTCAAGGTCTCCTTCTGCTCCCCCTTGACCTATGCTTGGATCAAATAAGATAAGTTGTGCATAGAACATAGATCAAGTCTTTCAGAGGTTCTGAGCAATCCCATAGAAGCTCTGTTGAGTATTGAACATTTGGTGATTGAGAATTTACATACAGAAACAATTTAAACTACAAAACAAAAACAATGTATTTACATATTTACAGAAGATTAAGTTATACTTACTGAGATTTTAACTCATGTTTATCATTCCCAACTTACCCACCAAGATAAGGAATCTTTTCTCATCTAGTGCCTTGGTGAATAAGTCTTCAAGCTGGTATTCTGTAGACACGAAGTGCATTTCGATTGTCCCATATTCAACATGGTGTTTCAGAAAGTGGTAACGGATGTCGATATGCTTTGTTTTTGAGTGTTGTACTGGATTGGCAGAGATGGCTATGGCGCTCTTTGAGTCACAGAAGATGGGTATCTTAAATAAGATGTGACCATAGTCTTTTAGTTGAGTTTTCATCCACAGAACCTGGGAGCAACAGCTAGCAGCAGCAACGTATTCAGCTTATGCCGTAGATGTCAACACACAATTCTGCTTCTTTGAAGTCCAACTGACTAATTTCCCACATAGGAATTGACAACTCCCAGAGGTACTCTTTATGTCGAGTTTACAGCCTCCATAGTCTGAATCTATATAAGCTTTAAGACCAAAACCAGAGTTCTGCGGATACCAGAGGCCAAGATTTTTGGTCCCTTTTAGGTATCTGAAGATTCTCTTTACAGCATCGTAATGGGATTTTTTCGGGTTAGCTTGATATCTTGCACAGAGGCATGTGGCATGCATTATGTCAGGTCTACTAGCAGTTAAGTATAACAGAGACCCAATCATGCCTCTGTAGAGTGTGCACTCTACAGAGATACCATCTGGATCTGAGAATAATTTGTTTCCAGTGGCCATTGGGGTTTTCATTACAGAGGCATCAGAGAGACTATATTTTGAAAGTAGGTCAGAGACATATTTAGCTTGATTTATGAAAATTCCCTCTGATGATTGTTTTACTTGGGGTCCGAGGAAGAAAGTTAATTCTCCCATCATACTCATTTCAAACTCACTCTGCATGAGTTTTTCAAACTTTTTGCACTCTTCTGTATTTGTAGACCCAAAAATTATGTCGTCCACATATATTTGTACAAACATAATTTCATCACTTTTTCGTTTATAAAACAAAGTTGTATCCGTTGTACCTCTGTCGTAACCATTATCGAGAAGAAAGGTAGAAAGTCTTTCGTACCATGCTCTTGGAGTCTGTTTCAGTCCATACAGAGCTTTGTCGAGATAGTACACGTATCTTGGGTACTTGGAGCTTTCAAACCCTGGTGGTTGTTGGACGTATACTTCTTCTTGGATTTCACCGTTTAGAAAAGTGGATTTTACTTCCATTTGAAATACTTTAAAACCTCTATGGGCTGCGAAGGCTAAGAAGATTCTTATGGCTTCGAGTCGTGCGACAGGGGCAAAAGTTTCATCGTAATCTATGCCTTCTACTTGTCGATATCCCTTGGCCACCAATCTTTCTTTGTTTCTTATGACCACTCTATCTTCATCCTTCTTATTTCTGAAGACCCATTTAGTTCCTATGGCTTGTTTTCCTCGTGGCAGAGGAACTAAAGTCCAAACTTTGTTTCGTTCAAACTGTAGAAGCTCTTCTTGCATAGCGTCTACCCAGTTTGGGTCGTCAAGGGCTTCAGAGATCTTTTTTGGCTCGATCACACTAATAAAGTTTGTAAAGAAACAAAAGTTAGCAGTGGCAGATCTTGTTTTTACCTTTTCAGAAGGTTCGCCAATAATAAGACTTGGAGGATGGCTCTTTGTCCATTTTGTTGTTCTTGGGAGATGGTCATCGATTTCATCAAGTTGATCTTCAGAGGTTTCTAACTGTGTTTCTTGTGCAGCCTCTGTCGTAGATTTTGCTTTCATGCTTGATCCTACAGATTGTGGAATGATTGGAATGAGTGGCGGTGTTTGTTCCTCTGAGGAAGTATAGACTGAGTCCTCTTGTTCCTCTGTGGTTTCTGGAGTTGGTTCTTCAGTAGCTTCTGTGGTTGTTTTCCTTGTCGTATCATCTTCTGTTGGCTCCCCCTCGGTATTTGCATCTGTATGATTAACAGAGGAAGATGAAGTATTTAAGGGACCAGTTAGAGATATACCTGTCTCGATCTGGCTGACAGAAGATGATCCTCCAGAGGCTCTGACGGCTCCTTCAGAGGGATCAATGTCGTCATGGAACATCTCTTGAAATAGAAGATTTAAGTCTTATTCTCTTGTTTTTGAGATGCCAGAGGATTCCCCTTTTAGACCGAGTTCTAAACTGATTTGTTCAGAAGTCTTTTGGAAGGTATCGTCAACAGAAACATTTATGATTTCTACGATCGTTCGAGACCACAGAAGATAAACTCTGTAGGCCTTGGAAGTTGCAGAGTATCTTATGACCTTGCCTTCATCTGCCTTTACTTCAAACTTTCCTCTTGCTTCTCTATCATTTAAGACGAAGCACTTGCATCCAAATACATGGAAGAACTTGATGTTTGGTCGTCTTTTGTTGATCAAATGATATGGTGTTTTGATGTGTCTCTTTACTATGGTTGATCTATTTTGGGTATAGCAAGCGGTTGATACTGCTTCTGCCCAAAATGTCATTGGTAATCCACATGCGGTTAGCATAGTTCTGGCGGCCTCCACAAGCGTGCGATTCTTTCGTTCAACCACGCCATTCTGTTGTGGGGTGCGTGTAGCAGAGAAGTTCTGTGAAATACCTTCTTCTGTAAGATAGGCTTCAATGACAGAGTTTTTGAATTATGTGCCATTGTCGCTTCTCAGTTTCTGAATCCTGCACTCATACAGAACTTGGATTCTTTTCATTAAATTTATCAGTATGTTTGGAACATCTGATTTCTTTCTGACAAAATCAACCCATGTAAATCTAGAGAATTCATCGATCAAAACAAGCAGATATTTCTTGCCACCTAAGCTCTGTGTAGATATTGGACCGCAGAGGTCAACATGTAGCATGTACAGAGGTCTAGGGGCAAGATACATCAGTTTTGCCTTTATGGGAAGCTCTTTTGAGTTTTCCCATCTCACAGGCAGAGCATAAATGATCTTTATTAAATTTAAAGTTTGGTAGACCTTTGACTAGATCAAGTTTATCAAGTTTATCAAGAGTATGAAAGTTTAAATGGCAGAACCTGTTGTGCCATAACCAGGCTTCTTCGCTTTTGCATGCAACAAGGCTGATTTTGTCCTTCTTGTTCTTTGCATTGAAGTTCATGAGATATAGATCTCATCTTCTTTCGGCTCACAGAAGTTCAATTCTTGTGTCCTCACTCTGTAGAGAGCAGAAGGTTCTTTTGAACATTACGTCGAATCCCGTATCGCAAAGTTGGCTGACACTGAGAAGATTGTGTTTTAGGCCATCCACATATGCAACATTGCATACGGTTATATTTTCCTTCTTTATGACTCTGTAGCCTTTTATGTGCCCCTTTTTATTGTCTCCAAAGGTCACAGATCCACCATCGATCTTTTCTTTGAATGTGGATAGAAGACCTCTGTCGCCAGTCATGTGCCTCGAGCATTCGGAGTCTAGATACCAGATTGGCACATACTGCTTCTGCAAGACAATTAGAGAATTTTAGGTACCCATATCCACATGGATCCAGTTTTGTTAGGGGTCTTCAAGTTTGCCTTAGCATTCTTGGTCTTTGGTTTAGCTTATGTTGAAGAAACATTTTGTTTCTTCTTACCCTTGGATTTATCATTTTCTTTGGGTACAAAGAGATGATAGTGTGGACTTTTGAAGTGTGGTTTAATTTAAAAATAAGATCAAAGTAATGACAGTATTGAATGTGTGAAGAGATTTGCTTGAACTTTTCATTAAATACATTAAATGGGGGCACAGAGGTATTACAGTCTATCCTTGTAACGTCCCAAAAATTTCAATAAATTTTGACTTTAAAAATAGGCATTTTAATAAATAAAACCTTATTAAATATCCAACACCGTTTCATTTGCAATTCAATAATAAATAATCTCAGTAATAATAAACAGCGGAAAATAAATTATTTAATAATAACTCTAATCTCATGATTATGAAAACTCTTCACGCGCGCCAGTGTGTACCCGTCACGCCTTGGAGCCACAAGCACCTGAAACCACATTAAAATAGGAAAGGGTAAGCACAAGGCTTAGTGAATTCAAACCATAAATAGGATCGCAATTATATCAGCATCACCCTTAAACAGCTAGTTATCGCAACCAACTCATACCATGCAATCACGTCTTTCACCCAAATTTATATATATATACCAAATAAACCAGCACATATATTTCTTGGAACATCCATCAAGAAAATATATCACAATTAATAATAAGCCTATACTTCTTGGAACGACCATCAAGAAGATATAATCACAACTCATTATACAAACACATATACTTCTTGGAACAACCATCAAGAAATATATCACCATTAACAATAAACCTTATACTTCTTGGAACGACCATCAAGAAGATATAATCACAACTCATTATACAAACACATATACTTCTTGGAACAACCATCAAGAAAATATATCACCATTAACAATAAACCTTATACTTCTTGGACGACCATCAAGAAGATATAATCGCAACTCATTATACAAACATATATACTTCTTGAAACAACCATCAAGAAGTACATCAATCACAGTTCAATATATATACACAATTATATATACCCCATAACACAATAATATCAACAAACAATCATAACTATCACACTCGAGCTATAGTAATACAAATATAATTCCCATCCTATTTAGTGAGAGAACTCACCTCAAAAGCAAAGCTTATGTCCTCAGCAGCAACACGAACCGGCCAACACCAGCTCACCTTTTTCCACCTAAATAAGTGATATCAAACGTCACCACGAAGTCCTAGCCCAAATTCACAACTACTAGATTACAAGTTACAAATTCCAGCTTTTACTTTAAAAACACAGGTCTGTTCGGGACCTGTTTAACCCCTTATAAACTGATAAACCCAGAAATATTATTCCATTAATCACAAAGTCCCATGTCTTAGGGTTCCAGGGACATATCGCACGTGCTCTCCCCCACTTGGATTAGACTTCGTCCTCGAAGTCTAGGCTAGCGAATAACTCGGAATAGTTCTTGCGCATCTCCGCTTCGGGTTCCCACGTCCACTCGAACCCCTTTGGTGCTGCCACTGGACTTTCCTCAACTAGAATCTAAATTTCTCACCCCGTCTAGAATTTCTCGAATACTTTTCTTACTACCAAAACTCTTTCAAGGACACTGAAATTATGACCGGAAGAACACTCCAACAACTGGATTCATTCCTAGCCAAACGACTTCGGTTGCCTCCCAACCTTAGATGTTCCATACATCCCGATTCAACTTTCAAGCTCTAACCATTCTAAAGGTACTCACCAATATACCCTACAGGATACTCGACTCCGATCATTCCTACCATTACTGCCGATTACTTCCACGAGTTCTATAGGCTCCCAAAATTTATTTCACGCGGATCATCAAACCAGTAAACTTATAATCACCCACGAATGTCATTTCACCATAACCATTCATCACAATTAAGCATTTCAGGGTTACTACTACCATCGCCATTATTATTTCAAAATAGGCTACAAATCTCCGATTACACTAAGGGTGTTTGGCCTCAAGCCCAAAAGTCGACACCTAAATATACTACTTACTTCAAAAAGGTTACTGCGCATTTATTCTCTTAATTACAAAGGGCATCATTCCCTTAACCTACACTATTCGGCCTACATTACCAACACGCGTGGAATACCCAACCTTCCACCGTTTACTCATCCTCCACACTCGCTCTACGAAGCCTAGTTACACCGTATCAAGATGCACCTTAACGCCTACCTCCCAGGTACGTCTCAGGGCCCGGCACATCGGAATTACCTCTCAGGTAACTGCCCAAGACTGTATCCTCTTAGTGCCTACTGGAAAGCCAACGCCATAACACATGAATACCGGGGTCCCACCCCGAGAAACCCAACCGACCTTTACCAACGACTGACTAACGTGCCCAAGGATCCAATGCAAAACAGTCTACCAACAACATGCCTATCCCGGAATGACTCACTCACCCAAACATGTAAATACTCAACGTGCAATAAATGCAAAACTGTGCAACAAAAACAACCCAACAACAAGACTCCCCATCGAGCCATTAGAACCGTGCAATTGACCCCTGACTATCTCAAAGTCAAAACCGAGCAAAATGCTCCACGCTTGCTAGACCCATAAGTCGGTCAAAACGCGTTTAAATAAAGTTTAAGCAAGCAATACTCTAAAATCAACATTAGTCCCAACCTCGACACGGGTTAAACAAAAGAGTTTTCCAAAAGGACTCACACCCTTAAAGTTCTCAAAATGACACATAACACCTAAAAGCGTATTTCCCAAATGGTTTACAAAATCGTTTACAAAATATTTTCAACGTCAAGATTTTTCATTTCAAAAAGACCGTATGCAATAAAACTACTATTACCAAGTCGGTAGTTACGCAAAAATGGACACGCTCATCTCACACAGAAAAATCATGTTGAAAATCATTCCATTTCTGTTCAGTTTACTTACAAAACACAAAGCGTAATGAATAATTTCTTTAAAAAAAATGGACCGTCACGGTTCTAGTATGGATTGACTCATGACATGTACTCAAAGTAACCGCTCGACCTTACACCGAGTGCGACAAAAGTGTGCACAAAATTTAAAAATCAGTTCCACGACATTTGACCCCAAAATTCCTCTTTTTCAACATAAAATGTCGTGGCACAGGGTTCACCAACAAATCTTACGCGCGTCGGCTAGTCATACAAAACGATGAAACGGTTTACAAATATATTTTTGTTAAAACACAACTGTCTCGTGTAAGTTTCAAACTTAAAGATAAAAACCAATCCGTTTCCATCATTTGAAAATATGGACTAAAACCTCATAAAATCTCAAAAAGTGGGGTTCTTTAAATTGATTTCCAAGATTTCCCCAAATGGTCACATAAACAAATAAGATATGCACCTCGTGAAATTAAACCCACACGACTCAACATGCCGTAAAACAAAACTTATTTTAACCAAATCACTCAAAATTCTAAAACACAATCCACAAACGGATTGGAAACACAAGAATTAGTTAATGCAATTTATTTTCAAAATAAACTTTGTGCATGACTCAATCAGCATCCGACGTCTCGACTCATACCCCTCCAAAACTCTCCGATCCACAAACGTCATCCGGACATTTACACCTCTTAGGCAAGTTGGAAATTACGTCAAATAATCCCTACGATTTTTCCTCAAATCAAAGTCGGCTCTATAAGCCTATGATTCTAGCACAATCATCCACCTTGACCCGAAACTGTTAGCTTCAATCTTCCTAATCATAGAAATACTTAGAAGTAGTGAAAAATAGGCTAAGTATAGAAAAGCCTCTCACAGAGGCTCTGCCACTTCTTCCAGAAGATCAAGTCCAGAAAGCCACAGAAGCTACAGAGGTAATCACAGAACCTCTGTAGTGCGCAAGAAGAAGATCAACTCGGAAACAAGTGGACTGCTCCACAGAAGGTCAGACCATAGAACCTCTGTAATGCCTTACAGAGCCTCTGTGGTCTGCTATGAAGACTTGGAAGATATTACTGGATACGTTCATCAACTTGCATGGAAAAGTACTGTCAAAACACGTGTCAAGCTCTGAGTGGACTCAATAGGGTATGGTACAAAATAGACGTCTGCGCCATTTAATGCATTTACCAATAGTACATCTGCTCCATTAAATGCGCATGGCTCAAACAACTGCTCACACCATCCAGTCCACTGTTCACACCATTCAGTTCACTATTCATGCCGTAAAAGGAACAGTGACCTACTTCATAGTCTTCTAAGAGTAGTATAAAAGGAAGTCTCATGTTGAGATCTTCCTAAGAACGAATACACAAGGAATCACTAATACTCTCAAACATTATTGTCAAATATCTGAGTGTTATATTCTCACACACACCAACAGTTATTAATCTGTTTTTCGTGTTCTTATTATATATTGAATAACAGTAACTGTTCAAGAAATCCTTTTTATTCCTTACTGTTTTCTTTATATATGTGCGTTCTATTATCTATCAAACATATCTGTTAGTTTAATACGCTTCCGCATCAAACTCTAAACTCAACTAATAGACTGTTAATCTTGATTAAGTGTATCTGGGTTCCAACAATTGGTATCAGAGCCTTCCTTGATTTTCAATATCAAGTGATCCACTTATCAAAATTCGTGATAGATATTATTGTGTCTGAAAACTGCTTAAACTCAGAAAATCTTCAAGTTCATCGAAGTAACTCTTTAGTCATACCTTCTTTCTAAAATCTTCAAAAAATGACAAATACAAATAATTTCTTTACTACTGGTTCTCTCACTAAACCTCCTAGTCTCCTTCGAGATGAGTATCCTCAGTGGAAGATAAGAATGGTCCATTTTTTCGAGGGCACTGAAAAAAATCAAGTACAATATCTGTACAATCCTCCTCCTATTCCCATGACAGTAGTACCTCGTATACCTGCTACTGTTGAATCTGCCGAAATCCCCAAACATCAAAAACCAAAGCCAAAAGGGGAGTGGTCAACCGAAGATAAAGCAGAAGATGAAGTTGCTCAGAAAACCAAGAGGACATTGATTATGGCAATACCCAACGAACTCTTTCAATCCTTGGATTCATGTGAAACAGCGCATGATCTATGGAAAGAACTGGAAAGACAGTTGGAAGGAGGTGCTAAAACACAAAAAAACCGAAGAGCACAGTACATCAATGAATATCATGCATTCAGAGCCTCTTCAACAGAATCTCTGCAAACAACATACGACAGATTCAACTCTCTAATCAACAAGTGCAGAAAATCAGGCATTGACAGAACTTCTGAAGAAAACAATGTCATGTTTTTAAAAAGTCTAAATGAAGAATGGCTCCAGCTGTCTATGTCCCTACAGACAAATCAGGATCTAGACACCTGGACTCTCTCTGATCTTTACGGAACATTAGCCGCACAAGAACCTCAGATAGCACAGGCTAAAACACTAACCATTGTACCATATGCATTGGTTAGTAAAACTAAAGAAGATGCACAGAGACCAAGAAATGAAAAAGCCACAGAGGAGAAGAAGAAGAAGATGGTGATAATAGACAGTGAAGAAGAAGAGCAAGCAGAAAAAGAAATAACTCTTGCGTCACTAGCTAAATCTTTAGCTCTATTGACAAAAGAGTTCAGAGGAAACAGAAGAGGTTCCGGAAATGAAAGATATGATAGAGAAAACAGAAGAGATGACAGAAGAGAAGAAGAATCGAGTGGCCGACAGAGGTCAAGCGAAAGACATTACAGAGGAAATGACCGACAGAGGTCAGATGACTCGGTAAGCCACACGCAGCAAGAATGCTACAAATGCGGCAAACCTGGTCACTATGCAAATGAATGTAGATCAGAGAAAGGCGGAGACCTACAGAAGTCCAATGATCGAACAGGAAACATTCCTCAAGGATGTTTTAACTGCGGCAAACCAGGCCATTTTGCGAATGAATGCAGAAGCATATCAAATCGCCCACAGAGGGACTCTGCTTTCTACAAAAAGAAAGCCGAGTATTATGCTCAAAAATCCTTAATGGCAAAAGGACATTCTGAGGAGAACACAGAAGACTTCCAGTCAGACTCTACTTCTGACGATGAACATACCGCCAATGCCCTCTTCTGTGGCATGGCAGAAGTCGACTCCTGCACTGACTCTGAGGTATCTACTTCAAATTCCAACTCTTATATTACCTCTGTAGATGATAAAACACTTAGAATTAACATTGAATTAATTGAACTGAAAGAGATAAATCAAATTATTCAGAAAAGACTCACCTTCAATGAGAGAGAAGTACGGCTTCTCACTCAAGAAAAAGCAAAGATTTTTGAGGAAAAAGAGAGAATAGAAAAGAATTGGAACAAAACTCTAGATCCTTTAAAAAAAACAAATTTCTGAATTAACCAATACTTTAAAAGATAAAACAAAAGAACTTTCAGTTTCAAGGAGCGAAACTACTGACATAAGAGCTCTTAAAGAATACTTTCAAAGAGAAAGAGAGGTATTATGGCAAGATTTACTCAGAAGAGAAGTTTTGATTAAAAACTATAAAGATGCACAGAAAGTTTATGAAAAAGTAAACTCACAAATAGGAAGACGAGGTATAGGGTATGATGATATCACCCTAGGTGTTGAAGGCAAAAGAAACAAACCTCTGTCCTCTTTATTTGTGATTGGAAAAACGAACAAACCAGATTTTCCAAATCTAATCTCTGTAAGTAAAAGGGCGAAAATCTCTGTGGATCCTTACTTGAAGAAACATAAGAAGATGATTAACGTGTGGTTTGAAAACACAGACTCATCATCTTCAACCTCTGTCAATAGAGGTATCAAACCAAAGAAATATCTGAAAACACAAGATCAGATTGGTATCTTCAAGTTTGGTAAACCAGAGACCCAAACACAGGTTGCTTTTGTCTGTTTGATAAACGTTGAAAAGAAATTATCAGCAGAAGCTCCTGAGTTTAAACCCATTTTTTCAGAAGAAAACTTTAAAAATTTAATTGAAAAAGAAATTTTGGAAATATGGAAATCAAGCGTTTTAGAAAATTTATGTACATCTTCTATAGATAAAACTCTCACTGAAGAAATCTTATTAGAAACCTCTGCAATCTATGAAAACTATTCTACAAAGGAAGAAAGCTCGTACGATACAAGCGCAGAAAATCCAGCCTCTATTGAAAGAATTGACTCAACCTCTGTATACGAGGACGATTCATCCTCTGACAACTCAGAGACTGATTTCAAATCAGGGATAATTCACTATGACACAGAGGATGTCAAATTCTCCTCTGAAGTTCCTCACAGAACTATTTCTCCAAAAGAGAAACTCACAGAGATTCCAATCTGCCAAGATTTTCTAAAATTGAATCTACATATCAAAACCTCTGCTGAGCTTAAAATGTTACAGAAGACCTCTATTAATCCTATAAGTTCTAGATTTTCAAAACCCAAGGTTAATAAATCTTTTTCTTCTGTGACAGTGATGAAAGAAGTTCACCAGAGAAGCAACCCACAGAAGGCAGGTCCTAAACAGAGCTTTTGCAAACAACATTCGAGTATTCATAGATCTTCTAGTAATAGGAAATCTAATGTAAAGAAAGAATGTAATGCCTCTGTGGCTGAGTTTAAAAAGTTCAATGAAAAGTTCAAGCAAATTACATCTCATATTCAATACTGTCATTGCTTTGATCTTATGTCTAAACTTAATAAACATTTTTCAAGTCAAGTCTGTTTACTCTCTACGACAATTCAAAAGTCAAATCCCACAAAGAAACAATCTGACTCTTCTGCAGAGAACAAAATGTATTTCAAGAATGCCAAGGCAAACTTGAAAAACTCTAACAATATTGGACCCATATGGATATGGGTACCTAAATCTCTGTGATTGTCCTGCAGAAGAAGTATGTGCCAATCTGGTATCTAGACTCCGGATGCTCAAGACACATGACTGGTGACAGAAGTGCACTATCCACGTACAAAGAAACAGAAGATGGTGGATCTGTGACTTTTGGAGACAACAAGAAAGGACACATAAAAGGCTATGGAGTCATAAGGAAAGAAGACGTTTCTGTATACAAAGTTGCATATGTGGATGGCCTTAAGCACAACCTACTCAGTGTAAGTCAACTTTGTGATACATGATTCAATGTGTTGTTCAAAAGAACTTTCTGCTCTCTACAAAGTGAAGAAACAAGTATGGAACTTCTGCGAGCTGAAAGAATAGGTGATCTATATCTAATGAACTTCAACTCAAAGAACAAAGACAAAGTTTGCCTTGTTGCCTGCAAAAGTGAAGAAGCCTGGTTATGGCACAACAGGTTCTGTCACTTGAATTTTCACACATTGGAAAAACTGGTCAAACTTGATCTGGTTAAAGGTTTGCCAAATGTTAAATTCAATAAGGATCATTTATGTTCTGCCTGTGAAATGGGAAAACTCAGAAGAGCTTCCCACAAAGGCAAAACAGATGTATCTTGCACTAGACCTCTGTACATGCTTCATGTCGACCTCTGCGGTCCCATTGCCATACAGAGCCTAGGTGGCAAGAAATACATACTTGTCCTAATTGATGAGTATTCGCGTTTCACATGGGTTGAATTCGTAAGAAAGAAATCAGATGTTCCAAATGTATTGATAAATCTAATGAAAAGAATCCAAGTTCTTTATGATTGCAGAATACAGAAGTTAAGAAGTGACAATGGCACAGAATTTAAAAACTCTGTCATTGAAGCCTATCTCTCACAAGAAGGAATATCACAGAACTTCTCTGCAGCTCGCACTCCACAACAGAACGGTGTTGTCGAAAGAAAAAATCGAACACTTGTGGAAGCCGCAAGAACTATGATGTCAGCATGCGGATTATCAATGAACTTTTGGGCAGAAGCAATTTCTACTGCGTGCTATACTCAAAATCGATCAACCATTGTGAAAAGACACCTCAAGACGCCTTACGAATTGCTTAACAAACGGCGGCCAAACATCAAATTTTTCCATGTATTCGGATGCAAATGCTTCGTCTTAAACGACAGAGATTCAAGAGGAAAGTTTGATGTAAAAGCAGATGAAGGCAAATTCATTGGATACTCTGCCACTTCCAAAGCCTACAGAACATTCCTTACAAAGTCTCACAAGATTGTAGAAAGCATCAATGTTTCTTTTGATGATTCATTCCAAATGACTTCTGAACAAATCAGTTCAGAACTCGGAATTAAAGGGAAATCCTCTGTCATCTCACAAGCAAAAGAAGACTTGGATCTTCTATTTTTAGAGATGCTCCACGAAAACATTGATCCTTCTGTTGGAACAATCAGGGTTTCTGAAGAACCATCCTCTGTCGGACAAAATCCTACAGGTTTGTCTCTAACTGGTCCTAATAATGCTTCATCTTCTTCTGTAAATACTACAGATGCAATTGCCGAAGCAGAAGAAAATGCAGAAGATGAAACATCAAGGAAAACGACAAAAGAAGCTGCACAAACCACAGAAGAACCAATTACAGAGGAAATCGAGGACCAAGACTATACGTCCTCAGAGGAACAAACTCCACCACCACTCATACCAATCATTCCACAAACGGTAGAATCAACTACCAAGGCACGAAGAACAACAGAGGCTACACAAGAAGAAACACAAGAAGAAAGTCTGAATGACATTGATGATCATCTTCCACGCACAACTCAATGGACAAAAAGCCATCCTCCAAGCCAAATAATCGGAGAACCTTCTGACGCAGTAAAAACAAGGTCTGCCACTGCTAACTTTTGTTTCTTTACAAATTTTATTAGTGTGATAGAACCAAAGAAGATTTCTGAAGCCCTAGATGACCCAAACTGGGTAGACGCCATGCAAGAAGAACTTTTGCAATTTGAGCGTAACAGAGTATGGACTCTAGTACCTCTGCCAAGAGGAAAACAGCCCATTGGGACTAAACGGGTCTACAGAAACAAGAAGGATGAAGATGGAGTGGTCATCAGAAACAAAGCAAGATTAGTAGCAAAGGGATATAGACAAGAAGAAGGCATAGACTACGATGAAACTTTTGCCCCTGTCGCACGGCTCGAAGCAATAAGAATATTCTTAGCCTTCGCAGCCCACAGAGGTTTTAAAGTCTATCAGATGGACGTAAAATCAGCTTTTCTCAACGGTGAAATCCAAGAAGAGGTCTACGTTAATCAGCCACCAGGATTTGAAAGCTCAAAGTTTCCAAGGCATGTATACTACCTTGAAAAAGCTTTATATGGACTGAAACAGGCTCCACGAGCATGGTATGAACGACTTTCTACCTTTCTTCTAGTCAATGGTTACAACAGAGGTACAACAGATACTACCTTATTCTATAAACGTAAAAGTAGTGAGATAATGCTTGTACAAATATACGTAGATGACATAATTTTTGGGTCTACTAATTCAGAAGAGTGTAAAAGATTTGAAAAACTCATGCAGAGTGAGTTTGAAATGAGTATGATGGGAGAATTAACTTTCTTCCTCGGACTCCAAGTCAAACAATCATCAGAGGGAATTTTTATAAATCAAGCTAAATATGTCTCTGACATTCTTTCCAAGTATAGCTTCTCTGATGCCTCTGCAATGAAAACTCCAATGGCCACTGGAAACAAGTTATTCTTAGATTCAGATGGCATCTCTGTAGAATGCACTCTCTACAGAGGCATGATTGGATCTCTGTTATACTTAACAGCAAGCAGACCTGACATTATGCATGCCACATGTCTCTGTGCACGCTATCAAGCTAATCCAAAGAAATCACATTATGATGCCGTAAAGAGAATCTTTAGATACCTAAAAGGGACCAAAAATCTTGGTCTCTGGTATCCACAGAACTCTGGTTTTGGTCTTAAAGCTTATACAGATTCAGACTATGGAGGATGCATGCTCGACTGAAAGAGTACCTCTGGGAGTTGTCAATTCCTAGGTGGTAAACTAGTCAGTTGGACCTCCAAGAAGCAGAATTGTGTTTCCACATCCACTGCAGAAGCTGAATACGTTGCTGCCGCTAGCTGTTGTTCCCAGGTTCTATGGATGAAGACTCAGCTAAAAGACTACGGCCACATCCTGTTCAAAATACCCATCTTCTGCGATTCCAAAAGTGCTATTGCTATCTCTGCCAACCCTGTGCAACACTCAAAAACCAAGCATATCGATATAAGGTATCACTTCTTGAAACATCATGTTGAATACGGTACAATCGAAATGCATTTTGTACCCACAGAATATCAACTCGCTGACTTATTCACCAAAGCACTAGACGAGAAAAGATTCAACTTCTTGGTGGGTAAGATAGGAATGATTAACATGGTGTGAAAATCCTCAGTAAGTATAGTTTTATCTTCTGTAAATAATAAGTAAATACATTGCTTAAATTATTGTTTTGAAAGATTCTACTTCTATATGTAAATTCTTAAAACCTTCAATAGTTCTTGAAACTACAGAACTTCTGTAAGGTCTGCTCAGAACCTCTGACAACCTTCACAGAACCTCTGATAGACTTGACCTATGTACTATGCAAAACTTATCATATTCTGATCCAAGCATAGATCAAGGGGGAGCAAAAGGAAAATTCTTGATCTACAGAAGTGATTAGATCAAGGGGGGGCAAAAGGAAAATTCTTGATCTACAGAAGTGATTAGATCAAGGGGGAGCAAAAGGGGCCCTCAAATGATCAACAGAGATAAATCTTTCAAAGAGAAGTCAAAGAAGAATGTCGATAATTTTCCATCGACAGAAGTAAGACAAAACTGCCGAGAACAGAAGAACCAAAAGGTATGTCTCTCGCACGAAAGGTTTTTAGAAAACAGTTTTCTAGGACAAGAATTGTCAAATATGTCCTAAATATACTGTGAATAACATTTCAAAAATCAAAAGTTCAAAAGGTTTAACAAAATTCGAGATAGTAGAAATTTAAGGTCATAGAGCTTCTGCTGAGCTCAACAGAGCTTCTGCAGGAAATATGCTCTGTGATCATAAATTAACCCTCTGTCGATCTTTTGGAATGTTATCTCGAACAAAATGTTTATCAAAATAGTTTTCTCGGACACCAACCTTCAAGAATGTGCGAAAAACATCTCTTAACACAGATCAAAAATTGGGTGATCAGAAAGTTTATAGAATTCAAGTTATAAGATTTTTTCTCTCATAGAGCTTCTGCTGGCTCTTGCAGAGCTTCTGCAAGTTCCATCAGAGCTACAAAACCTCTGTGAGTAAAATTTCTTGACAAAATCCTATTGATCTTCTCCAATATCTTTACAAACGTTTTCGTTTAAAAAAGAACCTTCAGAAATGATAACAATGAGATATATGAGAAAAGGGTTAAACCTCAAAATTTTCAACATCACAGAGCTTCTGTAAACTAAGAAAGGCTCTGCTATTTTGTTAATTTGGGCATTTCTGTAACAATAACAGTTACTTTTACTGAGAGTGAAACTAATATGGCTAAGAACAACTCCACGCGCCTAGCATTAATGGGCCGCGCACGACGTCCTGTCATCTTCTGACATGGCCTACGTGTCCCATTTTCATTGGGCAAACATGGAACATTTTTTTTTGGTAAGTTGAACCCGCCGCTCAAACTCGAGTGCGGATTCCAAACTTTAATCCATTGCCATATATTTTACCCTTTCGAAGTCTACCGTTTTACCATCCTATAAAAACAAACCTTCCCCTCTCATAAAACTTTTTACAAACTCTCATCTTCTTCTCCGGCGATACCCTGCAAAACACTTGCAAATGGCTTCATCTTCTCGAGCTACATCCTCTGAACTCTCTCCGGCGAACTCAACGGAAAACTCCCCTGCTCATTCAGAACATTCTGAAAACCCCAGCCTTGCAAGAGATATTGAACAACAAGATTCCGGGGACTCCGCAGACTTTGCTCCGACGACACACTTGCAAAACTTCATAGCTAAGGATCATTTCGAAGCCACTCTTCCTATCAAATCCAACAACTGCTATTTGGTCCCCTCACCCACTACTTTCGGCGAAGCCCATGCCATACTTCTAAACATCATGGAAAACCATGTCCTCTTCCCTCTACTATCAAGAACCCCTAACAAAATTCCAGCCCGTTATTTGAACCAATTTTGGCAAAGCTGCCGATTTGATAAAGACGATTCTCTTATCAAAGGGTACATTTCAAGACCTGATAAATCTGAGCATCTTGAAATCAAGTTCAACAGAACAATGTTCTCACTTGAATTCAACCTACCAACAAGGGGTCTTCTGGGATTGAAAAGTTATGCAGAGCAACCAACAGACGAAGAGCTCTGTCGATTCGTGGAAATGCTTGGGTACAACACCCAACTACGGAAGAGAAATGACTTCCGCAGAGGCCGATTACCACCTCTGTGGAACACTTTGTTCTCTATTCTTAACAGATGCCTGACAGGAAAGATAGGGAGTATTGACCAGAGCTCACATCAAATCTTGAGCATCATGTATGGGGTTTACTATGATCTTCCACTAGATTATGCGACCATAATGATGCAAGAGATCGTAAACACCATCGACAGAAAGAACAACACGAAAAGGGTCACAGAGAACGATCCCAACTTTCTACCACCTCTGCAATTCCAAAGAATATTGGGAGTACTGTTCGAACCTCTGCTGCTAATCCAAAATTGGCCAATGGAAGGGCCAACTCCCAAACAGTTCCCGATGAACAAAATACCCCCACTGATCATGCTGATGGCTACTCACACTGCAGACCTCTGTCAAAGAAACTTCTGCGCTACGCATCGAACAAATCCCTTCAGAAAGAGTATATACGCGATCATAGAACTCCAAAACCGAGTCCTATGACACCCCCGCGTTTAGGTATCCCCCTAGGAACAATGATGGCAAAACCTCTTTCCACTCAAGCAGAAAAGGATCACAAGTTAGCAAAACACATGGCTATTCAACTCAGCTTCATAGCCAAACGCGCAGAAATAATGGGAAAGAAATCTTCAGCAAAGATCTCTGCTTCTACTCCAAAAGCTAAGAAGAGAAAAACCGCAGAAGGCACATCAACTAGCACTGCAGAAGATAGACCTTCACCTCGCCATGCCACAGAGATTGGCTCCTCTGCTCCTCCCCTTTTCACAAAACAGAAAAAGAAAAGATCCAAATCAACAGAGGAAGGGGCACCAAAACCAAAAAGGAGGAAAACCAAAAAGAAGCATGGTAAATCACTTAAAAAATTGGTTACCATTACAGAAGAGGCAATCATAGAGGGTGAAACTGCAGAAGAAAAAGATGCAGAAATAGGAATGACAGAAGAAGGATATCAATCACCCTATCAATCTCCAGATAGATTTGCTCACCAGGGAGACCTGAATGATTTCCTACAGAACCCCGAAATTGCAAACACCCTCAATACAGCAGGGTGGACGGCACAACCTCTCGACCACCACTCTCCAGAAGAACAAGATTTCTTCATTTCTGGCATTGACACACATCTACAAGAAGATGACACAACGCCCAGAAATCAACCAGCCGAAACCCCTGTGATTTTACAAAACCCTTTCATTCAAGGATTGGACGTCCACAGAAGAAGTCCAAACCAAGCTTCAGAAGATACAGAACAAACCGAAGCTGAGTGGAATACAACTGAAGTTACAGAGGCAACGGTTGTAGAAGAAACCACAGAAACAGGGATAGAAATCTCAGAGGTAGATTCAGATGAAGAAGAGGCTATCTGGATACGAAAAGGTCTCTATCATCCTCATGTCATGAGATTATACGGATCTCATCACATGTATGACTCCTTGCGCACAGAGCAAGGAACTTCCACAGAACCAGAAGAAGAAACAAGAAAAGATGCCGAAGTTGAAGAAGGCACACAACCAAACCCAACTCCCAGTGCAACCCACATTTCTAACTCCGCAGGTCTAGCTGCAGAAGGAGTTATTGAAAAAGAGCAACACAGCTCGATCCTAACCCAACCCATCCAGCCAGAGGTTACTCTTTCAACCTCTGTGCCCACAGAAACCGGGGAATCCATTCCTAGGGAGTCTCCTCAAAGAGACTCACCTAATGTTCGTGATCAATCGCCCCAGATCACACAAGAACACCCTACAGAGGAATTCGTTTCCTCTGTCACGCACACATTAAGGCCAAACCTTCTTTCAGAGAGAAGTAGTAAGCACAGAGACGAAGAGACTCTAGACAAGTCTCCTAGTCAACAGAAGGACATTCCAATACCCACCTCTGGAGTGGATTTGGACTCTGTTCTTCACAGAACTTCTGTAGAGAACGAAACTCAGGTTTCCTCTCGAGGATCAGAAGGAAATCCTTCCACCCCCATCGTACAAACAAGGGTGAACGAAGGTGTCCCAGGAACAGGGACTCACTCTGGAGACGAATGTGTTCCTCCAGAGGTTACACAAGGAACACAAGTATCAAGGGATGAGTTCCAAACCCTTGTCACCTCTGTGAACCAAACAATGAAAGAGTTGCAAAGCTCTTTCAAATCCTTGGCAGAGACAACATCTACAGCTCTCTTGAATCTGAACACCAAAATGGACGATCTGTCCACAGAGGTGAAAACCGCCATCTCAGAGATGAAGTCTTCTGCAACAACCACTGCCAAAGAAACAGCCACTTCTGCCGCTCATCAATTCGAAACAACTGCAACTTCTGCGTTCAGGGACTCGGTCAAAGATTTCCTTGAACAATTGAATACGCAATCCAACAGAGCAGAGGGCATTACTCCTGCAGACTTACAGAATGCGTTATCACAAGTTCAAGCAGAGGCAATACGAACCACGACAATGATGCAGCCAAAAGACTGTATGACCAGAGCACAGCTAACAGAGCTAGGACAAAACGTCATAAAACAGGTCATAGAAGTCATTGTCTCCTTCACAACTGCAAATGCCAACTATGTGAAGGACTTCAAGAAAAGTGTCGGCAAAATGCGTTTCAAGACAGAAGCAGAGCTTGCGACATTTATTGGTCTCTGCGATGATATATGTGAAAAATTGAAGGCAGCAGGAGCTGAATTGCCAAAGAAGCCCAACACTTCTTGCAGAGCAGAGGGTACTTCGGATAAGAGTCAGGATGATTCTGATGATGACCAACCTGGTCCATCAGATAATCCTGAGGAGGAGAATTTAAGGGAGAAAGCTACGAGCAGAGAAATTCAATCTCCACCAATCGCAGCAGAACCAATCAGCCAAGCCCCTCAAGAACAAACCCAACAACAAACTCAAAGAACCACAGAGAATACACCCATCTCTGTGGATTCAACCTCTGAAGAACCCAACACTACAGAAGCAGATAAGCAAACCTCAGAGGCAACTACCGCCCCTGAGGTAATCATTTTGGAAGAAACAGATGAACCAACCACAGAGAAAACACCCACCTCTGTGGAAACACCCCAAACCATACCCAGAAGAAAGTCGATTGCCACCAAACCAAAAAGAGCAACGACCTCTGCTTCTGACATTCTGAAAAGGATGCACACAACAATGAATGATCGTATGGTGAAGAGAGAAGAAGAAAGGCACAGGTTCACTTTAGCTTTCAGAATGGCAAGAAGATTCAATGACAACACTTCATCAACAGAAACTGAGCTCACAGAAGAAGTCACCAAACAACCTCCAACAGAGGTTACAGAGCAAGTCAAGCCAACAGAACCATCGCCACAAAATTCCTCTAAGTCACAATCGTCAAAATCCACAGAGGCAACCTCCATCAAACCTACAGAAGTGCAAACCTCAAATCCCACAGAAGCAACAGCTTCTGCCACGACAACAAAAGATAAAGGCAAAGGGATACTGACAGAAGAGCCTAAGAAGAAGAAAACATTGTCAAAGCCAACAGAGAAACTGATGAAGAGTGCATTTGACGCCTTTCAAACCCCAAAACCCGAAGAAGTTGACTGGGCACATGAATTGAAGCCTCTGTCAGAAATTCCTTTAACTGGTAGAGCTGCAGAAGTTGTTCAACAGATGGAGAGTCTCAGAAGACAAATTCCACGACCTGGTCCAACACATGAAGAAATGGAAGAAGTGGTATACAAATACCTCTACAAACAATCCTTTCAGACAAACTATCCAACAGATCATGTGACAGATCCAAGGATCAGAGAAGAATTTGAGAACATCTTCACGAGAACAAAGCCAAGAACCAAAGCAGATGTTTTCTCAATTCACAAGATCAAAAAGGTGATCTTCTGCCGATTCTCCTTCACAAGAACCTATCCAAGGGTCAGGTACAATCTTTACAAAGTCAGAAGAGAGAACAATTCAGAATCTACCTTCGCTGATGCTGACTTAAGAAACATCAATCCATACGATCTACCTGACCTTCTGCAATGAACAAAGGACAACTACAGCACAGAGGCAAACACCAGAGCCTATCAAGTATTGAGAAAAGCGATGAGGGAAAAGCTTCTGGTCTACAGCATGATAGATTTCCAGCTGGGAAAGGATCTCGGTCTCAAACATCTGGATCTACGACCACCAGAGGATCGCTGCCCACCAGACGCCATACCAAACTCAATCATCACAGAACCACGGTTTGGGTTAGTATTTCAAAACCCTCAAGGCGAAAATAAACTATTTGTATGCATGGACTGTCAGAAGTACGCAACAAATACTCTGAACAAGTTCAGAGCAAGCCTTGTGAAATACAGAGGTTCAAAGAAAATGGAAAAAGATGCTGCAGATACTATCATAAGAGAGATTGACGCAACAATTCGCCTAAGAGAACTCTGCATCAGATTCTACAAAGAGATCAGAAAAGTTGGAAGAGACAACAGAAGCTACAATGATTTCAAAGATGCCAAAATCTAATTCTCAGACCTCAAATATCTGCAAACAAAGTTAAAAGTTTATCTTTCATTGTACTCAAATGTAAAATGTCTCTGGCATATTTCTAAATGAAAGAAATTTCGAGGTATTGTTTAACCTCTGTCTTATCCAACTTAGCCTAACTAAACTCAAAGTCAAATTTTTTATTTTTCACTACTTAGGGGGAGATTGTTAGCTTCAATCTTCCTAATCATAGAAATACTTAGAAGTAGTGAAAAATAGGCTAAGTATAGAAAAGCCTCTCACAGAGGCTCTGCCACTTCTTCCAGAAGATCAAGTCCAGAAAGCCACATAAGCTACAGAGGTAATCACAGAACCTCTGTAGTGCGCAAGAAGAAGATCAACTCGGAAACAAGTGGACTGCTCCACAGAAGGTCAGACCATAGAACCTCTGTAATGCCTTACAGAGCCTCTGTAGTCTGCTATGAAGACTTGGAAGATATTACTGGATACGTTCATCAACTTGCATGGAAAAGTACTGTCAAAACACGTGTCAAGCTCTGAGTGGACTCAATAGGGCATGGTACAAAATAGACGTCTGCGCCATTTAATGCATTTACCAATAGTACATCTGCTCCATTAAATGCACATGGCTCAAACAACTGCTCACACCATCCAGTCCACTGTTCACACCATTCAGTTCACTATTCATGCCGTAAAAGGAACAGTGACCTACTTCATAGTCTTCTAAGAGTAGTATAAAAGGAAGTCTCATGTTGAGATCTTCCTAAGAACGAATACACAAGGAATCACTAATACTCTCAAACATTAATGTCAAATATCTGAGTGTTATATTCTCACACACACCAACAGTTATTAATCTGTTTTTCGTGTTCTTATTATATATTGAATAACAGTAACTGTTCAAGAAATCCTTTTTATTCCTTACTGTTTTCTTTATATATGTGCGTTCTAATATCTATCAAACATATCTGTTAGTTTAATACGCTTCCGCATCAAACTCTAAACTCAACTAATAGACTGTTAATCTTGATTAAGTGTATCTGGGTTCCAACAGAAACAAACATCATCCTTATCATCACTCCAAGTGATTAATACTAGAATCGTCCTTTTTATTCCAACGACGACTAATTTATAACCTTCGTCACTACCCCAACGATCATCCCATCAAAGCAAAACAAGTACACACCTGTACTAGTAGGTTTACTATAGTCGTTCCTCCTTGTGATGGCTATTCTGGGTAGATAATACAACGAGTTATTAGCACATAATAACTCACACTAACAACGCTCACGCTCAACTTCTTGGATTCCTCGTGACTTTCCCCGACTCGAGCACGGATCCTGTGCTTCAGATAGTAGGAGCTCTACTACTACCTTCCACACCTATCCTCACTCGTTTCGAGTCCCGTCCCGAAGTGCCCAAGTAGTTCCTTGCCGAAAACTATACACATATGCCCGCACCGGCATAGGTACACACTCTTCCTAGCTCCCTAGGAATTCCACCCAACTCCACTACCCTTGCTATGACGAAATCCCCACTAGTCATGACGAGTCGCCTTGCGAATGCACAGTCGCACACAGCGTAAAACCAGATAGACATTCGAATATAAGATTCTATCCTACAACGGTTGGACTTAAACAATAGCTGCGCAATAGAACTAAATCCGACATTCTAGGGCTATTCGGTTCCTATCGCATACAACCTATAGTGCATTCACTTAACAACCTATCAAGGCTAGCATAAACTCCTATTAGCAAGCAACAAACATGCAGTACAGTGTAATAAGCACCAAGCAATCTAGCACACATACTCCTATGTTCTAGAAAGCAATCTAGCATACATACTCATATGTAAACACTCTTCCCAACTCACTAGGAATTTCATCTCATCCCACTACCCTTGCTACCACGAAATCCCTATTAGCCATAACGAGTTGCCTCGCGAATACCCAGTCGCGTGCAGCGTGAATCAAATAGACATTCGAATACAAGATTCTATCCTAGAACGGTTGGACTCAAACAAGAGTTGCGCAATAGAACTAAATCAAATATTCTAAGGCTATATGATTCTTACTACATACAACCTATAGGGCCTTCACTTAACAACCTACTATAACTAGCATTGATTCCTACTAGTAAGCAATCATCATACAGTACAGTGTAAACAACAGAGGCAATCTAGCATGCATACCCTATGATCTAGAAAGCGATAAATAAACTAAGTACTGTACCCTTCCCTTTTGCTCCGGCTGACTGTACACACTGCGCCCTCGATCACCGTTTCCCAAACGGGTTTTCCTTTTTCCTTTACCCTAAAAGATTTTAGTAAAAGGATTTAAAATTTCATAGCCGCAACTTGAGACCAAACACACCGAGATGTGTTTGATTCACTCAAGCTGTGCTCTGATACCAAGTTGTAACGTCCCAAAAATTTCAATAAATTTTCACTTTAAAAATAGGCATTTTAATAAATAAAACCTTATTAAATATCCAACACTGTTTCATTTGCAATTCAATAATAAATAATCTCAGTAATAATAAACAGCGGAAAATAAATTATTTAATAATAACTCTAATCTCATGATTATGAAAACTCTTCACGCGCGCCAGTGTGTACCCGTCACGCCTTGGAGCCACAAGCACCTGAAACCACATTAAAATAGGAAAGGGTAAGCACAAGGCTTAGTGAATTCAAACCATAAATAGGATCGCAATTATATCAGCATCACCCTTAAACAGCTAGTTATCGCAACCAACTCATACCATGCAATCACGTCTTGCACCCAAATTTATATATATATACCAAATAAACCAGCACATATATTTCTTGGAACATCCATCAAGAAAATATATCACAATTAATAATAAGCCCTATACTTCTTGGAACGACCATCAAGAAGATATAATCATAACTCATTATACAAACACATATACTTCTTGGAACAACCATCAAGAAATATATCACCATTAACAATAAACCTTATACTTCTTGGAACGACCATCAAGAAGATATAATCACAACTTATTATACAAACACATATACTTCTTGGAACAACCATCAAGAAAATATATCACCATTAACAATAAACCTTATACTTCTTGGAACGACCATCAAGAAGATATAATCGCAACTCATTATACAAACACATATACTTCTTGGAACAACCATCAAGAAGTACATCAATCACAGTTCAATATATATACACAATTATATATACCCCATAACACAATAATATCAACAAACAATCATAACTATCACACTCGAGCTATAGTAATACAAATATAATTCTCATCCTATTTAGTGAGAGAACTCACCTCAAAAGCAAAGCTTATGTCCTCAGCAGCAACACGAACCGGCCAACACCAGCTCACCTTTTTTCCACCTAAATAAGTGATATCAAACGTCACCACGAAGTCCTAGCCCAAATTCACAACTACTAGATTACAAGTTACAAATTCCAGCTTTTACTCTAAAAATACAGGTCTGTTCGGGACCTGTTTAACCCCTTATAAACTGATAAACCCAGAAATATTATTCCATTAATCACAAAGTCCCATGTCTTAGGGTTCCAGGGACATATCGCACGTGCTCTAACGATTTTTCTACAATTTACTATGGATTTTACAAAACCGACTTGCAGAACAGTGAAAACAGGACCTTTCAGTACAAAACAACAATTTAACACTACCTATGGTCCGAACTGGTTTTTCCGTAAAACATATGAAACTTACTAGACTCGGAATGGGAGCCTTTGGCACTGATTTCACCCCAATACGACGTTCCTATAAAAAGTTATGGCTTTCCCAAAAACAGTGGCAGAAACTGTGTAATTCACATGAAATGACAAATATTGATTATAAATCCATTAAGTCATAGCTTAACCCAAACAGACCCGAATGAACCTTTGAGGATGCAAACAAATAGGGTATTCTAAATGCAAGTAAAAACAACCCCAAAACATACAATCAACAACCACAATGAGACCCCAAAATTTTAGCGTGGAAAACCCCTCAAAATCGAGAGTAAAAACCACGGGACTACTAGAGCCGCTTCAAATCCACTACCACCAATATTAGAGCAATACAAAGTCTTCTCTAGATTATACTAGAGGCATACAAAACCATCATACACTTGGAAATAAGCACATCAAGATGTATGGAACCAAAATAGAGCAAGAATGGAGAGAAATCACCACAAAGTTACTTATGTTCAGAACCCCACGAAACCATGACCTCCGGACCTCAAAACCACGATCCCACCGTCCAGAATGTTGAAGACGATGTCGTGAAGCTGTTCACCAAAAATCACGACGATCCGACCGTTCAATCTCCGGGAAACAGAAGTTTTCTGCAGCTAGGTTTACAAATACGAAAAATGGAGCTCTCTCACTTTTTCTTGTTTCTCTCTACTCTCTCTTTTGTTGCTACTCTCTCTCGGCCGAACTCACAAGGGAAGGGGAGGGAGGGGCCGTAGGGTTTTTCCTTCTCCCTTTCTTTCCTCTTTTCTTCCTTGCCAAGCCACGAAACCAACACCCTCAAAATGAAACATGAAATCGGTTTTAGGTTGTGCATTGGCCGAAATGTACATTGTTTTGGACCTTTAACAATTTGATCCCTCAACTAATTCCATCTCGCACTCTAATCAACGATTTGACATAATTAACTATTAGGTCCAATTCGTCTAACCCCGCTAACGGAAACCACGTTAAATAAAACTTAAGAGAAAATAATTAATAAAAAGAAAATACATATTGGGATACGGGCTTTACAATCCTAACATTAGACTTTCTATTACAAGAAGGTTTATGTATGCTGGATTGTTGTTTGCAAATTCCTTTGTTGAGTGTGGCCTTCTGTGTACCCCTTTTGTGGTGAACTTCTGCAGGTTCACTGTCACAGAAGAAAAAGATTTGTCATTTTTTGTCCATTCACCCTTCTGTTGCCATGTTAGTTTTTCTTTAACAGGTTTTAAGGGTTTTAAAATCTTTGAACTTGTTGGAATTTGAGTGGACATTAACTTCTGTTGTTTGAAATTTTCAAGCTCAAAAGAGATTTTGGCTTGTATGCACATATTCAAAAAGTCTGGACAGATAGGAATTTCAGTGATTTTCTCCTTGGGAGGAATAGTTCTGTTAAGAACTTCAGAGGTTTGCTTAAACTCCTCTGTGTTACTAGGTCCGATCTCTGACTTAGAGTCGGTCTCTGATTCGTTAGAGGATGAATCGTCCTCATATACAGAGGTTGAGTCACTTGGTTCTCTTTCGACAGAGGTTGGGCTTTCCGAACATGTGTCATACTCACTTTCTTCCTTTTCTAAGAAACTATCTTCAAAGTTAACAGAAGTATCTGTTAAGTTTTCTTCAGAGAGATCTTGATCGCTGGAAGATTGTAAAGCCCGTATCCCGGTATGACCTATTTTATTTATTTAAATTTTTATTTACGTTATTGGTTAACAGGATTAACGAGAAAGATCAAACCTGTTATCGGTGGGGAAAACCTTATTTAAAGTGCAAGAGTTGAAAAGGGCAGGGACCAAAGGTGACTTTTAGGGATTTTGAGTACCATGGATTCGGCCCTTGCACAACCGAGACCCACATTTGGTTTTGTTTGGTTTTTGTTTCGTGGGAGCAACGAGAAAAAAAAAAGATAGCAAACCCTAAACCCTTCTTCCCCCCCCCCCCCCCCCCACCGTCCCTGTTGCTGCCGTTGCGTTTCCACCGGAACCACCACCAGCACCGCCGCTGGTTCTTGCCGGAGACGATGGTGCTGCGAGGTAGAGAGAGAGAGAAGCAGCGGAGGGAGTGAGGGACTGCCGTGAAGAGAGAGAGAGACTGCCGTGTAGAGAGAGAGAGACTGCCGTGAAGATAGAGAGTTCGCCGGAGAGATAGAGAGTTCGCCGGAAAAAGAGAGAGAGACGTCGGGAAGAGGAGGAGCGCCGTCGTTTGCTGCCGGAAACGGGGAGAAGGAGGAGTCGCATCAAGGTAGTCGTTCGTTTTCCTTTCCGTTGTCTTTTTGTATTGTTTCGTCGCGAGAATACCGTAAACTGCCACCACCACCGCCGCAGCCATGGCTGCCGGCGGTGTGGCCGCCGCCGTGCGCCGCCGCATGGACAGCAGCGGGTATGCGCATGTGGCTGTGTGTGTGTGGGTGTGTGTGATGGACGGGATAGGGTAGTCGGGTTGTTCCGTTCTCGTTATCGCCAAAGTCGTAAACCTTAATTGTCGCCGCCGCCGCCGCAAACCACCGCCGCCGGAGGTGGCAGTGGGTGGTGCTGACAACGGTCCAGCCCAGATTACCTAAAACCTGAATCTTATTAGCTAAACCGTAACCCGAATCGATTAACCTTGAACCGTTTTATAAATCGTCATTTTATGTGGAAATATGAATCTGTCACTGTTTTGCGACGGCCATAACTTTTCCGTCGTAGCTCGGATTGAGGTGAATCCGGTGCCCACGGTTCACATTCTGTGCCGGACACACTTTTCGTGTTTTAGCGGAAGTCTGGTTCGGCCTCTAACTAGGCGTAAAATGGCTGTTTTCACAGCTGGTCTGCACATGACAGCTTCGTGTTCTGTTTTTAGAAATTTCATAGTAAATTGTAGGAAAATCGTTAGAACGTGTACGATATGTCCCTGGAACCCTGAGACATAGAACTAACTGATTATGGAATAATAATTCTGGGTTGATGAGTTTAAGAGGGGTTAAACAGGTCCCGAACAGACCTGTGTTTTTAGAGTAAAAGCTGGAATTTGTAACTTGTAATCTAGTAGTTGTGAATTTGGGCTAGGACTTCGTGGTGACGTTTGATATCACTTATTTTGGTGGAAAAAGGTGAGCTGGTGTTGGCCGGTTCGTGTTGCTGTTGAGGACATAAGCTTTGCTTTTGAGGTGAGTTCTCTCACTATATAGGATGGGAATTATATTTGTGTTACTATAGCTCGAGTGTGATAGTTATGATTGTTTGTTGATATTATTGTGTTATGGGGTATATATAGTTGTGTATATATATTGAACTGTGATTGATGTACTTCTTGATGGTTGTTCCAAGAAGTATATGTGTTTGTATAATAAGTTGCGATTATACCTTCTTGATGGTCGTTCCAAGGAGTATAAGGCTTATTGTTAATAGTGATATATTTTTTGGGTTGTGCATGGGCCGAAATGTACATTGTTTTGGCCCTTTAACAATTTGATCCCTCAACTAATTCCATCTCGCACTCTAACCAACGATTTGACCTAATTAACTATTAGGTCCAATTCGTCTAACCCCGCTAACGGAAACCACGTTAAATAAAACTTAAGAGAAAAGAATTAATAAAAAGAAAATACATATTGGGATACGGGCTTTACAACTCTCCCCCACTTGGATTAGACTTCGTCCTCGAAGTCTAGGCTAGCGAATAACTCGGAATAGTTCTTGCGCATCTCCGCTTCGGGTTCCCACGTCCACTCGAACCCCTTTGGTGCTGCCACTGGACTTTCCTCAACTAGAATCTAAATTTCTCACCCCGTCTAGAATTTCTCGAATACTTTTCTTACTACCAAAACTCTTTCAAGGACACTGAAATTATGACCGGAAGAACACTCCAACAACTGGATTCATTCCTAGCCAAACGACTTCGGTTGCCTCCCAACCTTAGATGTTCCATACATCCCGATTCAACTTTCAAGCTCTAACCATTCTAAAGGTACTCACCAATATACCCTACAGGATACTCGACTCCGATCATTCCTACCATTACTGCCGATTACTTCCACGAGTTCTATAGGCTCCCAAAATTTATTTCACGCGGATCATCAAACCAGTAAACTTATAATCACCCACGAATGTCATTTCACCATAACCATTCATCACAATTAAGCATTTCAGGGTTACTACTACCATCGCCATTATTATTTCAAAATCGGCTACAAATCTCCGATTACACTAAGGGTGTTTGGCCTCAAGCCCAAAAGTCGACACCTAAATATACTACTTACTTCAAAAAGGTTACTGCGCATTTATTCTCTTAATTACAAAGGGCATCATTCCCTTAACCTACACTATTCGGCCTACATTACCAACACGCGTGGAATACCCAACCTTCCACCGTTTACTCATCCTCCACACTCGCTCTACGAAGCCTAGTTACACCGTATCAAGATACACCTTAACGCCTACCTCCCAGGTACGTCTCAGGGACCGGCACATCGGAATTACCTCTCAGGTAAGTGCCCAAGACTGTATCCTCTTAGTGCCTACTGGAAAGCCAACACCATAACACATGAATACCGGGGTCCCACCCCGAGAAACCCAACCGACCTTTACCAACGACTGACTAACGTGCCCAAGGATCCAATGCAAAACAGTCTACCAACAACATGCCTATCCCGGAATGACTCACTCACCCAAACATGTAAATACTCAACGTGCAATAAATGCAAAACTGTGCAACAAAAACAACCCAACAACAAGACTCCCCATCGAGCCATTAGAACCGTGCAATTGACCCCTGACTATCTCAAAGTCAAAACCGAGCAAAATGCTCCACGCTTGCTAGACCCATAAGTCGGTCAAAACGCGTTTAAATAAAGTTTAAGCAAGCAATACTCTAAAATCAACATTAGTCCCAACCTCGACACGGGTTAAACAAAAGAGTTTTCCAAAAGGACTCACACCCTTAAAGTTCTCAAAATGACACATAACACCTAAAAGCGTATTTCCCAAATGGTTTACAAAATCGTTTACAAAATATTTTCAACGTCAAGATTTTTCATTTCAAAAAGACCGTATGCAATAAAACTACTATTACCAAGTCGGTAGTTACGCAAAAATGGACACGCTCATCTCACACAGAAAAATCATGTTGAAAATCATTCCATTTCTGTTCAGTTTACTTACAAAACACAAAGCGTAATGAATAATTTCTTTAAAAAAAATGGACCGTCACGGTTCTAGTATGGATTGACTCATGACATGTACTCAAAGTAACCGCTCGACCTTACACCGAGTGAGACAAAAGTGTGCACAAAATTTCAAAATCAGTTCCACGACATTTGACCCCAAAATTCCTCTTTTTCAACATAAAATGTCGTGGCACAGGGTTCACCAACAAATCTTACGCGCGTCGGCTAGTCATACAAAACGATGAAACGGTTTACAAATATATTTTTGTTAAAACACAACTGTCTCGTGTAAGTTTCAAACTTAAAGATAAAAACCAATCCGTTTCCATCATTTGAAAATATCGACTAAAACCTCATAAAATCTCAAAAAGTGGGGTTCTTTAAATTGATTTCCAAGATTTCCCCAAATGGTCACATAAACAAATAAGATATGCACCTCGTGAAATTAAACCCACACGACTCAACATGCCGTAAAACAAAACTTATTTTAACCAAATCACTCAAAATTCTAAAACACAATCCACAAAAGGATTGGAAACACAAGAATTAGTTAATGCAATTTATTTTCAAAATAAACTTTGTGCATGACTCAATCAGCATCCGACGTCTCGACTCATACCCCTCCAAAACTCTCCGATCCACAAACGTCATCCGGACATTTACACCTCTTAGGCAAGTTGGAAATTACGTCAAATAATCCCTACGATTTTTCCTCAAATCAAAGTCGGCTCTATAAGCCTATGATTCTAGCACAATCATCCACCTTGACCCGAAACAAACATCATCCTTATCATCACTCCAAGTGATTAATACTAGAATCGTCCTTTTTATTCCAACGACGACTAATTTATAACCTTCGTCACTACCCCAACGATCATCCCATCAAAGCAAAACAAGTACACACCTGTACTAGTAGGTTTACTATAGTCGTTCCTCCTTGTGATGGCTATTCTGGGTAGATAATACAACGAGTTATTAGCACATAATAACTCACACTAACAACGCTCACGCTCAACTTCTTGGATTCCTCGTGACTTTCCCCGACTCGAGCACGGATCCTGTGCTTCAGATAGTAGGAGCTCTACTACTACCTTCCACACCTATCCTCACTCGTTTCGAGTCCCGTCCCGAAGTGCCCAAGTAGTTCCTTGCCGAAAACTATACACATATGCCCGCACCGGCATAGGTACACACTCTTCCTAGCTCCCTAGGAATTCCACCCAACTCCACTACCCTTGCTATGACGAAATCCCCACTAGTCATGACGAGTCGCCTTGCGAATGCACAGTCTCACACAGCGTAAAACCAGATAGACATTCAAATATAAGATTCTATCCTACAACGGTTGGACTTAAACAATAGCTGCGCAATAGAACTAAATCTGACATTCTAGGGCTATTCGGTTCCTATCGCATACAACCTATAGTGCATTCACTTAACAACCTATCAAGGCTAGCATAAACTCCTATTAGCAAGCAACAAACATGCAGTACAGTGTAATAAGCACCAAGCAATCTAGCACACATACTCCTATGTTCTAGAAAGCAATCTAGCATACATACTCATATGTAAACACTCTTCCCAACTCACTAGGAATTTCATCTCATCCCACTACCCTTGCTACCACGAAATCCCTATTAGCCATAACGAGTTGCCTCGCGAATACCCAGTCGCATGCAGCGTGAATCAAATAGACATTCGAATACAAGATTCTATCCTAGAACGGTTGGACTCAAACAAGAGTTGCGCAATAGAACTAAATCAAATATTCTAAGGCTATATGATTCTTACTACATACAACCTATAGGGCCTTCACTTAACAACCTACTATAACTAGCATTGATTCCTACTAGTAAGCAATCATCATACAGTACAGTGTAAACAACAGAGGCAATCTAGCATGCATACCCTATGGTCTAGAAAGCGATAAATAAACTAAGTACTGTACCCTTCCCTTTTGCTCCGGCTGACTGTACACACTGCGCCCTCGGTCACCGTTTCCCAAACGGGTTTTCCTTTTTCCTTTACCCTAAAAGATTTTAGTAAAAGGATTTAAAATTTCATAGCCGCAACTTGAGACCAAACACACCGAGATGTGTTTGATTCACTCAAGCTGTGCTCTGATACCAAGTTGTAACGTCCCAAAAATTTCAATAAATTTTGACTTTAAAAACAGGCATTTTAATAAATAAAACCTTATTAAATATCCAACACCGTTTCATTTGCAATTCAATAATAAATAATCTCAGTAATAATAAACAGCGGAAAATAAATTATTTAATAATAACTCTAATCTCATGATTATGAAAACTCTTCACGCGCGCCAGTGTGTACCCGTCACGCCTTGGAGCCACAAGCAACTGAAACCACATTAAAATAGGAAAGGGTAAGCACAAGGCTTAGTGAATTCAAACCATAAATAGGATCGCAATTATATCAGCATCACCCTTAAACAGCTAGTTATCGCAACCAACTCATACCATGCAATCACGTCTTGCACCCAAATTTATATATATATACCAAATAAACCAGCACATATATTTCTTGGAACATCCATCAAGAAAATATATCACAATTAATAATAAGCCCTATACTTCTTGGAACGACCATCAAGAAGATATAATCATAACTCATTATACAAACACATATACTTCTTGGAACAACCATCAAGAAATATATCACCATTAACAATAAACCTTATACTTCTTGGAACGACCATCAAGAAGATATAATCACAACTCATTATACAAACACATATACTTCTTGGAACAACCATCAAGAAAATATATCACCATTAACAATAAACCTTATACTTCTTGTAACGACCATCAAGAAGATATAATCGCAACTCATTATACAAACACATATACTTCTTGGAACAACCATCAAGAAGTACATCAATCACAGTTCAATATATATACATAATTATATATACCCCATAACACAATAATATCAACAAACAATCATAACTATCACACTCGAGCTATAGTAATACAAATATAATTCTCATCCTATTTAGTGAGAGAACTCACCTCAAAAGCAAAGCTTATGTCCTCAGCAGCAACACGAACCGGCCAACACCAGCTCACCTTTTTTCCACCTAAATAAGTGATATCAAACGTCACCACGAAGTCCTAGCCCAAATTCACAACTACTAGATTACAAGTTACAAATTCCAGCTTTTACTCTAAAAACACAGGTCTGTTCGGGACCTGTTTAACCCCTTATAAACTGATAAACCCAGAAATATTATTCCATTAATCACAAAGTCCCATGTCTTAGGGTTCCAGGGACATATCGTACGTGCTCTAACGATTTTTCTACAATTTACTATGGATTTTACAAAACCGACTTGCAGAACAGTGAAAACAGGACCTTTCAGTACAAAACAACAATTTAACACTAGCTATGGTCCGAACTGGTTTTTCCGTAAAACATATGAAACTTACTAGACTCAGAATGGGAGCTTTTGGCACTGATTTCACCCCAATACGACGTTCCTATAAAAAGTTATGACTTTCCCAAAAACAGTGGCAGAAACTGTGTAATTCACATGAAATGACAAATATTGATTATAAATCCATTAAGTCATAGCTTAACCCAAACAGACCCGAATGAACCTTTGAGGATGCAAACAAATAGGGTATTCTAAATGCAAGTAAAAACAACCCCAAAACATACAATCAACAACCACAATGAGACCCCAAAATTTTAGCGTGGAAAACCCCTCAAAATCGAGAGTAAAAACCACGGGACTACTAGAGCCGCTTCAAATCCACTACCACCAATATTAGAGCAATACAAAGTCTTCTCTAGATTATACTGGAGGCATACAAAACCATCATACACTTGGAAATAAGCACATCAAGATGTATGGAACCAAAATAGAGCAAGAATGGAGAGAAATCACCACAAAGTTACTGTTGTGCAGAACCCCACGAAACCATGACCTCCGGACCTCAAAACCTCGATCCCACCGTCCAGAATGTTGAAGACGATGTCCTGAAGCTGTTCACCAAAAATCACGACGATCCGACCGTTCAATCTCCGGGAAACAGAAGTTTTCTGCAGCTAGGTTTACAAATACGAAAAATGGAGCTCTCTCACTTTTTCTTGTTTCTCTCTACTCTCTCTTTTGTTGCTACTCTCTCTCGGCCGAACTCACAAGGGAAGGGGAGGGAGGGGCCGTAGGGTTTTTCCTTCTCCCTTTCTTTCCTCTTTTCTTCCTTGCCAAGCCACGAAACCAACACCCTCAAAATGAAACATGAAATCGGTTTTGGGTTGTGCATGGGCCGAAATGTACATTGTTTTGGACCTTTAACAATTTGATCCCTCAACTAATTCCATCTCGCACTCTAACCAACGATTTGACATAATTAACTATTAGGTCCAATTCGTCTAACCCCGCTAACGAAAACCACGTTAAATAAAACTTAAGAGAAAAGAATTAATAAAAAGAAAATACATATTGGGATACGGGCTTTACAACCCTAACATTAGACTTTCTATTACAAGAAGGTTTATGTATGCTGGATTGTTGTTTGCAAATTCCTTTGTTGAGTGTGGCCTTCTGTGTACCCCTTCTGTGGTGAACTTCTGCAGGTTTCACTGTCACAGAAGAAAAAGATTTGTCATTTTTTGTCCATTTACCCTTCTGTTGCCATGTTAGTTTTTCTTTAACAGGTTTTAAGGGTTTTAAAATCTTTGAACTTGTTGGAATTTGAGTGGACATTAACTTCTGTTGTTTGAAATTTTCAAGCTCAAGAGAGATTTTGGCTTGTATGCACATATTCAAAAAGTCTGGACATATAGGAATTTCAGTGATTTTCTCCTTGGGAGGAATAGTTCTGTTAAGAACTTCAGAGGTTTGCTTAAACTCCTTTGTGTTACTAGGTCCGATCTCTGACTTAGAGTCAGTCTCTGATTCGTCAGAGGATGAATCGTCCTCATATACAGAGGTTGAGTCACTTGGTTCTCTTTCGACAGAGGTTGGGCTTTCAGAACATGTGCCATACTCACTTTCTTCCTTTTCTAAGAAACTATCTTCAAAGTTAACAGAAGTATCTGTTAAGTTTTCTTCAGAGAGATCTTGATCGCTGGAAGATTGTAAAGCCCGTATCCCGGTATGACCTATTTTATTTATTTAAATTTTTATTTACGTTATTGGTTAACAGGATTAACGAGAAAGATCAAACCTGTTATCGGTGGGGAAACCTTATTTAAAGTGCAAGAGTTGAAAAGGGCAGGGACCAAAGGTGACTTTTAGGGATTTTGAGTACCATGGATTCGGCCCTTACACAACCGAGACCCACATTTGGTTTTGTTTGGTTTTTGTTTCGTGGGAGCAACGAGAAAAAAAAAGATAGCAAACCCTAAACCCTTCTCCCCCCCCCCCCACCGTCCCTGCTGCTGCCGCTGCGTTTCCACCGGAACCACCACCAGCACCGCCGCTGGTTCTTGCCGGCGACGAGGGTGCTCCGAGGTAGAGAGAGAGAGAGAGAGAGAGAAGCAGCGGAGGGAGTGAGGGACTGCCGTGAAGAGAGAGAGAGAGAGACTGCCGTGTAGAGAGAGAGAGAGAGACTGCCGTGAAGAGAGAGAGTTCGCCGGAGAGAGAGAGAGTTCGCCGGAAAAAGAGAGAGAGACGTCGGGAAGAGGAGGAGCGCCGTCGTTTGCTGCCGGAAACGGGGAGAAGGAGGAGTCGCATCGAGGTAGTCGTTCGTTTTCCTTTCCGTTGTCTTTTTGTATTGTTTCGTCGCGAGAATACCGTAAACCGCCACCACCACCGCCGCAGCCATGGCTGCCGGCGGTGTGGCCGCCGCCGTGCGCCGCCGCATGGACATCAGCGGGTATGCGCGTGTGGCTGTGTGTGTGTGGGTGTGTGTGTGGGACGGGATAGGGTAGTCGGGTTGTTCCGTTCTCGTTATCGCCAAAGTCGTAAACCTCAATTGTCGCCGCCGCCGCCGCAAACCACCGCCGCCGGAGGTGGCAGTGGGTGGTGCTGACAACGGTCCAGCCCAGATTACCTAAAACCTGAATCTTATTAGCTAAACCGTAACCCGAATCGATTAACCTTGAACCGTTTTATAAATCGTCATTTTATGTGGAAATATGAATCTGTCACTGTTTTGCGATGGCCATAACTTTTCCGTCGTAGCTCGGATTGAGGCGAATCCGGTGCCCACGGTTCACATTCTGTGTCGGGCACACTTTTCGTGTTTTAGCGGAAGTCTCGTTCGGCCTCTAACTAGGCGTAAAATGGCTGTTTTCACACCTGGTCTGCACATGACAGCTTCGTGTTCTGTTTTTAGAAAATTCATAGTAAATTGTAGGAAAATCGTTAGAACGCGTACGATATGTCCCTGGAACCCTGAGACATAGAACTAACTGATTATGGAATAATAATTCTGGGTTGATGAGTTTAAGAGGGGTTAAACAGGTCCCGAACAGACCTGTGTTTTTAGAGTAAAAGCTGGAATTTGTAACTTGTAATCTAGTAGTTGTGAATTTGGGCTAGAACTTCGTGGTGACGTTTGATATCACTTATTTTGGTGGAAAAAGGTGAGCTGGTGTTGGCCGGTTCGTGTTGCTGTTGAGGACATAAGCTTTGCTTTTGAGGTGAGTTCTCTCACTATATAGGATGGGAATTATATTTGTGTTACTATAGCTCGAGTGTGATAGTTATGATTATTTGTTGATATTATTGTGTTATGGGGTATATATAGTTGTGTATATATATTGAACTGTGATTGATGTACTTCTTGATGGTTGTTCCAAGAAGTATATGTGTTTGTATAATAAGTTGCGATTATACCTTCTTGATGGTCGTTCCAATGAGTATAAGGCTTATTGTTAATAGTGATATATTTTCTTGATGGTTGTTCCAAGAAGTATATATGTGTTTGTATAATAAGTTGCGATTATACCTTCTTGATGGTCGTTCCAAGGAGTATAAGGCTTATTGTTAATAGTGATATATTTTCTTGATGGTTGTTCCAAGAAGTATATGTGTTTGTATAATAAGTTGCGATTATACCTTCTTGATTGTCGTTCCAAGGAGTATAAGGCTTATTGTTAATAGTGATATATTTTCTTGATGGTTGTTCCAAGAAGTATATGTGTTTGTATAATAAGTTGCGATTATATCTTCTTGATGGTCGTTCCAAGGAGTATAAGGCTCATTATTAATCGTGATATATTTTCTTGATGGATGTTCCAAGAAAAATATGTGCTGGCATATTTGGTGTATTTGCTATATATAAATTTGGGTGCAAGACGTGATTGCATGGTATGAGTTGGTTGCGATAACTAGCTGTTTCAGGGTGATGCTGATATAATTGCGATCCTATCTATGGTTTGAATTCACTAAGCTTTGTGCTTACCCCTTCCCAAAATCTTATGATTTCAGGTGCGAGTAGCAGTAGGGCATGACGGTACACACGGGCGCCAGGCGAAGACTGTTTAAGTTAAATTTTTATTAAATGGGGATTTAATTATATAACTTTTCCGTTGCTTAACTTTGTCTGACGGTTTAAATCAACGACGTTTATTTTATTGTAATGGGATTTGTTAACTTGTGGTTTGATTATAGTGAAATGCATTATTTTTGAAAATTTAAATTCCTTGTAATTTTTGGGACGTTACAACTTGGTATCAGAGCACAGCTTGAGTGAATCAGACACATCTCGGTGTGTTTGGTCTCAAGTTGCGGCTATGAAATTTTAAATCCTTTTACTAAAATCTTTTCGAATGAAAGAAAAAGGAAAACCCGTTTGGGAAACGGTGATTGAGGGCGCAGTGTGTACAGTCAGCCGACGCTAAGTGGGAAGGTACAGTACTTAGTGTATTTATCGCTTTCTAGATCATAAGGTATGCATGCTAGATTGCCTATGTTGTTTACACTGTACGGTATGTTGATTGCTTGCTAGTAGGAATCAATACTAGTTATAGTAGGTTGTTAGGTGAAGGCCCTATAGGTTGTATGCAGTAAAGATCATATAGCCTTAGAATATTTGATTTAGTTCTATTGCGCAACTCTTGTTTGAGTCCAACCGTTCTAGGATAGAATCTTGTATTCGAATGTCTATTTGATTCACGCTGCATGCGACTGGGTATTCGCGAGGCAACTCGTTATGGCTAATATGGATTCCATGGTAGCAAGGGTAGTGGGATGAGATGAAATTCCTAGTGAGCTGGGAAGAGTGTTTACATATGAGTATGTATGCTAGATTGCTTTCTAGAACATAGGAGTATGTGTGCTAGATTGCTTGGTGCCTATTACACTGTACTGCGTGTTTGTTGCTTGCTAATAGGAGTTTATGCTAGACTTGATAGATTGTTAAGTGAATGCACTATAGGTTGTATGCGGTAGGAACCGAATAGCCCTAGAATGTCGGATTTAGTTCTATTGCGCAGCTCTTGTTTGAGTCCAACCGTTGTAGGATAGAATCTTATATTCGAATGTCTATCTGGTTTTACGCTGTGTGCGACTGTGCATTCGCGAGGCGACTCGTCATGACTAGTGGGGATTTCGTCATAGCAAGGGTAGTGGAGTTGGGTGGAATTCCTAGGGAGCTAGGCAGAGTGTGTACCTATGCCGGTGCGGGCATATGTGTATAGTTTTTGGCAAGGAACTACTTGGGCACTTCGGGACGGGACTCGAAACGAGTGAGGATAGGTGTGGAAGGTAGTAGTAGAGCTCCTACTATCTGAAGTACAGGATCCGTGCTCGAGTCGGGGAAAGTCACGAGGAATCCAAGGAGTTGAGCGTGAGCGTTGTTAGTGTGAGTTATTATGTACTAATAACTCGTTGTAATATCTACCCAAGATAGCCATCACAAGGAGGAACGATTATAGTAAACCTACTAGTACAGGTGTGTACTTGATTTGCTTTGATGGGATGATCGTTGGGGTAGTGACGAAGGTTATAAATTAGTAGTCATTGGAATAAAAGGACGATTCTCGTATTAATCACTTGGAGTGACGATGAGGATGATGTTTGTTTCGGGCCAAGATAGATGATTGTGCTAGAATCATAGGCTTATAGAGCCGACTTTGATTTGAGGAAAAATCGTAGGGATTATTTGACGTAATTTCCCAACTTGCCTAAGAGGTTTAAATGTCCGGATGACATTAGTGGACCGGGGAGATTTGGAGGAGTAGGAGTCGAGGCGTAGAATGCCGACTAAGTCATGCACAAAGTTTGATTTTGAAATAGATTGCATTAACAAATTCTCGTGTTTCAAATCAATTTATGGATGGTGTTTTGGAATTTTGGGAAATGTTCAGCACACACACAAGATTTTGAAATATGGTTTTGAAAGTGTATGAAATCGTTTTATCACTGGAGTGCAAACTTTGTTAGAATTTGTCTCATTTCGTTATTTTCCAACGGTTATTTCGGGTAAGATGATATCCGTGTTTTGTGGTGTTTAAAATGTTGGGCAAGTGACTACGACTTGTGACTTTAACATTGGAACTCCTCCACATATGTTAGAGTTGAGACGGAAAGTTACATTCCACGATGTCTGTATAAAGCTATTTGAGTGATTTGGTTAAAATAAGTTTTGTTTTACGGCATGTTGAGTCGTGTGGGTTTAATTTCACGAGGTGCATATCTTATTTGTTTATGTGACCATTTGGGGAAATCTTGGAAATCAATTTAAAGAACCCCACCTTTTGAGATTTTATGAGATTTTAGTCGATATTTTCAAATGATGGAAACGGATTGGTTGTTATCTTTAAGTTTGAAACTTACACGAGACAGTTGTGTTTTAACAAAAATATTTGTAAACCGTTTCATCGTTTTGTATGACTAGCCGACGCGCGTAAGATTTGTTAGTGAACCCTGTGCCACGACATTTTATTTTGAAAAAGAGAAATTTTGGGGTCAAATGTCGTGGAACTGATTTTGAAATTAAGTGCACACTTTTGTCGCACCCGGTGTAAGGTCGAGCGATTACTTTAAATACATGTCATGAGTCAATTCATACTAGAACCGTGACGGTTCACTTTCAAAGAAATTATTTATTTCGCTTTACGTTTTGTGAGTAAACTAAGCTGCAATGAAATGATTTTCAACATGATTTTCATATGTGGGACGAGCGTGTCCATTTTTGCGTAACTACCGACCTGGTAATAGTAGTTTTATTGCTTACGGTCTTTTTGAAATGAAAAATCTTGACGTTGAAAATATTTTGTAAATGATTTTGTAAACCATTTGGGAAGTGCGCCTATAAGTGTTATGTGTCATTTTGAGAATTTTAAGGGTGTGAGTCCTTTTGGAAAACTCTTTTGTTTAACCCGTGTCGAGTTTGGGACTAATGTTGATTTTAGAGTATTGCTTGCTTAAACTTTATTTAAACGCGTTTTTGACCGACTTATGGGTCTAGCAAGCGTGGAGCATTTTGCTCAGTTTTGACTTTGAGATAGTCATGGGTCAATTGCACGGTTTTTAATGGCTCGATGTGGAGTTTTGTTGATGGGTTGTTTTGTTGCACAGTTTTGCACTTATTGCACGTTGAGTATTTACATGTTGGGTGAATGAGTCATTCCGGGATAGGCATGTTGTTAGTAGACTGTTTTGCATTGGATCCTTGGTCACGTCAGTCAGTCGTTGGTAATGGTCGGTTGGGTATCTCGGGGTGGGACTCCGGTATTCATGTGTTATGACCTTGACTTTCCAGTAGGCACTAGGAGGATATAGTCTTGAGCACTTACCTAGGAGGTAGTTCCGATGTTTCGGACCTTGAGACGTACCTGGGAGGTAGGCGTTAAGGTATATCTTGATACGGTGTAACTAGGCTTCGTAGAGAGGGTGTGGAGGATAAGTAGACGGTGGAAGGTTGGGTATTCCAGGCGGATTGGTACTGTAGGCCGAATAGTATCGGTTAGGGAATGATGCCCTTTGTAATTAAGAACATAATTGCGCAGTAACCTTTTTGAGGTAAGTAGTATATTTAGGTGTCGACTTTTGGGCTTGAGGCCAAACACCTTAGTGTAATCGGAGAATTGTAGTCGATTTTAAAGTAATTGTGGTGATGGTAGTAGTAACCTGAGATGCTTACTTGTGATGAATGGTCGTGGTGGAATGACCTTCGTGGGTGATTATAAATTTACTGGTTTGATGATTCGTGTAAGGTAAATTTTGGGAGTCTGTTAGAACTCGTGGAAGTTAATCGACAGTTAATGGTAGGAATGATCGGATTCGAGTATCCTGTAGGGTATATTGGTGAGCACCTTTAGAATAGTTAAAGCTCGAAATTTGAATCGGGATGTATGGATTATCTATGGTTGGGAGACAACCGAAGTCGGTTGACTAGGAATGAATCCAGTTGTTGGAGTGTTCTTCCGATCATAAATTCAGTGTCCTTGAAGGAGTTTTGTTAGTAAGAGAAGTATTCGAGAAATTCTAGACGGGGTGAGAAATTTAGATTCTAGTTGAGGAAAGTCCAGTGGCAACACAGAAAGGGCTCCGAGTGGACTTGGGAACCCGAGGTTGAGATGCGGTAAAACTATCCAGAGCTGTTTGCGGACGTAGACTTCGAGGACGAAGTCTAATTCAAGCGGGGGGGAGTTGTAAAGCCCGTATCCCGGTATGACCTATTTTATTTATTTAAATTTTTATTTACGTTGTTGGTTAACGGGATTAACGAGAAAGATCAAACCTGTTATCGGTGGGGAAAACCTTATTTAAAGTGCAAGAGTTGAAAAGGGCAGGGACCAAAGGTGACTTTTAGGGATTTTTAGTACCATGGATTCGGCCCATGCACAACCGAGACCCACATTTGGTTTTGTTTGGTTTTTGTTTCGTGGGAGCAACGAGAAAAAAAAGAAGATAGCAAACCCTAAACCCTTCTCCCCCCCCCCCACCGTCCCTGCTGCTGCCGCTGCGTTTCCACCGGAACCACCACCAACACCGCCGTTGGTTCTTGCCGGCGACGAGGGTGCTGCGAGGGAGAGAGAGAGAGAGAGAGAAGCAGCGGAGGGAGTGAGGGACTGCCGTGAATAGAGAGAGAGAGACTGCCGTGTAGAGAGAGAGAGACTGCCGTGAAGAGAGAGAGTTCGCCGGAGAGAGAGAGAGAGTTCGCCGGAGAAAGAGAGAGAGACGTCGGGAAGAGGAGGAGCGCCGTCGTTTGCTGCCGGAAACGGGGAGAAGGAGGAGTCGCATCGAGGTAGTCGTTCGTTTTCCTTTCCGTTGTCTTTTTGTATTGTTTCGTTGCGAAAATACCGTAAACCGCCACCACCACCGCCGCAGCCATGGCTGCCGGCGGTGTAGCCGCCGCCGTGCGCCGCCGCGTGGACAGCAGCGGGTATGCGTGTGTGGCTGTGTGTGTGTGGATGTGTGTGTGGGACGGGATAGGGTAGTCGGGTTGTTCCGTTCTCGTTATCGCCAAAGTCGTAAACCTCAATTGTCGCCGCCGCCGCAAACCACCGCCGCCGGAGGTGGCAGTGGGTGGTGCTGACAACGGTCCAGCCCAGATTACCTAAAACCTGAATCTTATTAGCTAAACCGTAACCCGAATCGATTAACCTTGAACCGTTTTATAAATCGTCATTTTATGTGGAAATATGAATCTGTCACTTTTTGCGACGGCCATAACTTTTCCGTCGTAGCTCGGATTGAGGCGAATCCGGTGCCCACGGTTCACATTCTGTGCCGGGCACACTTTTCGGGTTTTAGCGAAAGTCTGGTTCCCAGCAGGTCTGCACATGACAGCTTCGTGTTCTGTTTTTAGAAAATTCATAGTAAATTGTTGGAAATTTTTAGAACGCGTACGATATGTCCCTTGGAACCCTAAGACACAGAACTAACTGGTTATGGAATAATAATTCTGGGTTGATGAGTTTAAGAGGGGTTAAACAGGTCCCGAACCGACCTGTGTTTTTAGAGTAAAAGCTGGAATTTGTAACTTGTAATCTAGTAGTTGTGAATTTGGGCTAGGACTTCGTGGTGACGTTTGATATCACTTATTTAGGTGGAAAAAGGTGAGCTGGTGTTGGCCGAATCGTGTTGCTGTTGAGGACATAAGCTTTGCTTTTGAGGTGAGTTCTCTCACTATATAGGATGGGAATTATATTTATGTTACTATAGCTCGAGTGTGATAGTTATGATTGTTTGTTGATATTATAGTGTTATGAGGTATATATAGTTGTGTATATATATTGAACTGTGATTGATGTACTTCTTGATGGTTGTTCCAAGAAGTATATGTGTTTGTATAATAAGTTGCGATTATACCTTCTTGATGGTCGTTCCAAGGAGTATAAGGCTTATTGTTAATAGTGATATATTTTCTTGATGGTTGTTCCAAGAAGTATATGTGTTTGTATAATAAGTTGCGATTATACCTTCTTGATGGTCGTTCCAAGGAGTATAAGGCTTATTGTTAATAGTGATATATTTTCTTGATGGTTGTTCCAAAAAGTATATGTGTTTGTATAATAAGTTGCGATTATATCTTCTTGATGGTCGTTCCAAGGAGTATAAGGCTCATTATTAATCGTGATATATTTTCTTGATGGATGTTCCAAGAAAAATATGTGCTGGCATATTTGGTGTATTTGCTATATATAAATTTGGGTGCAAGACGTGATTGCATGGTATGAGTTGGTTGCGATAACTAGCTGTTTATGGGTGATGCTGATATAATTGCGATCCTATCTATGGTTTGAATTCACTGAGCTTCGTGCTTACCCTTTCCCAAAATCTTATGATTTCAGGTGCGAGTAGCAGTCAGGCATGACGGTACACACGGGCTCCAGGCGAAGACTGTTTAAGTTAAATTTTTATTAAATGGGCATTTAATTATATAACTTTTCCATTGCTTAACTTTGTCTCACGGTTTAAATCAACGACGTTTATTTTATTGTAATGGGATTTGTTAACTTGTGGTTTGATTATAGTGAAATGCATTATTTTTGAAAATTTAAATTCCTTGTAATTTTTGGGACGTTACAAAGATGTACAGAGATTTTCTTTAGAGATATCAAGTTTTTCTTCTGTAATTCTTGGCTTGAACTCAGGTGCCTCTGCTGATAATTTATTTTCAGAATTCATCATGCAGACAAATGCAACTTCAGTTTGAGTCTCGGGATTACCAAACTTGAAGATTCCTATCTGATCTTGAGTTTTCAAATACCTCTTAGGTTTGGATTCTCTTTTGACAGAAATTGAAGGTGTAGGTTCCCAGATTCACGTTGCATCACAATAATGGTAAAGAAATAGACAGCGGAAGCATATTAAATAAAGCCATTAAAGTGAGTGATTGTGTAAACGATGATGTAACAGTGATAATAAAATATAGAACGGGATAATGATAACAAGATCAAGTATGAAACGCTGCTCGTATATTGATAATAGATAACACCAAGAACAAGATCAGTGGTGTATCCTGAAATCTCACAGGGAACAATATCGTACGGAGGTAGTGCTATGGAATTCTGCAGTGTGTGCTTTAACAATTGTGAAAAACTATTCTTCCAAAAGCTTACAATTGTTGTTCCACTACCTCTCTATTTATAGCCCTGATAAAGTGTAGACAGTGTACTATCGTACCCTGGAATGACACGTGGAAAGTGTGTCTCCTTTCTTTTGGGCATACGTGGAAAGTATGGACACATGTCTGACACTTAGGATTTCTACGAGACTTAGGCTTCACAGAGGTCTTCACTTCAACAGAGTTCATAGACCAGAACTCTGTTGGTCTTCGGGTATGAACAGTTCTTCTGTTGATCTTCTGCCAAAACTCTGTTGAGCTCTGTTGGTTCCACCAGAACTCTGTTGAGTTCTGTTGGTCTTCTTGTTGAGATTCTTCTAAGTCTTTTGCTCGATCTCTGTTGGTCTTCTGACTTGATAATATTTTCAATACTTTTACATAACAGATACTTGGGGCTAACAATCTCCCCCTAAGTATTGAAAATAAAAATTTGGAAATACAAAGATGTAAAACAAAAAAAATAGAGAACGTTTCCCTCTGTTGAAACCTTGCACTATTCTTTTAAGATATTACAATACAGAGTAAAAGAATAAGTACGTTTAGGCATAATTATCTCCCCTTAGGATTCTGTCGAATCTTCTGATCAACTCACAGAAATCCAGCATAAGATCTGTAAGTCCAGGTTACACTCTTACAATCAAATATGAACAATTAAGATCGTATTAATAGCAACTGGTCATATGATCTATTAACAATCTGTGAATTACAAGATATTACAATGAATTTCTCTCTCAATAGATCTAACAATTTATGCGTAAAGAGTTATCCAAAAGATTAGCCAAAGATTTTCTCCGAAGATTCTATTAGCTACAGTTGCTAACTCCTATATATACTGTAGAGAATAGCTAAAGCTACAGTACATATAAGAAACAGACTAATAGAACAATTACACGTGTCCTAATTAGTAACTGAATATAACAGATAATATCCCAAGATATGAATTCTGAACATACTTCTGAATAAGCGCTTCAGAACATTTGTCTTCATAGTCAGAAGTTCTGAGTCTCCTACTCAGAACTCTGAACCTTCTAGTCAGAATCCAACACTTAGAATCTTTTTGAGATTTCTCACTCAGAACTTCTGAGTCTTCTACTCAGAACTTCTGAGTCTTCTGAGTCTTCTTTAGTCTTCTTACTCAGAACTCAACACTTGTGTTTTTGACAAAACTCTAGACCTAACAATCTCCCCCTTTTTGTCAAACACACTTGTACTTTTCATCATCAAATTCTTAGAGCAGGAACAATCTTCAGAAGGAGCTCTTCTGAATGCTTTGACAACTTTTGCTCAGAATTCTGAATAATCTGAGTTAATAACTTCTGGTCAGTCTTTAATCAGCAGCAGCAATGATTTCCAAAATGATTTCTGTTACATATTTGCTTTTTCTTTGCTCCCCCTTGAAATGACAAATCTTATCTTTAGCTTTTCTCCCCCTAAAGTTTTGGAAAGCAAAATCATCTTCAAAAAAATCTTTAGCTTTTCTCCCCCTTGTTTTTCAAAACTTTAGCGATGCTTTTTCTTCGAATGAAGTCTATGCTTTTTCTCCTCCTTAATGCATAACCTTGCTCCCCCTCAAAATAAGAATTATGGAGCAATTTGTTTTCTCCCCCTGAAAATATGCATATATTTCATTAAAATTATTCATTTCAAATATATTTATACAAGGAAAATAAGATTCACTGAATTACACTTGATAACTACTAACATTTGATCATTTGAAAATTTTACAAAAGAAATCCAACTTAATGAATTTTATCAGATTTTTCAATCAAATAAAATCAAATGCATGTGTTTGGATTCAAATACAAGTCATCATTGCATATCAAGTTAAAGATGTTCAGTTTCAATCCCTTTATTAAATCTATTTGGTGTGCTTAGCATGCGAAATATGATTAGCTTCAAGCATATGCAATTCTAAAACATATAAGAGTACTTTGCTCTACTCACACTATTTGTCCAAAATCAGGATTTTCACAAATTTACAGGTTTATTGCGACTTTGAATTTTCCCAAAGTTTCAAGAGATATGTGCTCATTGGCATCTTTTAATTTTGTGCACATTGGCATCTTTTAATTTTGTGCACATTGGCATCTTTTAATCAAAAAGTTTAGTAAGAATAAGATACATCGTTAAACATGACTTTCTATCTGGTTCTATAGCAGGATTTGGGTCAGCATATCCCAGACCAGTTAGTCTTAGGTGCTAGGTGACAAGCACCCCTTGGAACTTAATTTCCCAAACCAGAAAGGCCACATCGATATATCTTAAACCCATTTGTACCAGTAGAACATGGCTTTCTATCTGGTTCTATTGCAGGATTTGGGTCAGCCGATCCCAGACCAGTTGGTCTTAGGGACTAGGTGACTAGCACCCCTTAGGACTTACTCTCCCAAACCAGAAAGGCCACAGGTACAAACTTTCAAACTAAATGATTTTATATATATTTATATTTCATCTCAATCACTTGGTACTAAAACGTAGTACTTCCCCCATATTTTCGTTTCCATCCATCATTCTGACATTTAGGCTTTTTGAGCATTATATTCTATATAAGTATAGATTTCATAACATTGAGCATTCGGCATAATTTCATTCATGTTTTTCTTACCTTTCGATTTAATTCAAAAGTGAAAGTTGAAACAAATATAGCTCAGATAATACAAAATACTTGTAAAATCACTCTTTGACACACATTTATTCATTGAATGAAAATTAAAAAAAATTCATATCATTGAATTAAATTTGTTAAGATTCAAACATTCAAAGCAATAGAAATAAACGTAATGCAATGTTACCTTTCACCACTTGTTCCTTGAAACATAAAAATATGACAGTTAAGGATATCACCTGAGAAATATGAGTTCTAAACTGATTTGTTTAGAAGTCTTTGTCTCTGAAGTACGGGTCCTGAACTGAATTATTCAGAAGCCATTGTCATTTAAGTACGGGTTTTGAACTGATATGTTCAAAAGCCTAAAACGTTGAAGCACGGGTTTTGAACTTCATCTTGAAACAATCAGATCAAATTTTGAGACAATATTCCCTCTCAAATCAAGATAATCCTGCAAAATCAAGAGATTTTGGTAATCATCTTCGATGATTCCTCATTAGATATCAAAAATCCAAATTCTGAGTAGTTGAGTCAGAATTCTGAGTAGAAAAGTCAGAATTCTGAGTAACTTGTTCAAAATTCTAAGTATCAGAGTCAGAATTCTGATTAGTTGAGTCAGAATTCTGAGTAGTATAGTCAGAAGTCTGAGTAACTTGTTCAAAATTCTAAGTATCAGAGTCAGAATTCTGATTAGTTGAGTCAGAATTCTGAGTAGTAGAGTCAGAACTTCTGAGTAGTAGAGTCAGAACTTCTGAGTAACAGAGTCAGAATTCTGATAAAACTATCCAGAGAAAATGCCTTAGAAAAATGTTTGGATTTTGTGATTTTTGAACATTCTGAACTTCAAATCACCAATTGTAAGTCCAGGTTACACTCTTACAATCAAATATGAACAATTAAGATCGTATTAATAGCAACTGGTCATATGATCTATTAACAATCTGTGAATTACAAGATATTACAATGAATTTCTCTCTCAATAGATCTAACAATTTATGCGTAAAGAGTTATCCAAAAGATTAGCCAAAGATTTTCTCCGAAGATTCTATTAGCTACAGTTGCTAACTCCTATATATACTGTAGAGAATAGCTAAAGCTACAGTACATATAAGAAACAGACTAATAGAACAATTACACGTGTCCTAATTAGTAACTGAATATAACAGATAATATCCCAAGATATGAATTCTGAACATACTTCTGAATAAGCGCTTCAGAACATTTGTCTTCATAGTCAGAAGTTCTGAGTCTCCTACTCAGAACTCTGAACCTTCTAGTCAGAATCCAACACTTAGAATCTTTTTGAGATTTCTCACTCAGAACTTCTGAGTCTTCTACTCAGAACTTCTGAGTCTTCTGAGTCTTCTTTAGTCTTCTTACTCAGAACTCAACACTTGTGTTTTTGACAAAACTCTAGACCTAACAAGATCTATCTGTTCGATGCAGAGCTTCAGTTGCTCTTCTGGACACTTTTCTCTTAGGAGATTCTGAATTATGTTCTTGAGATACACTAGCGATTCACTCGAATACTTGTAGGCTTCAGATATTCTGATGACCTTCTTGATCTTCTTCTGTCGACATATGAAGACAGGAGGATTTTCAACTACGGTTCCAGTTCTGTAGTGGCCATAACCCTCAAGGTTTTTGTTTGGTGGTGAAATCGCTAGTCTCTCAACTTCGAACTCTATTCCTAGCTGAAAATCAATCTGAGTTCTGAGATTAACGTGCTTTTGCATAGCGAATCGAACCTCTGGTAGCGCAGTTCTTGCTGGTTTATATCTTTCGGAGAAGTTCAAGCAATAGGCGTGAAATATGATCAGATCGTATGGATTCAGAAGGACAAGATCATTATCATTGAAGAATTCAGTTCTGCCTTCTGTTGATTCAACAGTGTACTCATGGTATACGACTCTGTCATGTTGGAACTTCTTATGCTTGATGTCCAAGATTCTGCAGATACTGAAGTTTATGTCAATGGCTCTGTTCAGATTTGATTTGGTTTGGATGAACTTTAGCCTTGATTCAGAAATGGTGTTTATTCTGATTGGATTGAGGTACGGGTTGATGGGTTTGGCATTGACAGGGATGATGTCTCTGTCAGCATGGAGATAACCAACGAATTCTTCTAAGGATGGTTTCTCGGTATGTTGGTTTGATGGTTCAGGGTTCTGTTCTGGTACAATTGGGTTCTGATCTTCATGGGTTTCTGTCATGAGGATATCAACATGTCGTCCGGGCTCTTGTAGAACTTGGGGTTTGACTTGAGGTTGGGCTTGGCTTGTTTGTTCTTCAGCAGAGATTGGGATTGATCTCTCTGGTTCAGTTCTTGGAGATGTAGGAGGGGTATCAAGACAGATGATTTCTAGTGGTTCTTGCGTTGACTCTTCTGTTGGTTTGATGACTCTGTCTTTGAACATGTAGTCGAATTCCACCATAGTCATTTCTGGCATGTTTTCTTCAATTATCCCTTTATCTCCTCTTTTTGCCTCTGCCTTTGTCGTCTCTGTCGCTTTGCCTTTCCTTTTTCCCTTTTCAGCCTCTTTCTCTTTTTCTTTCTCTTTTTCCTTCTCTTTTTCTTTCTCCCCATTTTGTTGATCTGCGGACTCACCCATTTGGCTATCTGAATGAGCTTCTTTAGCATCTTCAAAATCATCATCATCATCAGATAGTGCAATTCCAGAAGCGGGTGAGGACGGAGCAACAAACTTTGGAGTAGATTTGGCTCTTTTGCTCGAGGGTTCTCCTTCTGGTGCTCCTTCTGCAAGTCGTTTGAGTGTGGCAATCTGTAAGATGGCATCTGTGAAGTTTGTGACTGCCTTTTTCATTGTGTCTTCAACATCTGTTGCGGCAGTTCTGATCTCATCTACTTCACTCTCAAAGTTGACTTTGTGAATGTCAAGAGATGCCTGTACGTGTTTCTCTGTCGCTTGTGCCTTCATCACAAACTTGGATGAAATTGTCATCATCCGGCTGAGAACAGATATGCGGAAGTCACCCATCTGGCCAACTGTCATGGGTAAGTCGTTTGGGTTGGGGCTTGAGATGTTGAGTGGAGTAGCAGATGATGTTGTTGCGTCTTTGATGGCTTTCTTAACAGAGTTGTCAATTAACTCTGTCAAGGTTCTGACGTTCGATTCTAATAAGAGGACATAAGGTATCGACAGGGTTCTGTTCATGGATTCCTTGTGATTCTCTGCCAGTATTTTCAGCCTCGGCATATTTCAGAGTTACCTCTGCATGTTTATTAGAGATCTGTTGCAATTCCTCTTTAAGAAGAGCATTCTCCTTGCGGATCAGCTCCTCCTTCTGTTCATTGATAAGTTTATACTCGTTCAAGGAGTTGTTGATACTATCACAGAATCTTTCGAACTCTGCTCTTGTGACGGTGTCAACGGGGGTAACCTTGGTTCCAACACATGGATCCAATTGAACCTCGAGTTCAGAGGTGCCTCATTCAAGAGTTGTATTGATGTTGGCTCTTGGAGGACTTCCACCCGATCCTTGATGATCCTTTTGAGGGGATACATCTATAGGTGTTCTGATCAGAGGTTCCTCCTCCAGCTCAGGTTCTGAGGAAGGAAATCTGATGTGATGAGAAGAGTTTGGATCAACCAAAGTCTTCCCTTGTTCTACTATGGTCTCCCATTGTCCCTGAGTCGGACAGATGCTACGTGAGATTACAAAGATCTCTGGTCTATTTTGTGTCATGTCTATATGAGCCACAGAGGCATTATTGTGTGGAGGTGACCTATTGATGTTCTGGGGCGAATGAACACCACTACCAAAGATAGCTTCCCCGGGTATGTGCGTACCAGAGGCATGAAGAGTCGCCTCTGTCGGTTCTTGCAGGTTAGGGTTCGAGGTGTGCACCTTTCAATAATCCTTTGGTCTTGATCACCAGGATTAGATTGTGTGGAAGAACGGGGATGTTGGTTATGGATACGCTCATCTGTGTTCTCTTGAACATCTTTTTCTAAGCTCCCATCTCCCTCGGCTCTTAGGGGTATAGAACTCTCGGGATTCTCTCTGTCATGCTCTTTCTCACCACTACCAGAGGAAATAACTTCCACCTCTAATGTTTCTTTTACTCCCTCATGAACAGTCTCCATATTGGATGCTCTGTTCTCTACTTCCTCCTCCGTCACTCTAGAGGAAGACCCCACTTCGGGTACTCTTCTCTCTGGTCTGTCAACTTCCTCTGCTATTTCCTCACTTAAACTCTTCAATGAAGGCTCAGATCCTAAGTATGTTGGGGTTCTCACCTCAGGTTCTTGAGGTTGAGCAGCACTCTCATAGTTTTGGACAGAAATGTGTTGAGGATCGATTAGGGCAAGCATTGTACCTGGAATTCTTCGAATAAACGGGTATTCACCTGAAGTCGTGGGTTGGAACTTGGACATAACCCAAACAGGTGTAGATTTTCCCCGATGAGTCAATTCCAGTCTTTCGAATGCTCTTCTAATTACCAGACTGATGAATCGAGGAAACTTGATGAATTTCAGGAATTTATGGGTTCCAACGACTCCTCCTCTTGCTATGGATGAGGTCTTTGTGTTGACAGCGTTAAGAAGGTCGTTGTAAAGAATGCTGGTGTAGTCAAAATTTCCGTCAAAGAACAATCCATACATGATCTGTAGGATTTCTGTGCTGGCTTCGTCTTGACTCCTAGATTTGCTAGTGAGGGTTCTGTTCAAGGTGGAGAACACGAAGTTCCACATTGTTGGTAGATTCTGTCTTCTGAACTCACCTATTATGTTCAGATCTTTGTTGTATCCCAAGAACTTCATGAATTCAAGAAGAACAGCAACATTGGGGGGTTTTTCATAGGCTTCTATTCCAAGTTGTCTTTTGGTCTTCATCCTGAAGATTCTCCTGAAAGTGCTTGCACGGATTCTGATTGTTCCTTCTCCTCCGTTTCTCGAGTTGACATTCCCAATAATCCCATCTTGTTCTTCTATGTACTGGCACGTGGTCCACCATTGTTGGACGTAGATTGCAGGAAGATGATCATCAAACGCTATCAGGGCTCTAAAGATTTCGGAGTTTCTGAAAAACTCTATGAAGATGTGATATAGGGGTAAATAGTGTCCTGGTTTTGGGTCGAATCGATAGTTGTTGTCAGCTAACTCGTATGGGAGGATAATGATTTCATCGACGGTTCCTATTCGGCTAAAATGAGCAAAGTTTTGAGGTTCTGCCATTGTTGCAGATTAGGGTTTTTTCTTGAAGAACTTGAAGGTTTTGAACTTTTGAGAGGGAAAGATAAAGGGTTTTTGAATGATCAGAAAGCGTAAGAAAAGAAATGGGTCAGGGTAATGGATATTTATACGCTAAACATGTGGCTAGGTAATCGTCGTAGGTACTGTAGGCACTCGAGTTTCAGATAGTGGAACGGCCTCTACAGTAGAACGTGGAAACAGCTAGTGGTCTGCCTTTCAATCAGAGAATGCCACGTAAGATTTGGTTCTGACCGCTTTTGGGCAAGCAAATCGTCACGGTTAGAGATGTGCGGGTGACAAGTAGTTGACGCTTAAAGAATGACCCGCATCTCTGATGACGTGGCAGAAAACCGACAGAGCTCTAGTGGTGCTCAGCACAGTTTTGCCTCTGTTGAAATGACTTATTCATTTCTTTCCAAGTATCCCAAGATGTTTCACCTTTACCCAAAAATCATTTAGAGTTCTGTATCTGATGTGAAAGTGGTCAAAGAACGTCAACAGAACTATCTCAGAAGGTTCATAGAGTTCTGGTGAAAATCAACAGAGCTCTGGTGAAATATCAGAGTTCTGGTAAGTTCTTGACATTATCAAAAAGTTTTCATCAGAACAGGTTTTCCCTTCAAAAATATTTTTCTTTTAGGTTCAGGGAGCAAAGTCATTTTAGATTTGAAAATTAGATTTTGACTTGCTCCCCCTAAAATCATGCACGTTTTGCTTTATAAGCTCCCCCTTGAAAGATGAGCTTATATGAAAGATTTGTCTATTCAGCCCCGAAAAAAAACTGTACAAACAAAAAAATATGTACAAACAGATACACTGAGCTTGTTGAAAAAAAAAATGTCTGACAGAGTTCTGGTGAACATCAGAGACTCTGTTGAACTATCCTACCCAACTATTTGACAGAGCTCTGATAGGATCGTCAGAGGCTCTGTTGAGTTATAAACAGTGTTAGGAGGACATGTTCAGCATACCCAATTTGCTGATTAAGAAGTTAAATCTCCTTTCATCAAGGGCTTTTGTAAAAAGATCAGCTAATTGGAAGTCGGTTGAAACGAAGTACATTTGAATCGTCCGTTTTTTAACATGGTCTTTTATGAAGTGATACCTTATGTCGATATGCTTGGTTTTGGAATGCTGAACTGGGTTAGCTGTGATTGCTATGGCACTCTTGGAGTCACACAAAATTAGAACTTTATTGTACTCCATGCCATAATCTTTGAGTTGAGTTTTCATCCAGAGCACTTGAGAGCAACAACTAGCAGCATCAACATACTCTGCTTCTGCTGTAGAGGTTGAATCGCAGTTCTGTTTCTTGGATGTCCAACTCACCAATTTTTCACCAAGTAATTGGCAGCTACCAGAAGTACTTTTTCTATCATTCTTGCATCCTCCATAATCTGAATCTATATATGCTACAAGCTCGAAACCAGAATTAAGAGGATACCAGAGACCCAAGAATTGAGTCCCTTTCAGATATTTAAATATACGCTTGACAGCAGAAAAGTGTGATACTTTAGGATTTGCTTGAAATCTGGCAAAGAGACACGTTGCAAACATTATATCAGGTCTGCTAGCAGTTAAATACAAAAGTGACCATATCATGCCTCTGTAGTTCTTGACATCTACAGGTTCACCATTAAGGTCAGAGTCAAGTTTGACTCCAGTGGCAATAGCAGTTTTCATTGGTTTTGAATTATTGAACTTGTATTTTTTTCAAAATGTCAGAGATGTATTTGGACTGACTTATGAAAGTCCCTCTGATGGATTGTTTTACTTGTAAACCAAGGAAGAAAGAAAGTTCTCCCATAATGCTCATTTTGAATTCACTTTTCATCAATTCCTAAAACTTATCACAATACTCTTGCCGTGTAGACCCAAAAATATTGTCATCAACATATATTTGTACCAGAAGTATATCATTCTTATACCTCCTAAAGAATAGAGTTTTATCGACAGTACCTTTCTCGAAGTGATTAGTCAGCAGAAAGTTTGACAGAGTTTCATACCAGGCTCTGGGAGCTTGCTTAAGGTCGTACAGAGCTTTGTCTAGCTTGTACACATGGTCTGGAAACTCTGAACATTCAAAACCTGGTGGTTGCTGAACATATACTTCTTCTTGTAATCTGCCATTCAGAAAAGCAGATTTGACGTCCATCTGGTAGACCTTGAAACCCTTGTGAGCAGCATAGGCTAGGAAGATTCTGATGGCTTCTAGCCTAGCCACAGGTGCAAAGGTCTCGTCATAGTCAATGCCTTCTTCTTGGTTGTATCCCTTAGCAACCAATCGGGCTTTGTTTCTGATGATAATCCCATCTTCATCCTTTTTGTTTCTAAACACCCACTTGGTTCCGATGGCAGCTTTGCCTTTTGGAAGTGGAACCAAGGACCAAACTTTGTTTCGTTCAAACTCCAGAAGCTCCTCTTGCATAGCTTCGATCCAGTTTGGGTCTTCAAGGGCTTCAGTGATCTTCTTCGGCTCAATCATGCTTATAATATTTACAAAGAAGGCTTCATTGATTATGGCCGATCTTGTCTTTACACCATCTTCAGCAACACCAATTATAAGATGATGAGGGTGATCCTTTGTCCATCTTGTCATGGGAGCATGGACAACAGGTGGGGTTTGTGATTCTGATGGGAAAAGACGATCTTCAGCATCAGAGCTCTGTGGATTGGCACCAGGGCTCTGTGGCACACAATTCTGGAGAGTGGCCTCATTGCTCTGTGAGTTGCCAACAGGGCTCTGTGAAAGTGAGCTTTCAAATAGGGAATCTCTCCCAACATTAGTTAACAGGGGTGATGACGGTTCTTTCTCAGGTTCTCTTTGTGGTTCCTCATTTCTCTGAATGACACCTGTAGACAGAGAAGTAGATGGTGAAGTATTGGAGGGACCAGTAAGAGTTGTACCTATCAGATTCTGTTCTGTTGAATTCTGAGCTTGATCATCTCTGTTGATGTTGACAGAGGAATCATCATCATCGAAGAAATCATCGAACACGATATTGATATCTTATTCCCTTGTTTTTGAAGAACTTGGCTTCTTCTGCTCTGTTTGTGTCCCCTCTGTTGATTTGTGATCAGAGGCACTTGATGTACTTTCATCAAAGGACACATTTACACTTTCTTGAATGACACGGGTTCTGGTGTTGTAGACTCTGTAGGCTTTAGAGGTCAAGGAATAACCAATAAAGATTCCTTCGTCCGCCTTCTTATCGAATTTACTCAGCTGTTCTCTGTCATTCAAGACGTAGCACTTGCAACCAAAATTGTGAAAATATTTCACGTTTGGCCTTCTGTTGTTGATGAGTTCATAGGGAGTCTTCTTAAATCTCTTTACTATTACAGCTCTGTTTTGGGTAAAACAGGCTGTTGAGACTGCCTATGCCCAGAAGTTGATAGGAAGGACAGAACCGGCCAATATGGTTCTGGCGGCTTCTACCAGAGTTCTATTCTTTCTCTCCACCACACCATTCTGTTGTGGAGTTCTAGTAGCTGAGAAGTTTTGGGATATTCCTTCTTCTGAAAGATAAGCATCTATTCTTGCGTTCTTAAACTCTGTCCCATTATCACTTCTCAACTTTAGAACTTTTAGTCCTAACAGAACCTGTATCCTTCTCAACAAACTTATCAGAATTTATGGGACATCAGATTTTACTCTGATGAACTCAATCCAAGTATATCTAGAATATTCATCAATAAGCACAAGTATATACTTCTTGCCCGACAGACTTTGCACATAGATTGGACCACAGAGATCCATATGAAGCATATTCAAAGGTCTGGGACAATTGTGATCGCTCTTAGTTCTGTGTGAAGATCATTTCATCTTACCCAATTCACAGGCAGAACAGAGATGGTCTTTGTCAAATTTTAGCGAAGGCAGTCCTTTCACTAAGTTCAATTTCACGAGCTTGTCAAGAATTGAAAATTTTACATGGGCAAATCTTTTATGCCAGAGCCAGGCATCTTCATTTTTCAAAGACACTAAACAGAGTTTCTCTGTTGTAGAGTTTTGATTTGGATTAAAGTTCATTTTGTACAGATTACCTTTTCTGTCGGCTCTTAAAAGTTCTTGACCAGACTCGGAAAGCAACAAGGAACAGTACTTCTTCCTAAAATTGACATCGAATCCATGATCACAGAGTTGACTTATACTGAGAAGATTATGATTTAATCCTTCAACATAAGCAACCTCAGAAACTAAAACACCACCATTAACTAAAGTACCATATCCTCTAATTTGTCCACCATTGTCTCCTCCAAAGGTTACTGCACTTCCCTTCTTGTTCTTAAATGAAGTCAGCATCTCCTTATTGCCCGTCATGTGCCTGGAACATCCGGAATCTAGGTACCAGATCTGCACATGAGGCTTCTGCAAGACAGATTAGTTTCTTTTAGGTACCCATTGCAAGATGGGTCCTTTCTTGTTAGGCTTTGGGGTGTTAACAGTCTTTCCTACTAGCTTTACATTCTTTGATGTTGTGCCAGAGGTCATTCTCTGTGTATTCTGAATAGTCTTAGGATTTTTCCTTTATGGTGACTAATTCAGAACACAATGGGGACCATTCATGTGATTTTGTAGTTTTAACAACAGTTGAATGCAATTGCAGTTGATAGAACATGAAGATAACTGATGCACATTGCTGTTTTTGTTCAAAAACTGTTGTTTGAATGGTACTTGATTCTGAAAAACCTTAGGACCATACATTATGTCCTGTTTTTGCTTGAAAGAGTTGTTTTTCTTTGGAACAGACTCACTTTGCCAAAAAAAGTTTCTTCTTTGATTTACACCAGAATTGGGATTAGGTTTGTCATTAACTATCCATTTGCCCTTCTGTTCTGAAGTAAATTTCACAGGCTTAAAAGCTAAGGGAACAGAGGTATTGTTGTTTACAGGAATATTTCTTGCATTCTCTCTTTTCTTCACTTCTATTGTGTTAGATGCAAGAACCCTAAAGCTTTTGTTATCAAACTCAGTCATTGGTATAAATCTAGCTTGTTTCTTAAAGAATGTGACATCCTTTTTCAGATCAAAACATCATGCGGGTATCTGCTTTGGTTTATGCAAAACTTTCTTTTGAGCACAGAAAATATGCTCATCTACCTCAGAGTCAGAGTCTAGAAAGTCTCTGGTGGATCTGTTGAGGGTGTTAGACTCTGGGGTTATCACTGATATATTGGTTTTGGCAGACTTAAACTTTCTCAACTTTGGTTTCAATGCATCAGAAACAGCATTTTCCTCAAGAAATTTCATGAGATCTTCTTCAAAAGATGTTCTAATTGTTTCTGAAGTGGGAGAGAAGACTGGTGCTTCGGGGTTGAGCTCGCTCTGTGATTTTTCAACAGAGGACTCTTCCACAGAAGTAACAGACTTCTGTTCCTTGAAAGAATTGAAGTTGAAAATCTCTGTTGGATCCAGACTATTAACAGAGTTAGGAAGTATGATTCTAGCTCTTCCTTGATCGAGAATAAACTTTGAAGATGGTTTAATAACCTTTTCATGATTAAAGATTCCTAAAGTCTAGCCTTCTGGTTCTTTTGTAAACATCTGAGGTTTTGATTCTTTGAAAGCAGCAGTACCAGAGATCACATCCTCTTGGATTTTCCCAACACAAAAAGCAGAGGACATAGATGTCTACTTCTTTTCGTTATAGGGAGCAAGGTCAGAGAAACTGAGACCTTGCGTAATCATCTGTGAGTTTATCTTAATGTGCACATCTTGTGCATCCTGGTACTTTTTGATTTGAATTTCTTTTCTCTGTAGGGATTGATGTAAAACCTCCCTTTCTTTTTGAAAAAAGTCCTTTAAGGCAACAGAGTTAAGTCTTTCATTTTCTGGCTTTTTCACCTCTTCAGTATTTTGTTTCAAAACATTTTCAAACTCTTTAATCTTTTCAGAAAAAAAGCTTTCCTTCTTCTGTTGTAAGATCTCTAGCTCAGATTTCTCTTTGAATATTTCTTCTTTTTCCTGTTTCAAGAGAGTTTTCTCTCTCTTGTAAAATGACAGATCCTTCTGAGCCAGCTTTCTTAACTCTTTTTCCTCAGAAAGCCTTTGTTTTAAGAGTTGAAACTCCTCTGTTAGCAAAGACACATGCATTTCCAACTCAGAGTTGGACTTGGATTCAGATGAACATACCTTGTCACTGGGTCTGGTAGTCTCCAGCGCTCTGTTGTCTGGCTCTGTTACGGTTAGAGCAAATGCATGAGCTATATCTTCCTCTTCAGATCTTTCTATCCTTTCTCCGGTCATCCAATCAACTTCTCCCAAACTTTCATCATCCACAGCAACATTGGCTTGCTCTGGTTCATCGTCAGAAGATGAATCAGAAATCCAATTCTCCATCTCAGCAACGTAGCTTCTTTCTTTGTAATTGTACTTGTATTTGTTCTTGTAGTAGTCCTGGTCTTTTACCAGTTTGCCTCTACAATTAGCAGAGAAATGGCCAGGTTTGCCACATCTAAAGCAACGTCCATCATTCTGATTGATGGGTTGGGCAGCATCAGCCTTTTGTGGAACTGGAGCATTGTACTTCTGTTGTGGTTGCGGTTGTTATCTCTGTTCTGTTGGAGCTCTGTTATGGTGGTTCTGTTGTGGAGGTGCAACATAACCTCTTCTGTCATCTTTTCCTTCTCTCTCGTATCTACCTCTTCTGTCAAATGCTCTGTTGCCAAATCTCTTGTTAAATTGTTGAGTTATTAACGCAGGAGATTTAGCAAAAGCATTTATATCGTCATCCTCTGATGAGCTTTCTTCATCATCACTTTCCGCTACCAAACTTTTCTTACCCTTCTTCTTCTCTTTCTTCTTGTCTCTGTTGGAACTTTCTCTGTTGGATTTTCCTTCAGTGGTGTTCTTTGACACTGAAACTAAAGCAATAGGACCTGCAATGGTGGATTTTCCCTTTTGTTTGACAACATCCTTCTCTTGTGCGACGAGAGTGCCATACACATCAGTGAGAGACCATGCATCTAGATCCTGGTTAGCTTGTAAAGACATGGACAGATTTAACCATTCATCATTCAAACTTTTCAAAAACAGAACATTGTTGTCTTCCTTCGACCTAACAACCCCACACTTTTTATATTTGTTGATTAGAACATTGAATCTGTTGTTGGTTTGTTGTAAGGTTTCCTCAGGAAGTTCCTTGAAATCGTTGTACTCATTTATACATTGGGTCCTTCTGTTCTTTTGGGTCTTAATTCCACCCTCAAGTTGATTTAGAAGTTGATCCCAGATTGCTTTATCTGTAACACATGAATCTAGTTCTTGAAATATTGTAACATCCCGGTTTCCATAAATACAAATAACATACAGTTTATATTATAAAATGATCAAAAGATACATCGTATTTCACATTCGGTCCCATAGTCTTGCAAAACATAATAAGTAATTCAGTACAAACTTTTTGCAAATTAAATTACATGCTGACTAATAACGAAGTCATAAGTACAAAATACATCCATAACTTCATAACCAACATCTTCACAAAAGCTATCCATCAAGAGTCCTATTTACTTGCTCTTACCCGATCCGCCACCTGGAATACATATTTTTAAAACAAAAATGAGGGTTAGACCTAATGGTCTAGGTAGGAAATCCCTGTCTGTTTAGTAAATCTTTGTATCAAAACCATTTACATAAAACTTTTCATATACATCCATATACTACACGTATATCAATACCATTCAAGACTCGTACATCTCATCCCACCTTATTCCTTCACAACTGGCCATACTAATTGGTAGCAAGCCAACTAATAAATAATCAACGTTACCGGTCCGCACACCGGAACCCGGCTACTCACCGGTCCGCACACCGGAACCCGGCTACCCGTCGGTCCGCACACCGGAACCCGACTAATGTGCAGTTGTGTAGTGTAATGCACATAGGAATATAATATCTTACTATATTATAAACACAAAATATTCACACCTTAATCATATATCCATTCCACACATATATGTATTCAAGTTAAAAAATATTTTGAAGTAAAACTCACTTGATTGCTTAACAACACTCTTTTCAGTCCTCCACAAAGAATTCGGCTTTCACCTTCGATTCACAGTATCTGAAACAAGTATATACAGATTTTGCTTTACCATTTTGAACACATAGAGCTTGTTAGGACTAAGAGCTTTAGATATTCTATCTAACTCTTATCCTCAATTGTCTTCCCCAAACCCGAACTTATGTCAAGTCCACAGTACTTTCAGACCTTATTCATTCCCTATCCGTGAATTAACAAGACACAGGCTACTGGACACTTAAAAGCATCTAAACTCATCAATTTGACCAAACAGCCAAAGTATCCGGATACCACAAGTTATCCGGACAACACAACTTTTCCGGACAGCGTGACATTTTCCGGACAACCTAAATAATCCGGACGTCATCCGGACACCAAAGTAATCCGGATACCATCCGGTATCTAATTCTATCCGAAAAACATAGGGAAATAGAACTTACCCGGATGAAGAACTCGTCCGGACACCTTTAGAACATCAACCGGATACCACCCACAAACTACCCGGACACTACCAATAAAACCATCCGGACACATTCATGGTGTCCGGAAACCTCTGTCGGATTGGTGCTTTTTACCCAGAAAACCGACTGAATCATTAACAGTTATGAAATCGACTATTCCAGTCCGATAGAAACTACCTAATAGCAATTACACACATAAACTGTAAAGGAAACATACCTGAATTCAGTTCCAAGTGCACCAATTGATGCCTTAAGCTATCTTTTCTTCCTTTCTTCTTTTCTTCCAAAACACACACACTAAGTTGCTTTTCTAGATAATATCTGCTGTTTTGAAATATCAGATTAACTAAGGGATAATATCTAACCCATTTTTACCCTTTAAACCCTAAGCTATCCCTTAATGACCCAAAATACCCTTAACTCCTAATTTAACCCAAATTCACCCTAAACATTACTTATAAAGTCAAATAATTTTAACGGAACTAACTTTTAAGTAACGAACTTACCCGGGGTATTACAAATATTTCATTTGGAATGGCCATAATCAGAAGTCTAACTGCTTTAAGGTCATTTTCCATTTGAAGTGTCTCTTCATCAGTAAACCCGGTGATTTTAGGTTTAAGATAAGCAGGAATCTCAGCAGTAGTTTCTGTTGCGGGTACACGTGTAACCAAAACCATAAGTTGGCAAGGTCCATTCGTGACAGAATGCATTAAATCCTTGTCCATTCCATCAAGGAAGTTAACCATCCTAATCTTCCATTGAGGATATTCATCTCTCAGAAGAGTAGGAGGCTTGGTCAGAGAACCAGCAGTATAAATTGCGTTGATGTTGTTTGCCATTTTTCAGAAAAACAAAGTAAAGCGGTTTCAAACGGTTTTAAAAGAGTATAAGTTGAAAGTAAGTGAAAAGCAACCAATGGAACAGTAATGAACAGTAGAGAAGATCTTTAAACTAGACTGGAAAGCTTTAAATTATATTAAAAGAACTCTGAAAAACTTGTTTTAATCTTTAACCAGTAAAAGCAGAGTATACTAGGAAGCTTTGAAACACACACACAATCAACAACAATGAATCAACCTTGGTAGATTGGATGCGTTGATTTGAGAAAATCAAGCAAGCTCTGATACCAACTGTAGCTTCCCAGATTCACGTTGCATCACAATAATGGTAAAGAAATAGACAACGGAAGCATATTAAATAAAGCCATAAAAGTGAGTGATTGTGTAAATGATATTGTAACAGTGATAATCAAATATAGAACAGGATAATGATAGCAAGATCAAGTATGAAACGCTGCTTGTATATTGATAATAGATAACACCAAGAACAAGATCAATGGTGTATCCTGAAATCTCAAAGGGAACAATATCGTACGGAGGTAGTGCTATGGAATTCTGCAGTGTGTGCTTTAACAATTGTGGAAAACTATTCTTCCAAAAGCTTACGATTGTTGTTCCACTACCTCTCTATTTATAGCCCTGATACAGTGTAGACAGTGTACTATCGTACCCTGGAATGACACGTGGAAATTGTGTCTCCTTTCTTTATGGCATACGTGGAAAGTATGGACACGTGTCTGACACTTAGGATTTCTACGAGACTTAGGCTTCACAGAGGTCTTCACTTCAACAGAGTTCATAGACCAGAACTCTGTTGGTCTTCGGGTATGAACAGTTCTTCTGTTGATCTTCTTCCAAAGCTCTGTTGAGCTCTGTTGGTTCCACCAGAACTCTGTTGAGTTCTGTTGGTCTTCTTGTTGAGATTCTTCTAAGTCTTCTGCTCGATCTCTGTTGGTCTTCTGACTTGATAATATTTTCAATACTTTTACATAACAGATACTTGGGGCTAACAGAAGGTGACAAATCTGTGTTTTCAAACCACACATTTGTCATCTTCAGAGGTTTTCTCTTGTGAGGTTCCCCATAGACTTTTTGCCTTTTACTTACAGAGAGAAAATTTGGAAATCCAGGTTTTCTTGTATCTCCAATGTGAAATAGAGAGGACAGAGACTTGTCTCTTTTGGTTCCGGTATAAGGATCTATATCACAGAAGCCAATTCCCCGTCTCCCTATTTGTGTGTTTATTTTTTCGTACACCTTCTGAGCATCTTGAAATTTTTTAATTTGAAGATCTCTTCTGAGTAAATCTTGACAGAGGACTTCTCTTTCCTTTTGAAAATAATTTTTAAGAGCTAGGATGTTCATTCTGTCGCTCTCAACGTCCATTAGTTCTTTAGACTTTGTTTTCAAAAAAGAATTAAGTTCAGAAATCTTTTCTTTTAAAGGATTTAACTTTTTGTTCCAGTCCATTTCTATTTCTTCTTTTTCTTTAAAGATTTTAGCTTTTTCTTGAGTGAGAAGTCTAGCTTTTCTCTCATAGAAGGTGCGCTTTTTCTGAATATTTTCACATGTCTTTTTCATTTCAGTGTATTCAATGTTAAGTTTAATCAGATCATCTTCTGCAGTATTAGAGTTAGAGGTAGAAGTGGATACCTCACTGTCGGAGTCGGAGCTGACTTCTGCCATGCCACAGAATAGAGCATTCTTTGTTTCGCCTTCGTCAGAGGATGTGTCTGACTCCCAGATTTCTTGGTTTACCATTAGTGACTTCTGAGCATAGTATTCAGCTTTCTTTTTGTAGAAAGTTGCATCCCTCTGAGGGCGATTTGATTTGCTCCTGCATTCGTTGGCAAAGTGACCTGGATTTCCACAGTTGTAGCATCCTTGGTTCTGTGTGAGTTTCCAGCTCTGTCATCTGACCTCTGTCGGTCACCACTTCTTTCGGTTCGACATTCATTTGCGTAGTGGCCTGGCTTACCACATTTGTAACACTCTTGAATCTGTGGAGTGTTACCAGCTTTGTCTTCCGACTTCTGTCGGTCATTTCCTCTGTCATTTTTGTCACTTGACCTCTGTCGGTCACCACTTCTGTCATTTGACCCTTCTCTCTCTCGATTATCTCTTTCATATCGTTCATTACCAGTTTTCTTCTGGTATCCTCTGTAGAATTCCCTAGTCAAGAGAGCTAATGATTTAGCTATCGAGGTCAGGGTCATTTCTTCTTCTGCTGCTACTTCCTCTTCTTCTTCACTTTCCACCATTATGTTTTTCTTCTTCTTCTCCTTTCTTTCCTATACTGCTTTTTCTTTCTTTGGTTTCTCTCTAGCCTCTGTAGTCTTACCAACCAATGCAAGAGGTGCAATGAACTGGGCTTTTGCTTGTGCTACCTAAGGCTCTTGTGCTGCCAATGTTCCATAGAGGTCTGATAGGGTCCAGGAATCTAAGTCTTGATTTGTTTGCAGAGACATAGATAACTGAAGCCATTCTTCATTCAGAGACTTCAAGAACATAAAGTTGTTTTTCTTCAGAGGTTATGTGGATGCCGAACTTTTTGCACTTGTTTATTAGAGAGTTGAACCTATCATACGTAGTCAGCAGAGATTCGGTTGGCAGAGCTTTAAAGGCATAGTATTCATTTATGTATTGAGCTATGCGGTTCTTCTGGGTTTTGGCTCCTACTTCTAGTTGTTTTTCCATTTCTTTCCATAGATCATATGCAGATTCACATGCATCCATGGACTGGAAAAGGTCATTTGGAATGTCCATAATCAGAATTCTCTTGGTTTTCCGAGCAACTTCATATTTTGCCCAATCAGGTTCAGACCATTTATCCTGAGTCTTTGGTTTCGTGTGTTCAGGGATTTCTGGCGTGTCGTCTGTGCCAGGAACACGAGGTACAGTTATCATGGGAACGAAAGGAGGGTTACGGATATAATAAACCAATTCTTTGTCAGTACCCTCAAAGAAGTGAATCATTCGAATCTTCCATTGACGGTACTCTTCTCTAAGAAGAGTGGGAGGTTTGGTTAAGGAACCAGCAGAGAGGAAGTTGTTTGTATGCGTCATTTTAGAGAAAGATAAATTATCCAGAAAAGGGTTTGAACAGCAAACTTTTCAGAGTATGAAGTGGATGCTTCGTATGAAGTTTTTAAGCTTAAAAGCTTTAAGCTGGGCACTAAAATGGTGTTTTTAACCAGAATAACAGATCTATAAGTTTACCAAAGTTCGAATGAATCAAAAATGGCAGAAAAACAGAAACTGTTTGATTAGTATGAAGAATAGGTTAAAAATCCAAGTTTCTACCAAAGATCATTGTAGAGAGTGGATCCCTTGATATTAAAAATCAAGGTTTGCTCTGATACCAATTGTTGGTTCCTGTTTTCTTAACAATGATCTTGACTTTCAGTTAGTTCAGATTTAGTTATGGTGCGGAAGCGTATTTAAGAACTGAAAGATAATGTAAAAGTAGAAGAACACACAATATCAAATAAACAGTAAGTAAAGAACAGATGAGTATCTCCAAGATTACTGTTTGATATTAATCAAGAACACCAAGAACATAACATGAAAGAACTGCTGGTGTGTGTGTTTGTGCGTAGCTTAATTATCTGATTACATGTTCTTGTTAATGTTAATAGAAGAACTCAACCTGAGTCTTCTATTTATACTACTACAAAGGGGACATACTTTAGACAATAAGGACTGATCTACAGTAGACAAGATTGTATGAACACTAGCAGGTACGATGTTCATTTAATGCGCATGTTCCAATTCTGACAGAGCCCTATCAGAGTTTGACACGTGTAGTTGATGTCAGGGCACGCCTAGAACAAGTGGATGAACGGATCCTGTAACAGTAGAAAGATATTTGTAAATCTTCCAAGTGTTCAGTATAAACCACAGAGGCTCTGTCAAGGGTGATAGAGGTTCTGCGTCTCGGTCCTCTGTGAGCAGTCTTCTGCTGATTCTTGCCTTCGGTATTCTTGGGTTCTTCTGCAGAGCCTCCGTGGGTTACTTCTGTACTTAGACTATTTTCACTACTTTCATAAACAGAAAGATTGGAGCTAACAATTCTCGTCTCCGAGCATACACAATTTGAGAATGAAAAGGTCAACTTCATGAATGAAACAAATTGTTTCGAGGAAAAGATTCGTGAACTCTCTCAAAAGATCATGATATTAGAATCTGAATTGGAAAATGAAAGAAATTCTTCCAATGATGAAAGAAAAATATCTAATATTGAGAAAGTTTTAAATCTTGAACGCGAACAATTTGAAAACAAGAAAGTTGTATTTGAAATTGAAAGACAGTCTTTTGAAGAGAAAGTAAGTGAGCTTTCTAAAGAAATAACTGATTTGAAATATCTTTTAGAAAAGGAAAGAAAGGATTATGTTTGTAAGGTTTTTCAACCTACCCCTGTTTGTAAAGAGAATTCAAAGCCTAGAGTTTATGACAAAGGAACAACTTGTGATTTTGATGTCTCAAAGAAGCTTCCTGACCTTAATGCTTTGATTGATGAAATGATAGTTAATTTTGAGACGAAAAAGAAAGCTCTTGAACTTAAATTCATAAAACTTTCAAAACAAATCTATGATTTTGAGAAAGAAAGAAAAGCTTTTGAATCAAACAATGCCGAGCTTTCAAAGAAAATATCTGACTTGGAAAACTATTTTGAATCGGAACGCAAATATTTGGAAGATGCGATTCTTAATCTTACCAAAAGATTATCTGGTTTATCAGCTGACATTATGAAGGATCAAATGATCAAATCGGATCTTCAAAAGAAATTTGATCTAATTACTAAAGAGAATAATGTTTTGATAAACAAAGTTAAATAACTTGAAGACATCATTTTTAAAATTGACGTTTCAAAGCAGGTCAGTCCTGAAACTATCATTCAGACTCCATTTGTTGATTCAAATGACTCTGAATGTTCTTTTAAAACTACTTCAAGTTCAAGTTTTAAAAACATTCCTTCTAAACAATTTAATTGATCAACTGATTTCTCAAAAGATCAGATTCGTTCTACAAATCTCTTCTATAATCCTCTGCTTCATAAATCAGATAATAAACCAAAAGTGCCTAAAGTTAATACTTCCAATCTTAAAGACATTCCAGTTTTCAAGAAGGTGAAGATGGAATGGAGAGTCAAAGGCACAACACCTTCAAAGAATGATGTACCAAAATCATTTGCCTCCACATCAAATTCAAAGCGGAACAACGCTCCGAAAGGTAAATCTTCTGTTCAACCTAATCCTATTCATTCTGTAAATCATCTGATTAGGTTGGCACATAAGAAAATTTGTTGTTCTTACTGTGGATCAAATGATTTTGTGCATAAAGATTTTACTTCTTTTTGGTACGGTACTTACAGTATTCCTTCAAAGAGATCTAAACCTAACACACCAGGACCCAAGTCCCATTGGGTACCAAAATCTGCTTAATCTGTTTTGCAGGTTCATCATGTGTTATGCTGAATGCTACATATATATCACACACATGACTAAAAACAGAAGAGAAACGGTGCAAATTTTTGAAGAGTATATATACCATTAAGGGGGAGCAAAGAGTTATGGTTTCTAAATACTTCAGTTTAGAACCCGAGCATAAAAGATTATGGTTTCTAAACATCTCAGTTTAGAACCCGTTCTTCAAAGTTTTTGACTTCTAAACACATCAGTTTAGAACTCGTACTTATTTGTTTTACACTTTGAATGCTACATATACTAATTTTGTTTGATTAAGATCTTTTGCAAATTTTGAGGGGGAGCTTATCTGATTGTAAATCAGTCTATCATGATTTGAGGGGGAGCTTAAACGTTTAACTGTACGTATCTTCTGAACTCAATCTGAGATTGTTTTAATAAAGAACGACTTTCAAGCATGAAAAATATTTTCTTAATGTTCAAACCACTTCTCTAATTCAAACAGATTTTTATAATTTTAGAAGTGTGATTTTAAATGTTTTTCCTATATATATATACATATATAGATCTTGGATTGTCGTTACATCATCTCTGACCGTGTGTTTCTAAAGATTAATACTTGCGTATTATCTTTTCTATATACTTTCAAGTATTCATACACACCGGTTCAGCTTCACATTGACTTTGTTATTACCATGTCTCAAAACGAAACATTTTTCGATGGTAATACTCCCGTTTGAATTTTCAAAGTTTGTTGAGCATCATATTCATTTCAGCGTAAGAACTTAACCGTTTCATTCAAAGATGTTTATATTTGTTCATATAAACAAAATATCCAATTCTTTGATACCCTAAACCTTACATGATTATCATTCATGCTTTTTGATCTGATTGATACATTGTCAGATTCTCAAACAAGTCTTTCGAATTCATTTCATTCTTTCAATATTCTTGTTTTGAGAAATCTTCAAAGATCAAATGCTCAAATCTTCATGATATTATTGAGGAGCATACATTCTGATGGCAATGTTTATCAAATGTCGATATTCTTAATTGTTCAAAATAAACTGTTGAACAACACATCTTTTTAGGACAATTTTTCATGGGAATCAGTGTGAGAATTTAAAAGAACTTCTATGGATCCACGTTAACCAGTGTTTCCTATCCAATAAGTTATCCTTGAGTGATTGAGGGGTGAGGGGTAAAAATCAAAGAGTGGGGGAGATATCTCATACGGTTGAGTATCTCATTGTGCCGAGGTAAAATGTAAATGAGAGTGGGTAGAAGTGAGCGGATTAAAAACAGAAAGAGGGTGAGAGAACAGAGTTAAAAGAATAAGAGAACTATGTACTAGCCACTTTCTGAGCCAGGCAGCCACATTACTGATTGGTTCACATTCTTTGGTGACCATCATTGAAATAGGCAACTAGCCCATGCCAACTCTTGCATTAACCCCACCAGCTACTCGTTTCTTTCTTAACAAAGAAATGTTTCAGTTTTCTTGGGGAAGCAGCATATCATCTATCTGATCTTCACTCGGAAGGTCTAGATATTGAAAAAGAAGGAAGTTTGCCCCACCTTCGCTCTTCATTCATGCACATTGAGTCCGTGGAAACTTGTTGATGTCTCAATAGTTTACACAATTTGAGCCTAATTTTCAAGCATATGTTGCTTTATTCTTTCTATACTTGCACGTACACACAAGGAATATGTTTTCTTGTCATAACGTTCATAGAAATTTCCTTTGTGGTTTTTTGATGATTGAATGGAAGCCCTGGAGGAGTGAACATCAAAAAGCTCCTTTCCAAAGTGCATTCGTAGTACTAAGTGGCTCCGTGCAACTTACAGGCATTTTAACTGATTCATTAGTTGTTTCAGGGTTACCACGTTACTGTTGTCAGAATTTGAAAAGATTCGGATAATTATTTTTGGAAATGACGGATATTCAGATCGAAAGGAGGAGATTGTTATTGGTGTATTCAAAGATTGCTGAAATTGAAAAGAATTTTGATGATCATGATGCTCACAATCATCAAAAAGGGGGAGAAACTATGAAAGTTTCAATTTCAAGTTAAAGTGACGTTTTGTTGGAGTCAAGAAGCTCGAGATAAAAAGTTCAAGATGTTTCGAGATGATTCGAGAAGGTTCAAAGTTCAAAGATTGTTCATTGTTCAAGAGATGAAAATACGCAGTTCAAGATATTCGAAAAGCTCCAAATCCCGTTAAAGCTCAAAAGCCATTTCATGTTCAAAGACCGAAGATATATTTCAAAGCTCAAAGATGCAAAGATCCGTGCTACCATGTTTCAAAGATTCGTGTTACAAAGATTGGTAATGCGAAGATTCAAGAAGATGAAGTTTTTGTTTGAAGACTTTGACCAACACCACAACGATATGAAGTTTGTGTTTCAAGACTGTGATGACTATTTGACTTTGAAGATCCAGTTGAAGACTAAAGCAGTCAGATTCGATTTCTGAAGACAATGCTTATTTGAAGATTCTTCAAAGCTATTTTTCAAAGATTGATCTTCCTTCAAAGCGAAGAGGGAGATTGTTCAATCTGCTTAAAGTGTTGAAGATCTGAAGATCACAAAGAGCTGAAGACTATCGTCATCAATTTTTAAATCTTTAATCCATAGGGGGAGATTGTTAGTGCATAAAATGTATTCAAGATTTAATGTATATTTGTATAAATGTAAAGAGTCAAATGTATTTGTCAAAGTCAAAGTAAGGGTGTTAAAGGGTCAAAGTCCAGGTATTAAGTGAGTTAGTCAAAGTGTATAAATAGGAAGTTTGTAATAGAAGTAATTGGTAGAAGTCATTCATACGTGTAATTCATATATGAGAAATAGAGATAGGGATGACTTCCTAGAGAGAGAAGTTAGAGAGAGAAAGTAGATCACATTCATAATCTTGTATCTTTCTCATTCTAATGAAGTGTTCTTGAATTACATTTTATGCACTAACATTAGGTTCTGCAGGCACCTCCATGCGCCAAGGCACTCTCGAAGACGACATGGAACACTAATCAGGTCTACAAGGTTTCGACAACTTTGCCAACCCGCCTGCAGGTATACACAAAACCATACACATTCATCTCTCTCAACCCCAAACTTCTGAGCTTTCCTCTGTTCATAAGTTATTTACTGTTACAGGTCCTAATTTGGGAGATATTCAACACTTCCATAAAGATCTGGTGACAAAGGTGGATTCTTACAACACCACTCTCTCCAGCAACTCTTCAGCGGTTACAGACGCTGGAGAGAATCTCAAAAAGCTGACCGACATTGTTGATAAGAAAGCCTCCAGTGCTGATCTGGAGAAAGTGGATGGCAGCATTGGTCAATTTGCTACCACTCTCGCCAACAACTCCACAATCGTCAACGATCTCAACCTCACCAACACCACCATCGCAAAAAACTTCACCACTCTGTCCAATGAAGTCACATCATTGAAGACAGAGGTTGGTTTTCTTAAGGGTGAGGTCTCCACGATCAAGAATGAGGTCTCCACGGTCAAAGATCTTCTTCAACAAGTACTCGATCGCCTGAACGCCCCAACTTGCGCCCCTTCTCACTTCACTCAGGATGATCGAGAGGATCTTCAGAGTGTCAATCCTGCAATTTCTGGCCTAGAAGACAGAATCGCAGTGATTGAAATCTGCATGGGAATCACTGGCCTAGAAGACAGTGACTCTCTTGATGTCGCTGCTGACATTCCAATTACCTCCCCCACTCATCATGTGGAAGAGGGGGAGAATAACGATGAAAGTCTTCCCCATAATGCTGAGGGGGAGACAAATGAAACTGCTACTTCTAAACCTCAGGGAGTTGAAAACCCTGAGGGAACCGAGAAACCTCCCTCTGTATCTGAAGGGGAGCAACTCGAAGAGCAACATGATGAAGTTGTTGCTGATGTTACCGAACCTTATGCTGACGAGGTCGAATCTGAAGAAGTTGAATACGACGAACCAATCGACATCGCTGATGATGAACCATCATCATCCTCTAAAAACAATGATGACGATGATGACGATTTCTTCTTCGTCCAGCCTATCAAGACCACCACAGCTCAAAAAGGGGTCGTGATAAAAGAACCATTAGGGGAGACGACTAAGACAAAACCTGCAGCATCTGAAGCTGATAAAGGAAAAAACAAAGGCCTCGCTACATAAGGGAATCTGTCTATCCTTCAGATAAAGCCAGTTTGTCAAGTACAATATCTCCTCTTCCCTTATACTGCATCCCTCCTCTACCCCTTCTCAATCTCAATTCTCCTCTCCATAAAACCTCTATACACTTACACCCCATTCTTTTATCTCTCTCTTTCTTCCCAAATGATCTCATTTAAACGATCGCTGTGTTTCAGTTAGTCCTCTCCCTTGTTTGAGGATCCTGCTGAAGACTGTCCTGCTACAACTCCAACAATCCCAGCCACTAGAGCTGAAGAAATAATCCTGGTCTTGGATTTAATCATTGAGACCGATGAACCTGAAGAACAGCTGCTCTCTCACAAAAACAGACCTTCTTTGGCTCCTCAAAAGCTAAGTGAAGAGGATCAGAAAAAGAGAGATGAAATGATCAAGAAGCTTGAGGATCAGCGAATCATCCTTCCTCGTGACAAAGTCCCTGCTCCCAAGTTCAGACTGTCAAGGAAAGAATACACTGATCACCTCAGAGATGAAAGGTTACTCGCCGAACGAAGGGAAGCTGAAGAGAAAGATAAGGCCCTCGCCATCCAGCTTGCCCAACAATCGGTGAAAGACCCTGAACTGAAAAGAACTCCCATTGAAGTCCAACGTCAGTTATGGGAAGACGCCCAGAAGATCGTTGAAGAAAAGACCAAGGTATCTGATTCTACTTTGGAATGGTGCAAAGAAAGACTGAACTATCGATCTCGGCCATCCAGAATCAACAAGGTACTTATCAAGGGAAAATCGACCGTAGGCATTCCTGTCGTTGAAGTTGACATATTCAGAGAAGATGGTTCCATGCAACACATATATGCTGCTACAATCAAGAAGTACGGTCTCTCTTAATGGTTGGAAATGCGAATAGCCATTCAGCGATCTCGCTCACAATATAAGAGCCATGTCGAGAAGATTATAAATTCTCAGATCGACTTGGTCTATTCTGCTGTGGATATTCCTACTCCTCCTCCTATTCAAACTCAACAAAGAAGGGCCTCTGCAAAGAAAAAGACAAAACCTTCAGATTCAGGTCCTCCTTTCCGGAACGAAACAGGTATTGGTTTCTCACGTGCTGAAGTACTTGGTCCTGAACCTGACCTCTCAACGCTTGACACCTCCCTGCCTCCTAGTGAAAAATTCATCCCTGGAAAAGTCATAAGTGAACCCTATGGGATATTCTTTCATGACTATGATGGACGTCAACGCTTTCAATGCATCTCTGAGCTTCCCATTACTCCCATCGAACAGCTCAAAGATCCCATCTATTGGTGTGAATTCAGACACGACCTTCAGACACGATACCTCAAGCCCTTGATCTTTGAAGAAGCAAAGAACAAACGAGATCAAGGAGTAAAGGTCCCTGACTAGATGATTCCCAAATCAAAGACCCTTGATGAACTTCTCGTTAAGGAAGAACCTTATAGCTGATAGGATTACCTTGTAATTCCTCCTTCTTTATCAGCTAATATCTTTTTTACTTGTAATTATTATTTGTTGTACTTGTAATTTTTCCACTTCCCTCTGTAACCTTTACGAAGTTTAAAGAAAAATTTCAGCGAATGTACTTTACTCCATCAGTACTGAAAAGATCCCAGAATACAGTAAAAGGGACAAATATTTTATAAGTTCTTTTTATCCTCATGTTTTCATATTTAGCAATTTTCTCAGTTGCTAAGTCAATATCAAATAGGGGGAGATTGTTGATCCAAACCCTCAGTGATTTGATAATGACCCTTTAAAACACTTAGTGAAAATTGTAAGTAGACAATATGTATTAGAGTTTCACTATCGCTGATAAGTACTATGTCTCTAACAGTACCGCTGATAGGAAACTCATGCTCTTTAATTTTACCATTCAGCGAACTCTGTTCATTTATAATCTGTAAGCCTGTTCAGTCTTATTGATGATCGCTGATAGTTTAGTTGTTTACTTATGATCCCTGAAGACAAGTTTCACGTCAACTATGTTCTACGCTGAAGTCGAAGATCAAGCTCAAGAACAGCGACAAGTCTACTAATGAACTGATGTGGATATCAGCGAAGCCAAGAATTGTCCACTCAACGTGAAGTTACAAGTAGAAGACTTCAGCCATCGCTGAACTTTGTCACTCGCTGATAAAGTACTGTTCAGTAATCGCTGATCATGAAGTCTTCCTCTACAAGTTACTTTTGTCTTTCCCCCTTGAACGTCTCCGTACAATAATGTCAGAAAGGACATCCCTTCTGTCTAGAATCGTACAACCAACTCTGATTCTACACTGTACACCATGCGGCTACTAAGGTTGTCTACAAAGGTCAAACCATGCAACCAATCAGCTGCTGCCACGTGTAAAGGTATACTGCTTTGCATTAAATGCATGCAGTATATAAGAAGAACCCTACATCAGAAATGAAGTGCTCGACCATCTTCTTCTTTCTCTCTTAGTGTTAGAATATTATTCGTAGTATTCTTATCTCCTTCTGTCTTAATTCTAGTGCAAGAAACTTAGTGTTCTTAACTTGTTTAGATTAGGTTAATCCTTAATCTTGTTCCGCAACAAGTTGTTAATTGTTTGATTATATCAATAAACAATTTAGAAAGTAAAAATCTGTGTGTTTATATTCAACCCCCCCCCCCCCCTTCTACAAACTTGTATAACCCTCTCGGGACCAACAAAACCTCTTAAGGCAAAGTTGGGAATTACATTGATTAACCTTACGATTTTTCATCGAATCAAAGTCGATTTAATAAGTCTATGGTTCTAATCCAACCATCAATTTCGACCTGTAACGATCCACTTATAGCAATTATCATGCTTATTGTCACCCTAAGTGACTAATACTAAAATCATCAATCTTTTCCGACGACTACTTGCTTAGAAACCTCTTTACTACCCCAACGGTCATCACATTAAAGTAGTTCAAGTATGCACATGTAACTACCAGGTTCACCATGACACTGACCAGGTGTCATTATGAGCACACCGTACATGATTATCCTTGCTACTCTCGACGTGATTCTCGTTTCTAGCAACTCCATCGACCTCAAAACATCCTATCTTAAAGCGCTTAATGGTGAAATTCCACTCTTATTTACTTAAAAGAACGCTAGTTTGAGTCTAGGTATCCAAAATCAACACCTAATTCTCTCAAACTTATGCTCTGATACCAACTTGTAACACCCTCGAATTTGGGAAGAGCAACTAAATAAAATTTCAATAAAAGTAATAATCACTTAAGGAATAGGATTCCTTCTGCAAGCCATTCTTAAAATTTCCTCAAGATAAACATAATACCTCTCACAATTATTAATTCAAGTCATACTAGGTGACCAAATCAAGTCGGGTGTTACTTAACGAAATTACAATTTGCTATTCCCAACCAGTGCGGAAGACTTTACTTAAGCAAATCACCTCTCGTGCATTCTACTAGCACTAATCAGTTCACAGTGTAGCTAAAGCTATTCCCAACCTGAGCCTATTGCGCATGTCGACAAATAAAAAGGGTTAGGCTAACGCCTAGTGAGTTCAAGAGTTTTTATCATGACCATATAAATTCATAAATCGTGAGAGATGCAGTTTAAGTTATGAGTTTCAAAAGAATTTACTTTAGATGCGTGATAACTCTATTTTTAGAGTTATTATTTCCTTTTATTTTTATTTTCTTTTGTCAAAATTTAGCCATTTTACTTCTCAAATCACCTATTCTTGGTAATATTCCTAAAAATGAGCAAAAAGAGTGAACCACAGTTTTTATAAACCATTTGGTAGATTTTTGCTACACTTTCACGAACATTCTGCAGTGACTTGCGGAGTGCCCACTCCGGATCCCACTGGCGAGCCAAGAAGAAGACAAATGAAATTCAAATCTTAGCTTGGAAATCAGTCCTGGAGAGAATAGAAGAGTCTATGGCAGAAGCATGGGAAGAAAAGCAACAAGCATGTCCCTTTGAAGATGGCATTTAGAATATTTTATTGAAACCAATGCTACTTAAAGCTTACTTTTTGGAAAAGGTGAAGTACCCTTGGGGTAATTGTCTAACAAACCTATGGAGAGAAGCCTTGCTCATGGGAAATGGATTTTTTGTTTCTCACCTTAGTTTTTAGCCTCTAGAAAATTCCTCATTTTTGTTTGGTCCAACTTTTCCTCTAAGTATATAAAGAGATGTTGGGTTTCATTTATTTCATCATCCATCTACCACACAATAAGTGCAAGTTAGTATTAGTTGTAGCTCTAGAATTTACTGCAGTAGTCTTTAATTTTTTGCATTTCAATTCCTAGTGTAATCGTTAGTTCAAAGTAATTTTTAGCAGTGCTGTACGCACAGTACCCACTGCGGATTTTAATCGAAGTCACTTTTTGTATGTTTACTCGCATCTTTTCATCTTTTGTTTTCTTTACTTCTTTGAGTATGAGCTAAACGTCCTTTGGGATGTAGGAAGGAGAAGTACCTGGATTTTAATAAAAATGCTTGAGTAATCTTCATACTTGGAATATTTATTGTTTTGGTCATTCACTCTCGATTATTGACCAATGATGCGAACAAGCCGATCACTTGTGAGGATCTAAAGTCTAGTTCTTAACTCAGAAATGAGTAGAACGCAGTGACACGAGCTTGGATGATGCTAGGGAATTCGAAAGAATTCTTATGACACTTGCGAAAGTGAGGTCTGCATAGTGAGCTAATCTCAACCCACTGGAGTAGTAGGCAAGCTAGTTTGTGTACTTAAAAACACTTAGAGTATTTGTCTCTACACATTCCATCGAGGCCTAAAAAGGTCCATTTTGAAATTACCATTGACAAAACAGTAGGGACTAAGAGTATGGGATTTTTACTCAAAGGTGTGAGTATTTGTGTAACCGGGCTTCTCTAACGGGAGTGCCCACTCTGCACAAGTGCAGTGATCACTCTTCTGGATCGAGTATTTAATATAAAATCTAGGGAAAATCTAACCTACATTCCTTCTTTTAAATCTCAAGTAACTCTTTAAATTAGCATTTCACCAAACAAACCATCTTATTGCTTCTTCTGTGACTGAAACTTGTAAAAGGAAGCTCATGAGGACCATATTATCTTGATTGCCCAGTCCCTGTGGATACGATTCTGGTATTTTACCAACTATTACTTGCTGTGACGATCATAGTGGCCAGTATACAATTGCGCTTCCCACTGTGGATAGTTTGCATCCCACTGCGATTAAATCACATATTTCGCACATACCAATGCGAATCACCCATTTTCCAACTCACACAAATCCCGTGCTGAAAACTTTAATATAAAATGATTCCCAAAATGGACCCATCCCCAAAACCAACGTGAAAGGTGAAATAGCATTCGATTCTCAAAACGATTGAATTCATAAATAAATCGCCATTATTCCAAACATTCTAAACATGGATGAAGCATAACCCATAACTCAAATAACGTGGAAAGCGATTCATATAAACATAACACGTCACCGAAAACATGGATAGAAATAAATACCCAAAGCAACACCTTTCTGTGACGGGGGAGGCCCGTTTACATCGCACGTGACGGGACACAAAACTGGGTCACATAACCATGTAATAAAACAAACACGTGGATTACTCTCGTAAACTGAGCTCAATCACTCCATATCTATTGCCCGCGAGAGTAGGGAGCCCCCAACTTCAACCACTCCAGGTCTATACATTGGGTCGCTCCAAATCCACAAAACAAGCACATTTGGGATTACACCTTGCTACCCATGAGATGACGCCCGACCATATAGGCCCACGGCTTACTTATCATGGAACCCGATGCCTATCCCGTGCCAAGCACGTATGGAATTACACCTTACTGCCCATGAGACCACGCCCGACCATATAGGCCCACGCCTTACTTATCATGGAACCCGATGCCTATTCCGTGCTACAAAAGAGAAACTAGCCCCTCGTAAACTGAGCTCAATCACTCCAGATCTATTGCCCGCGAGACTTGGGAAACTCAAGTGCCTATGGATCCATAGCTAATAAGGTCTAAAATATTACACGACCCCAAATGAATAAACAAGTGTATTCAAAACATGCAATTTCCCAATAACGTAAATCATGATCAAAACTCGACTTTGAGCTATCAAAACTGGACACATGTCCCCAAGACTTAATAAATCCATTACCGAGCCATAATCTCGACTGGCCCAAATGACCAATCATGAAAGGTCATAAAATGAAATTAAACGTAGCAACACACGCTTTTGCCAATAAATATTTCAAATCCAAGAACCCGAAATTGAACCTTGGGTTGGGACAACCCTCTTTTCCAAAGGACTCACATCGTACATTTCCTAAACGTCTCATAATTTACTAAATGCATGTTTCCAAAATATACACAAAAATGCATTTTTATAACAAGTAGACTACGTTTATAACATAAATCAACAACCCATTTTCATGTATGGTTTATCTATCACATTTTCCCAAAAATTCCAAATGTAAGTGTTTTACAATATTTACCACAATAAATGCTTCAAAAGGTCAAAACCCACCAAATAACTCAACCATTGATAATTTTCATGTAAAACACATAATTACTCGGAAAAATAACATTTTGGCATGTACAAAGTTTTCACAAAACAACTAGAACTCACCTTGCTAGATTTAGGCTAAATCTAGATTTTCCCCAAACGTAAGCTCCTTTGATGCACATGAATCCTCAAGCCAAATCTTCCAAAAACCTAGATTCAAAAGTTCCACCCATAAATATTCACATACAAACATAAAGAATCATTCGCCAACCATTTCACTTCAAGATCTCTCAACTTATACCAAAACCCTTGTTGGTCCCGAATGGCTATACAAGTTTGTAGAAGGGGGGTTGAATACAAACACAAAGATTTTACTTTTCTAAATTGTTTATTGATAAATCATAAACAATTTACAGCTTGTTGCGGAAACAAGATTAAGGATAAACCTAAATCTAAACAAGTTGGAACACTAAGTTTCTTGCACTAAGAAAGAGAAGGAAATTACTAATAATAACCTATCTCAAGATAAGAAGGATGAACTTGTCCAGAGTTAGCAAGTTACTTCAAAATGAAGTTAGTTCATCTTCTTATATACTGCATGCATTTAATGCATTGCAGTTTACACTTTACACGTGGCAGCAGCTGATTGGTTGCATGTCATTGACCTTTGTTGACAACCTTAGTAGCTGCATGTTTGAACAGTGTAGTATCAGAGTGGTTGTACGATTTCAGACAATAAGGAGGTTCTTTTTCTGACATATCGTACGGAGATGTGCAAGGGTGGTTAAGACAAAAAGTACTTTGTACGGAGGACTTTATGATCAGCTTTTCGTTGATTCAGCGATCTATCATTCTTTATCAGCGAATGATAGAATTTCAGCGATAGCTAAAGTCTTGTACTTGATACTTCACGTTGAGTGGACAAATCTGAGTCTTCGCTGATCCGCATCAGTTCATTAGGAGACTTGTCGCTGGTTCTTGAGCTTGATCTTCGACTTCAGCGTAGAACCTATGTTAACGTGAAACTTGTCTTCAGGGATCATAAGTAAACAACTAACTTATCAGCGATCCCCATAAGTACTGAACAGACTCAGAGCATTATGGTGAACAGTGTTCGCTGAATGTTTAATCTAAAGAGCAAGAGTTCCTATCAGCGGTACTGTAAGATCTTAGTACTTATCAACGATAGTGAAACTCTGATACATATTGTTTACTTATAATTTTCACTAAGTATATAAGAGAGGGTCATTATCAAATCACTGAGGGTTTGGATCAACAATCTCCCCCTATTTGATTATGACATAGCAACAGATAAAATTTCTATTTAATGAAAACATAAGGATAAAAAGAACTCATAAAATATTTGTCCCTTTTACTGTTTTCTGGGATCTTTTCTGTGCTGATGGAGTAAAGTACGTTCGCTGAAATTTTTCTTTAAACTTTGTAAAGATTACAGAGGGAAGTAGAAAAATTACAAGTACAGCGAATAAAATTACAAGTACAAAAGATGTAGACATATAAGGATAGAAAGAATTACAAGGCGATCCTATCCGTCAAAAGGTTCTTCCTTAATGAGTTGTTCATCAAGGGTCATTGATGTGGGAATCATCCAGTCAGGGACATCTACTCCTTGATTCTTTTTCTTCAGAGCTTCTTCAAAAATCAAGGGCTTCAGGTGTCTAGCTTTGATGTCGCGTCTGACTTCACACCAGTATATGAGATCTCTGAGTTTTTCGATGGGAGCGATGTGGAGCTCAGAGATACGTTGAAAGTGATAGTTTCCATCGTAATCTAGAAAGAATGTACCATAAGGATCACTTACAACTGTGCCAAGATTGAAAGTTTCTCCAGGTGGTAGGGAGGTGTCAAGCGCTGAGAGATCAGCATCAGGGCCAAGAACTTCAGCACGAGAGAAACCAATACCTGTTTCATTCCGTATAGGAGGACTTGAATCTGAGACTTTCTTTTCCTTAGCAGAGACTTTTCTTTGTTGAGGAGGAAGAAGAGTGGAAGGAGGAATATCCACAGCAGAGGAAACCAGGTCGATCTGTTTGTTTAAGATCTTCTCGACATGGCTTTTGAATTTTGAGCGCGATCCCTGAATGGCTAATTTCGTTTCTAACCATTCAGAGAGACCAAACTTTTCTAAGGTAGCAGCATATAAGGTTTGCTTGGTTTTGTCTTCTCTGTAGACATCCACTTCAACAACAGGAACGTCTGCGTACAGTCTTCCTCTGATGTTTACTTTGATGATTTTGGATGGTCTAGATCAATAGTTCAGCATTTCTTTAGACCATTCCAAAGTTATATCAGAGACCTTAGTCTTTTCTCTAACGATCTTTGGAGCATTATCCCATAGCTGACGTTGAACATCAATGGGAGCTCTTTTCAGCTTGGGGTCTTTTACTGATCGTTGAGTAAGCTGGATGGCGTATTCTCTATCTTTTTCTTCAGCTTCCCTTCTTTTAGCGATTAGGCGTTCAGCTCTGAGGTGTTCCTTGTATTCCTTTTGGGAAATTCTGAACTTTGGAGGAACCGAAGGAAGTTGATCACGCTTCAGAATAATTCGCTGATCTTCGAGTCTCTTGATCATTTCATCTATCTTTTCTTGTTCCTCCTCACTTAGCTTTTGAGGAGCCAAGGAAGGTCTGTTTTTGTGAGAGAGCATCTGTTCTTCAGGTTCATCAGTCTCAAAGATCAAATCCAAGACTGGGATTATTTCTTCAGCGTTGGGAGCTGGGATTATTGATGAAGTCGCAGCTGTAGGAACTTCAGCGATATCCTCAAACAGGGGAGAGGACTAGCTGAAACACAGCGATCTTACGAGTAAGAACTTGGGTAGAACAGAGATAGAAAGAATGGGATAGTGTATGGAGGTTTTAGTGTGTAGAACTGATAAAGTGTATAGAGGAGGGATGTGGAGTAAGGAAGAGGTTAATGTACCTGACAAACCTGCTTTTTAAGCAAGATCATCAGATTTTCATCTTCAGCGACACTTTTTCCTTTGCCCTTGCCAGCTTCAGATGCTGATGGCTTTGTCTTTGTCCGCTCCCCTGTAGGTTCATTTAACAGAATCCCTTTTAGACCGTTAGTTCTCTGAGCAGGCTTGACGATAAAAGAGTCATCATCATCGTCATCTTCATCATCATCATTCTTTGGAGAAGAGGATGGTTCATTATCAGACAAGTCGATGGCTTCTTCATCTTCAGCTTCAGACTCAGTTTCTTCAGCTTCTTCTTCGAGTTGCTCCCCCTCAGATACAAAGGTAAGCTTCTCGGTTCCCTCATGGTGTTCATCTCCCTGAGGTCCAGCGGCTGCTGCTTCTTCAATTGTCTTCTCACCTTCTTCAATGAAGATGAGGTCTTCAGTCTTCTCTCCCCTGATAGATTCATCATGGGAAAGGTCTTCAGCGCTCTTGGAAAGGAATTCAGCGCTCTTCTCCCTCTCTTTTTCATGATGAGTGGGGGAGGAATGTGATGATTCAGCAGCTTGTGTTATTTCCCTGTCTTCTTGGCCAGGGATCCCCACACAGATTTCAATCGCTGACAATCTGTTTTCTATACCAGAAATACCAGGATTGATCTTCACGAGTTCAGCACGATCCGTCGTAGTAAAAGATGGAGGTGCAGGGGCGGTCGTGTTGGTCAGGATCTGCTGCAACAAAGTCTGAATGGAAGTGATGTCATTCTTCATCGTATTGACATCGGTCTTCACAGAACTCATGTCAGTTTTTACTGAACTGACATCAGCCTTTACAGCAGACATATCACCTTCGAGTGTGCCAACCGATGTCTTCAGCGTTGTGACCTCGCTGGACATGGTGCCAGCTGATTTCTTGATGTCGAGGTAGTCTGTGTAGATATCAGAGAGAACTTTGGCAAAGTCGGTGAGTGATTTATCAACCTTCTCCAAGTCAGCTTTGGAGGCATTCTTTTCGACCACAGTTGTCAGCTTTGTAAGATTCTCTCCAGCGTTTGTTACAGCTGAAGAGTTGTCGAAAAGAGTAGTAGTGAGACCTGTCAGCGTCGTCTGTATTGTCTTCAGAGAGGCATTGATGTCTCTCAAATTAGGACCTGTAACATATAAGAACTTGTGAACAGAGGAAAGCTCAGAAGTTTGGGGTTTAGTAACAGTGTATAGGGGTTGGTGTATACCTGCAGGAGGATTGGTGAATTCATCAAAATCTCGGGTTCCTGAGAAAAGTTCCATGTCGTTAGCTAAAGTGCGTGGACGTATGGTCATCTCTGCAGGTCCTATGCTCATCACTCCTTGAAGAGTATTATCTTTAGCTTCTGGAGGAATGACAGGTGCTTCAGTGATAACTGGAGTAGAGTCCAAATGAGTAGAGGGAGAAGCGAAGGATAAGAATGGAGGTTCGGTGCGGAGTTCAGCGTTGGATTCGCTGAGAATCGCTTCATCAGTCTTTTGAGAGACTGAAGAAGGTTGGGTAGATTCCAAGTTTGTAACCTTAGCGTTTAGAGACGCTGAAGTTGGGATAGAATGGGTGGCTTGTTCAGCTGTGGCAGAGCGTACCACTGAACTTTCCTTCAGCCCATCAAGAGGAGCTGAGGAGTCTTTAGCAATAGATTGCTGGGGTTGCTCCTTGGTTTTCTTAGTTCTTTTGGAACTAAGTTGGGTTTCAGAGTGTTTCCTTTTTAGAGAAGGAATGGAGGTTGCAGCTGGGGTATCAGCGGTGGGTTTGTCCGCTGAAGGAGCTGCAGAAGTAGAAGAAGTAGGGTTTAGAAGAGTTAAAAGAGTAGAAAGGCGTACCTCGTTTTCCACCGGTTTGAAGTCGAGCACCTTAGGGCCAACCTGAGAGAGTTTCAGGTCACCCTCTGTTGGGTAGCTGTCCTTCAGGCCTTTTTGGAATACAGCGCTGATGAACCGAGGATAGGGAACCCATGGAGATCTGTCAGCGACGGAGTCCACTCTGAGTACCAGGTCATCATAGATAATCGATGCCCAATCTATATGTAGACCTTTCAGCAATGCATATCCCATTGCTTGCTGAGGCTGAGCGGCTTGGTTAGAGGAGCCGGATTTGGCAGTCATGCAGCTGATTAAATGAGCGAAGATGAAATTCATCTCGCTGGGAATTTTGGATTTCTTGATGAGGGTCAGCTTCTTCTCGGGCTTCTTGTCCCTCCCAGTTTCCCATACATAACCCATTGCATCGAAGAATGCAATGATGGCTTCCCTGTCTGAGTTTTTCTTGTGGTCAGGGAGGGGAACGAAGGGTTTTTCTTTGGTTGCGATGGAAAGGCTGAGGGCTTTGCGAATGATGGCAGGTGTAATCTTCATTGTGCCATAGTCGGTGTCGCAGAGGATGCAGTCAATTGGTTTTTAGGGGTCTTTGGCTGAAGGTAGCTGATAGTGTCTGGCAGAGTACCAGAATTGGGATAGTAGTAGCTGATGTGCAGGAGGTGTTATGGTCAGGGCTGTGGAGATGGAACAGTTCTTCAGGAATTTCACAGCATCATCTTGATGTGTGACTTGCTTTCGAGGAGGAAACTCGAGAAGCGCATAGAGGTTATTTACCTTGGTCCAATCCAGTTTGTCAAGAGAGAACTTGACCTGAGTAGCCTTGAGGATTTCCACTTCCTCAGCAGCAGTATTCTCAGCGTTGGTGTTCATGGAAATGTCAGAAGTTGCCATTTTCTGGATTAGCAGTTCAACCAAAGATTAACAAATAAGAATAATCTTAATGTGGAAAGATATTTCAATAAGATGGTTCGAATTTTGTCCATTTCATTCAGACAAAATGTCTTGATGAAGATTAGGGTTTTTCTTGTTTTTGAAAAATGAAATGCAAACCCAAAAAAAAAATTGTTTTCCAGTTTCCTTTGAAGATTGGGATTCTGGAAAAACGTATGAAGAACAAGTTTAAGATTTTGCGTTTTAAACTTGAAGAACAACCATGAAAGATTGTGTTCATAAAACCATGAAAGCAATGATTTCATTTTAAAAAGTTCTTTTGTTTGATCTTGTGAAAACAAAGAGAAGATCATTAACAAGTTTGAAGAAACAGGTAAAATAAAAGAATTATTAACCTGGTTCGTTGAAGAAGATGAAGTTCTTGAAAAATTCGAGAGCACAAATCCAACAGTAATTTCTTTTTCTTAGCTTGGAGAAGAAGTTCGCGTAAAAGAAAAATATAAACCCATAATGAGTTTATATAGAGATTAGAGAGAGAGAAAATCTTGAGCGGGATAAGATTTTCATCATGACACGGACACGTGTTTGCATTTGATTGGCGAGTAAACGAAACGTTCAAACGTGTGTCAGAAAGAAGGACGTGCCAGGGCTTATCCGTTGTAATGACGTCACAACTGTCCTTTCATATTCTTTGATGTCTCTGAGGTTTTGAAAAACTCAGGGACACTTTTGAAAACATGAAGCACTGAATAGAAATATCAGTGTTGGTTTTAGAAATTTTTAAAGTATCGCTGATTAAGGAAGAGATATTCAGCGATGTAATTTATTTTGAAATCTTGCATTTTCATGCGTTTTGTCAGAGAGAGAAAACATACCTTGATGTCAGCGAATCAAGTTTATTCAGAGAGAGGATGATAGAATGGGTTATACAAGCTGATTTTAACCTATTGCTGATCAAATGTGAACTGCTGAAGATTTTACTCTTCAAAGTTCAGCATTCCAAGCTCGCTGATGAGAAAGTTGAACCTTGTCTCATTAAGAGGTTTGGTGAACAGATCAGCTAACTGATAATCAGTTGGGATAAAATGAAGTTCTATATCACCATTCATCACATGATCTCTGATAAAGTGATACCTGATTTCGATGTGTTTTGTCTTTGAGTGTAGCACTTGATTATTTGCTATAGCGATGGCACTTGTGCTGTCGCAATAGATTGGAATATTTAAGAGCTGAAGGTCATAGTCCAGTAGTTGATTTCTCATCCACAAGACCTGAGAACAACAGCTTCCAGCGGCTACATACTCAGCTTCAGCTGTGGAGGTGGACACTGAGTTTTGCTTTTTACTTGTCCAACTTACCAGCTTTCCACCCAGGAGCTGACATCCTCCTGTGGTGCTTTTCCTATCCATTTTGCAACCTACAAAATCACTATCTGAATAGGCGATTAGATCGAATCCTGAGTCTTTGGGATACCAAAGACCTAGATTCGCTGTACCCTTAAGGTATCGAAAAATTCGCTTTACAGCTTTCATATGAGATATCTTAGGTTCAGCTTAATATCATGCACACAAACATGTTGCATACATAATATCGGGTCGGCTAGCTGTAAGATAAAAAAGATAGTCGATCATCCAACGGTACAGCGTGACATTAACAGGAATACCCATAGTATCCTTATCAAGTGTCAGCGGTGGTGCCATAGGGGTTTTCATAGCTGAACTTTCAGTTAAGTCGAATTTCTTCAGCATATCTTTAACATATTTTCCCTGATTAATGAAAGTTCCTTTCTCATTTTGCTTTATCTGAAGACCAAGGAAATATGTTAGTTCACCCATCATGCTCATCTCATACTCATCTTTCATTCTATCAGCGAAACGAGTACAAAGATCAGGGTTAGTAGAGCCAAATATAATGTCATCAACATATATCTGAACAAGAATGATATGACCTTTTACTTTCCTGAAAAATAGAGTTTTGACAATTTTACCTCGCTCAAATTGTTCAATATGGAGATAAGTAGAAAGTGTGTCATACCATGCACGTGGAGCTTGCTTTAATCCATAAAGTGCCTTATCTAGTTTATAAACATAACCTGGACGCTTAGGATCTGAGAATCCTGGAGGTTGTTCCACATAGACTTCTTCATTCAGCTTTCCATTTAGAAACGCTGACTTAACATCCATCTGATATACTTTGAAGTCTTTGTGTACAGCGTATGCTAAGAATAGACGAATAGATTCTAATCTTGCTACTGGAGCAAATGTTTCGTCGTAGTCTATACCTTCCTCTTGTCTGTATCCCTGAGCAACAAGTCGAGCCTTGTTGCGGGTTACAGTTCCATGTTCGTCCAACTTGTTTCGATAGACCCATTTAGTTCCTATCACTGTTTTGTCAGTTGGTCTTCGAACAAGTTTCCAAACTTTGTTTCTTTCGAATTCAGTCAGCTCTTCTTGCATGGTGCTGACCCAGTTTAGATCTTTGAGGGCATCATCTACTTCTTTGGTTCAGTTAGAGAAATAAAATTAACAAATAAACAAATATTACCTGCACTTCGTCGAGTCTGAATACCAGCGTTTGGATCACCAAGAATTTGATCAATTGGGTGATTTACAGTCCATCGCTGAGCCGGAGCGTGAGACGCTAACTCAACCTGAACTGGAGGAGCTGAAGATGAGGCTTCAGCGACGTCTGGAGTATCAGCCAAGAGAGGAATGGAGGCAGTTGTCATTATATTCACTGATTGCTGAGAAGTAGATGGAATGTCTGAGATATTGGGTTCAGAAGCAGGTATAGTGTTTATAGGAACAGCTTAGACCCATGATGTTTCAGCTTCACTATTCTGCATATTTGGAATGATAGTAGGACCATCATCTTCAACTGTATGAGCACGAGGAGTGGGAATATCTTCTGAATCACCAAGATGAGAAAACATCCATTGATTCAGTTCTTCGGTATCAGCGGACGGTTTAGAGTTCGCTGAACGGGATTCGTCAAACGTGACGTGAATTGTTTCTTCAACAGTTTGTCTTCTTCGATTGAAGACTCTGAAGGCTTTGGAGACTGAGGAGTATCCAAGAAAGATTCCATCATCAGCCTTAGGATCAAACTTTCCAAGGGCATCTCTGTTGTTCAGTATGAAACACTGACATCCAAAGATGTGAAGAAAACTGATTGAAGGCTTTCTCCCATGAAAAAGTTCATAGGCTGTTTTATTGAATCTTTTAACTATCAGCGACCTGTTTTGCGTAAAACAAGTGGTGTTGACAGCTTCTGCCCAAAACTGAGTAGGCAGGTGAGAATCGCTGAGCATTGAACGTGCAGCTTCAATAATTGTTCTATTTCTTCTTTCAGTGACTCCATTTTGTTGCGGTGTTCTCACTGAAGAAAATTTGTGAGAAATACCCTTACTTTCAGAGAAGGAATCAAGAAAACTGTTTTGGAATTCAGTCCCATGATCACTCCTTATTGAGGGAACGGTCAAATTGTTCAGGTTTCCATCTTCCGAACAAAGGTGATTAGTTCTTCAGGGGTGTCACTCTTGGAATGGAGAAACATAACCCATGTATAACGAGAGCATTCATCAACTATGACCAGTGTATATTTCTTTCCAGCGATGGATGGTTTGTTAACAGGGCCAAACAAATCCATATGGAGTAGTTGTAGAGGAGATGACACTGAGGAGACTTGCTTTGACTTAAAGCTTGCTTTGGTCTGCTTCCCTTTTTCACACGCTGAACATAAAGACTCTTTGACGTATGAGTGTTGAGGTAGACCAGTGACTAACTCTTTTGAAGAAAGAGTGTTTAGTGTCTTGAAATTCAGATGAGAGAGCCTCTTATGCCATAGCCAGTTGACATCAGATGAGGCTTTTGAGAAGAAACAGGTGTTCTCAGTGGTTGTTGAGTCCATGTTTATTACGTAAACATTTTCCAAACGATAACCTCTGAGAGCCATCTTCCCTTTTTGTCAGTGACAAAGCAGGATTCCTTGGTAAAGATTACCTTGTTATCCTTGTCGCAAAGCTGACTGATGCTTAACAGATTATGCTTCAGCCCTTCAACATATGCGACTCTTCTGAAGGTTGTTGTACCATTTGAGAGTACACCAAACCCTCGGGTATGTCCTTTTCCATTTCCTCCAAAAGTCACAGAGGGACCCTTCTCTTCCTTGTATTCAGCGAGCAGGCTTTTCTTTCCAGTCATGTGTCTAGAGCATCCGCTATCGAAATACCAGATACCCTTCTTAACCTGCATCACAAAGGAAGATCAGTTTTTCTTGGGTACCCACTTAACCATGTGTACACATTTGTCAGTGGAAGTAGTTGGAATGGAAGGTTCAGCAATCTTCGCAGCATTTGAAGATTCAGCTTTGTCAGTCTTCACTTTGGTTAATTTTATAACCTCAGTGGTCTTCTTTGCCTTGGGGGCAATCTTCACCTTAGCTATCTTATCAGCTTTGGTGGCTGTGGGGCACTTACTAGCAATATGATCAGTGAGTCCACAGTGATAACATTTCCTATAACTAAAAGTAGTTCAAGGACTATTTGAATGCTGAGCTTTTGATTTAGAATTAGAAGGACCAACACCAAATAAGCTTTTGGCTTTTGAAATGGGAGGAACGTTTAGTTCTTCAGATTTCTTACTAAGGACATCCACTCTGAGTCTAGGAGTAGATCGCTGAATAGACCCACGCTGAGTAGATCCAGAGGAATAAATCACTAAAGCTTTAGAAGCATTCAGCTTTGGTACTAAAGTACCCTTCTGAGGATTTTGGTTGAAAGCAATTCCTTTACCTTTATCATTAAAGACAGAGGTAGGTTTTGGATAAACCATTTTCTCTTTACCTTTTGAAGAGGTAGAAATTTCCTCAGGGATAGTTGGTCTGGACGAGGAACACTGAGAGGATGAAGTATCAGCGACTGAGGATACGAAAGTTCCAAATAAGAGCATGGAACGATCAGTGGTTGGTTCTTGAGTTTCATATTTGTAACCTAGACCACGTTTATCACTCAGGAGAATCTGAGACTTAATTATCTTAGTGATCTTTGTTGAAGAATTACACCATCCTTCAACAGTAGCTTTTTTAGCTTTCAATGCAGCTATAGCTTCTGCTCGTTCGATTTTGACTAGCTGATTTAAATGCACTTGATCTTTTAAATCTTCTTCAATTTTAGAAAGCTTTTCTATTTGAAGGTGACAGTTTTTAAGCTGTTCAGCGAAATCAAGGTTTTGGTTTTCAACTATAGTTTTGCCATTCATGGCTTCATATAAACTTCTAGTCAAGAGATCGATTTTACGGAGACTATCAGCTTCATCAATATTTGCAATATTGGTAAAGAAGGAAGGTGATACCTGAATAGCAGAGGTTGAAGTGGAGGGAATGTCTGAACTTTCTTCCTTATCTTCAATCTTTGCCATAAGACAGAGATTGGCTTCATCATCCTCAGAGTCAGATGATGACTCTTCTTCTTCAGAGGCAGCCCAATCGTAAGCCATCAGGCCTTTGCCTTTCTTCTTAAAGCTTTTCAGCTTCGCATACTTTTCTTTCAGCTTAGCGTATTTGTCATCTTTATTCCTGGGAATAAAGGATTTCTTGGGAAACGCTGAGTTTCTCGAGACTTTCTTAGACATGCACTCATTAGCGAAATGTCCAATCTTTTCGCAGTTAAAACAAGTAGCAGTAGCCTTATCAACAGGAGTTGATGATCTTGGCTTATCAGTTATAGAAAGGGTTTGTTCTTTCTGAACATTTTCTTTTTGGCGAATCTCCTGAACTTTTTAGTTAGGAGAGCCAAAGATTCATCATTATCTGAAGAGTCAGAATCTGATGACCTTTCAGAGTTACTCTCTAACTCAGTGATAGTGACCGAGGGTCGCTGAGTAGAGGGTTCCTCTGAGATTAAAGCAACAGGGGTGCTTTTGGAATCTTTCACAAGATTCTTCTTAAGATGGCTTGATTGCTCATGATTCAGCATCGTGCCATATAAGGTAGCAAGGGTCATTGATCTTAGATCCTTTGACAGCTTGAGACACATAGAATAACTGTCCCAACTTTCAGGTAAACATTCTAGAAACTTTGTCAGCACTTCAAAGTTAGAATATTCCTTACCAACAGTTTTTAGATCTATTATTAAGCAATTAAAACGTTGGTGAACTTCAGAGAGAGTCTCATTCTTACCACAAATGAAACTTTCATACTGTCTTACCAGGTTGATCTTTTGAGAGTCCTGGACTTCAGCAGTACCTTCATACTGAACATAGATTGTGTCCCACATGGCTTTTGAGAATTTCGGGTTCATGACGGAATGGTAGACTTCGTAAGGAAGAGCCATGGATAGTATGGATCTGGCTTTGGTGTCGATAGCCACTTTCTTCTTATCTTCGTCAGTCCACGTATGAACTTCTTTGGGTACCAGCCTTTCTGGAATAGCAGGTCTATTCTCAGCTGCTGGTACAGCGGCATCAATTCTTACAGGTATAAATGGGACGTTTTCAAGATAATAAGGAATAGTAGGGTCTACACCTTCTAGGAAGAGAGTCATCCTATTTTTCCATAGATTAAAATTATCTCTGGAGAATCTAGGGGGTTTTGCAAGAGAACCATTGTCGATATAATTTGTGTTTGTGTTGGTAGCCATTTTCAGAAATAGCAAGGAAGAGAAATCTTAGTATAGATTAGATCTTGTTTATGAGATTAAACAAATCCGCTCTGATACCACTTGTTGGTCCCGAAGGGCTATACAAGTTTGTAGAAGGGGGGGGGGGTTGAATACAAACACACAGATTTTACTTTTCTAAATTGTTTATTGATAAATCATTAATAATTTACAGCTTGTTGCGGAAACAAGATTAAGGATAAACCTAAATCTAAACAAGTTGGAACACTAAGTTTCTTGCACTAAGAAAGAGAAGGAAATTACTATTAATAACCTATCTCAAGATAAGAAGGATGAACTTGTCCAGAGTTAGCAAGTTACTTCAAAATGAAGTGAGTTCATCTTCTTATATACTGCATGCATTTAATGCATTGCAGTTTACACTTTACACGTGGCAGCAGCTGATTGGTTGCATGTCATTGACCTTTGTTGACAACCTTAGTAGCCGCATGTTTAAACAATGTAGTATCAGAGTGGTTGTACGATTTCAGACAATAAGGAGGTTCTTTTTCTGACATATCGTACGGAGACGTGCAAGGGTGGTTAAGACAAAAAGTACTTTGTACGGAGGACTTTATGATCAACTTTGATTAAGCGATCTATCATTCTTTATCAGCAAATGATAGAATTCCAGCGATAGCTAAAGTCTTGTACTTGATACTTCACGTTGAGTGGACAAATCTGAGTCTTCGCTGATCCGCATCAGTTCATTAGGAGACTTGTCGCTGGTTCTTGAGCTTGATCTTCGACTTCAGCGTAGAACCTATGTTAACGTGAAACTTGTCTTCAGGGATCATAAGTAAACAACTAACTTATCAGCGATCACCATAAGTACTGAACAGACTCAGAGCATTATGGTGAACAGTGTTCGCTGAATGTTTAATCTAAAGAGCAAGAGTTCCTATCAGCGGTACTGTAAGATCTTAGTACTTATCAGCGATAGTGAAACTCTGATACATATTGTTTACTTACAATTTTCACTAAGTATATAAGAGAGGGTCATTATCAAATCACTGAGGGTTTGGATCAACAACCCTAATTTCATATGTGAAGAGAATAGAAGATTACCTTAACCAAACATCACTAAAATCACCCAAAATACCCCAAATATGGACGAGAAAGTGAAAACAACAACAATCTAACTTTTGGGTAGGGAGAGATTACCTTCACCACTTGAATCCTCAAGCAAAGCATCCTAATCTCCCACAAAAGCTTCAAGCTTCAATATCTTCAACAATGGTGGAAAGTAGGTTTAGTTTGGGTAAAGAAAATGAAGGAGGGAAGAAGGGTTTGTGTATTCTTGGGGAAAATCGGCTGAGAGAGGGAGAGAGAGATTGAGTTGGGGTTTGAAAGTGAAAATGAGGAAAGAGAGAGAGAAATGGCTTAAAATACCCAAGATATCTAATCAGACAGGTCGCGGACGTCCGCATGGTCCTTCGCGGACATCCGACCTCGACCGAACTGTTTCCATCCCAAAACCTCTGTTGCTTCCGCGGATGACATGCGGACTTCCACCCTTCGCGGACGTTCGTAAGTCCCAAAAATGTTTTCCCAATTTTTGGGGTGTTACAATCCACATCCAATATAGTTTATTAAGAGCCATTAAAGTCCATTAAACCTCATATAGTTCAAATTGTAATAAATTTTGGTTCCTAATGTTTTCTTTTATATTTTGTAATGCATATATATAAAAAGACACATTTTATACAGAAAAATTGCACAAATTTAATTTATTATAAAAAAGTACAGATTTAGCGATGGGTTAGATATACCTTGGAAAAACAAATCCTTTACTAATCCCTAACTAAGCCGTAGCTAATCCGTCGTTATTAAGGTTACTAGCTAATACGTAGCTAATATGTTCACTAGTTAATCCATAACTAAATTTGACCCTAGCCAATTAGTAACTAATTCTGACCCTAGCTAATCCAAAGGTAATTTGTATGTGATACATCCCTAGCTAATTCTTAATTAACTATCGTTCTAGTTAATTCGTAGCTAATACGTTCACTGGCTAATCTGTACCCAAGTTAATCCGTAGCTTATTCATCGTTTTTCTGTGGATTTTTACTTGAAAAAAGGAAAATAATAAATCGCTTGAACAACTTTTTTGCTATGGATATTCTACAGATCTTTCTATCGCTATATTAAAGATTTGTCGCTAAACTCGTAGTACTATATATTTTGAGACCGACTGATGTTAGTGACGGGTTTGCTACGAACTTGTAATTGATTTGCCCATTGTTATTGCTTTTATTTCTTTTAGTGTCGAATAAATCAAGATAACCATCAAAACCTTAAGATTGTCAAGATTCTTTATTTGTTGATGCATCTTGGCTTCACAAATGAGATGATAAAAATGGTACTTTGAAAAGGCTTTATAATTACCAACATACTAAAAAAAATATCATTGATCATTGTTCATATGCCTTAGAGAAGTTTAGTACGGGTAGTAATTTGCGGATCAAGTCTTGTTATTGGTCAAGTCACAAATGCTTGGTTCATCACGTTTACAAACCCTAAATCGAAAATCATGCGTAATGGTATGTCATTTCAGTCTCCGACTAAAGCAAAAGCAAATATGGATATATTGTACATAGTTGTTGCTTTTTCAAAATTCGGAAATTCTTATTCAATGGAGAAGTAAATCAAAGAGTTAAAAAGTCTAAAATATCCTTATGAAATCCAAATAGAAAAAGATGATTTTGAATATATTTTCATTACACACCACATCATAACATATGGTATCATTCAACTTCATAATCTATAGTTTTTTAAGGTTATGTTGGGCAAACTAACCTATAAGTTTGCTTATAGGCTAGATGTTAGTTGATAAGCTAACTATTAACTAATAAGCTAGCTGAAATCTAATAAGGTTGTTGATAACCAAATTATGTTACACAAAAACTAGCTTATAAGAGCATTTCAACAAATTCCACAAAATTCCTTTAAAACGGATGACCAAAAGTCAAAATCTTCAAAATAATTACATTCATCTTCAATAGCTTAGCTTCCAATTTTGTAGATTCCAACATTGAATATAGTATTAAAATATTTCATTCATCAATTAAATTATTATTTCTCTATCTAAATATTTATTTTCAAACTTTCTTATTTGTGCTCTGACTCGGTAATCATTTTGGGGTGTTCTCCATATTTGGAGAAAACCCATTTTCTCTCTTATTTTCTCCATTTTGTAGATGGTTTTTGGGAAGTTATTGGAGATGCTCTAAAAGAATCTTCAACAACTTCTCCATTTTGGAGAAAATGGAGAATATGAGGATTTTGAGCTATAATTTTGCTCTAATAGCTTTCCTAAAACTATCTCCAAAATGGAAAAAGTATGAGAGAGAATAAGTTTTTCCCCAAATATGGAGATAGCCCAAAAAATGATTACTAGATGAGAGCATCAATACAAATCTTTGAAAATAAATATTTGGAGAGAAAAATAATATTTTAATAAATGAATTGAATATTTTAATATTATAACCAATCTTTGTTTCTCTAAAATGGGGAATCTGTTGGAGATGGATGTAATTTATTTTGGAGATTTTGACTTTTAGTTCTCTATTTTGAAGAAATTTTGGGGAAATTGTTGGAGATGCTCTATCTCCAAAAGGTTCTCTATAATTTTTTTAAAATAGGGACTTAAAAGTCAAAATCTCTAAAATGTATTACATTTAGCTCCAACAGATTCTCTATTTTAAAGAACCCAACATACATTATGGCTATGTTTGGCAAACTAGCTGATAAGCTAGCTGTTGACTGATAAGCTAGCTGGTGACTGGTAAGCTAGCTGATGAAAAAGTCACGTTTGACAAAAAGTAGCTTATAAGCATTTAAATGACCAAAAAGAACATATTAAAAAAATAGTTAATAAATAATAATTAATATTAATGAGGGCATAATTGGAATATTTACAAAAAGCTACTCATAAGCTACTCCAAGTAGTTTTTCAAAAAACTAGCTTATAAGCTAGCTTATGGTCATCCAAACATGTACCCAAAAAATAAGCTAGTGTTTTTTTTGCCAAACAATGCCTATATTATTTAAATTTATCATCCCAATACATTTTTTAAAAAGAATTTATATAAAATAATGATAACTCAATTCTATTGGTGGAAATGAATAAAAAAATAATTTATGTCTCCATTTAGCAAATTTTAGAGAATTCTCTAATTTTGGAGTTTTCTCTAGTTTTCTCTATTTTAGAGAACAATATCGAGAAGCTGTTGGAGCAATATAGAGAACAAAAATATATTTTTCTCTATTTTAGAGATGCTCTAAGCATCTAAAATGATCAAAAAGAACAAATTAAAAAATAAACAATTACAAAAATTTCATAGTATAACTTAAATAAACTTCTAATAATATAATATGTTAATTAATACAAATAAGATAGTAAAAAAAAAACTAAATAATATAATATACTAATAGAATTTTTTTTAATTTTATTATTATTATTATTATTATTATTATATATATATAGTATATATACTATATATTTTGAGATTATTAAAATAAGTTAGAACAAGATCTGCATTAATCTATAACTTGAAATAACTATTACATATATAATATAATATGAATATCAATAGAACCACTCAACTTCACATATTCTAATTAGTAAATTATTAACACCAGATCTATTAGGTAAATATTGAATCATCCATTGATATTGAGAAATTCTAGAGTTTACATAAGATTGAAATTTTCTCTCTCTAGATTCTCTCTAGATATTACAAATTAAGCTCTTTCTAACCTTGCTTAACAACTAAGAAAGCTATTTATACTATCTAATTACAAAGCACTAAACTCAATTACATTGACTTTACAAGTTTCAGAGTTGAAATTAGTCAAGATTTAAAGTGTTTTGTGAATTCTGTCGTCGACAGTTCATGCTCATCGGAAAATCGTATTCACCAGTTGTTCGATCTGTTTGTTTAAAGTGTTTTCCTCGAGTATTCTTGTTCAGATCTGTTAAGTTTTTAAGTGTAGAGCAGAAAGCAACTTTCAGAACTGATTTTGATCGACAAATGAGTGAGATATGATTTGTGAAAGTTAACATGTGTTCGCTGGAAAAAACGAGTATGACCGGAATCTGATTTTCTTTTGGCCGAAGTTTTTGACGCTTTTCACCACATATCTATTCGTAGTTGATGTTATGATAACATTGCAACGATTAGGATAAATTTCCAGCATGAATTCAATGTTTTAGTGGTGTTGGAAGTCATCTGATTGGGAAAACGGTTTTGGCCGGATTTTGACGTTTTCGCCGGAATTTCGCTGTAAATTCATCACAAATCTGTTTGTTTTTGTTGTTTCAATCATATAGAAACAGTCAAAAGTTAATTCCAGCATGAATTCATATTTTTTGTGAGTTGTTGGAAGCTCTCACCGGATAAGTTTGTTGCTCACCGGAAAATGTTTGTTACTCGCCGGAGTTTCAACAGGTTGTATTTGGCGTCGCATGATATCGATTTTATTGGTACTATATATTCCTTGATGATTTGTGAGCATAATGGAACCAATAGAAAGCAGTTTTAGTCGTGAAAATTCAAAGAAAATTGAAAGAGATTTCAACAGTGAGTTGTTGTGAAGGAGATGAATAGTGATAACGGAGTCGTTAGTGGTCAGGTAGTTTTCTAACATTTTTGGTCCAATTACCGTTAATGTGGGTAAAATTCAAGATTTTTGCTATCGAAACCCGTGTGACATCACTCCTACATTTCGTTTGTCACACATCTATCTCCACGACATCGATTTTTGATCGATTCCTCGAAACCCCTACCGTGTAGTGTCTGCTTCTTACCGTTCCTCCTTCGAGCAAATTCGAACCAAGCTCTTAAGCCGAATTCCTACTCAACTCGTGGTCTAACGACGGATTCTTTGTTTTAAACTGAGAATGCAGTTGGTTTGTCACTCACAACTCACTCGTTATCATTCTTGTGGGCTTATCGGAACGAGCTCGAGTTTCTTCATTTTAGAGATGTTTTTCGTGCACTCAGTCGGGGTTATGGCGTACATTGAATCTGATTTTTCAAGGTTGAAAATATGAAGAGTAAGAGATACTTTCAAAAGGGAGCCTAAGCTACATTTGAAGAAATGCACCGCTAAAGTTTTTCAAGAAAATCAAGAGGGAGAGGAGCTAAAGATTTAAAGATGATTTTGCTTTCCAAAACTTTAGGGGGAGAATGTTAGGACATTTTATATTAGAAAGTTTTGTAAAGCAAAGGCCTTAGGCCTAATGGGCTTAAAGGCCTAATGGACATGGGCTTAATTGTGTAACAAGGGAGGGGATGTATAAATAGAACTTGTATTGTAGTTTAGAAAGTAACAGTTATCATAATTCACAATGTAGCTTTCAAACCAACTTGTGTTCTCTCTAGATTAGATTTACATTTCAATAAATACATAGTTCTCTCCTATCTCAATCTTGTTACTAGATCTTGAATTGTTGTAGATCATGGGCCTCACAGTAAATATTTTTTCATAGTTAAAAAATAAATTAATTATTTTATTAAAATTATTTAGCATATTTTAATTATCTATGAAATAAAATAAGTATAACTTTCATTTTCATTTTTATGTATCTTAAATAAATACTTTTGAAATTGTTATGGAAAATTAATTATTATAGTCATCTTTCGGAAGCTTTCACCCAAAATAGCGACGACAATCAAGAGGTATTTCAGGAGAAAAATGGGTATTTATGTAATTTAGGATAGAAAATGACTATTTTAGATAGAAACTTCTAAAAAATGGCTACAATCATTAATTTTATATTTGTTTTTTGATATCTAAATATGTTGAGTAATAATTAAAAAAATAAGTGATCTAGTTAATAACTTTTATAACTAATTAATTATTATTATTAATATCTATTCTATAATTAAAATTAACTAATAACGTATAATTAATAATTATTATAATGAATTTCAATTATATTAATCTTTATTAATAATTAATCTTTATTAATAATTAATCTTTATTTATAATTAGTAGTTAATATTAATGAGAGTTATACCTAGAAAAAGTTTCAAAACATTCCTCGTAAGCTATTCTAAGTAGTTTAACAATAAAGTAGCTTATAATCTAACATCTAAAACATACAAACAATTACTTAAAAAAATAAGTTAGTTTATATTCCTAAGTGAGATGTCGTGAATATTATATTAAAAGGTTGTTCGGTTGTTTATTAATTATTTTTATACAAATCAAAATGTCTTTATGAATTCACCTATTTGTATGAATAAAGCAAAATTGTTAACTATATATTATGCTGAATAAAACCTATTTGAATAACAAAAACTATCATTTTTAAACCTTTATCTTTGTTTTCTTATTAATCATTTAATGTAATCAAATAACATTTTTACTATTATATAATTATAAGTAGAATTAAAAAGTAATTGTATACTTACTCTAAGAAAGAGTAATATACAAATATGGACATTTTAGGAAAAAAAATAAATCCTAAACTTTATAAGGAAGATCGTTTAAATATATGATTTCAATTGTGACACTCAAGTAGAGGAATTAAAAATATATTTGGGGGTGATGTTGTCATTAGGAAGAAAACTATTTGAACACGTGACGGAATAGGGTTGAAGTGAATGCCAGAGAGGTGAAGAAGAAATGCCGTCAAGTGTGGTCCCCACGTACAGAAACGTGTTGACGAGCCTCACGTCACGTGTTATTTGGTCTTTCCCCAATTCCCATTAGAGGAAGAGGTCGTCAAAATCATCTCGGGCTGGGCTGCCGGGCTGGGCTTAAATTGATCTTGGTTTTAAATAATAAGTTTTTATAATTTATTTTATTTTTAATTCAAATCAGAAGGTCCGGTTAAGGTGTATGAAGTATAGTTATGAAAATTGGTTCCGGTTTCGGGCTGGACAAAAATTGACCCCACTTGTTTTTTTCTTAAATATAATTTTTTTTGAAGAATTTCCTTTATTAAATAAACTAATAAGTACATTTTTATTATAACCGGGTCAATCAAATGAACTAAAAAATATGTTTTAGTTATTGATCAATTAAATATAGTTAAGGATATTTAATTGGGTCAACCGAATTGTAACATCCTGATTTTTTTACGCAATTGAAGAAAAGTATTGTTGAACTGGATGAATCGATAAAGGAAGAACTGGCGTTTTACCAGTGTTGGGTCGTCCCAGCGAGTGTGCCAGGAAGTTATGACAATGACACGATAAAACGGTCGGTGAACGGTCGGGAAAACGTTTGAGGAACGACCGGGAAAAACGGTCGAGGAACGGTCGTGAAAACAGGTGAAAAGGGTTGTCGATACCTTCTGGGCAAAAGTTTCATACGAAAGTGACAATGAGGTTGATTTGTATTTTGGTTTAAGATTTGGATTATAGCAATTTTATAAACCTTTGGGGTTAAATATTTAAGTAACGAAAGTTTGATGCTATATTTGGAAAGTTGAAACTTGAGGGTGTGTTAGGTTAATTTTGAAAGTGGGTTAGATAAGTGAAGAGGTGGGTTTGAGAAAATATCTCATTTACTTTGGCTGAAGTCGGTTTTGGCAGAGAAAGAGAAAGAAGAGAAAAGAAGAGAGAAAGAAAAGAGAAAGAAGAAAGAAGAAGAGATTAAGAAAGCAAGTTGATTTTGTAGGTAAGAAATTCTAAGGGTTATGTAAGTTTGATTCCAGTTACAAGATAATATCCATATCTTAAATCTGATCTCTTCTAGGTGCTGTTTGATTTGGAGTCTGACCGTGCAGAGAAGTGGGTCTTAGAAACAAAGGTGAGTTCATTCACTCTTTTTGGTTTAAATCAATGTTTTTGTCAAATTAATCTTTAAGATTCTTGTATAAATTGTTTTGGAACTGAATGAATGTGTTTAAAATAAGCTGAATGGAACAAACATGGGTCTGGATGGAATTCTTAGTATACAGGCCGAAGTTACCGAACAAAGTATGAAGTGTCCGGAAGTTTTAATCAGTGGTGTCCGGAAGTTTTTATCCGGTAACCTTGTTCGAAGTAACCGGACGTACCACAACATTCGGGTAAGTTTATTTTATGTAGTGTCCGGTAAGTGTTAAGTTTCCGGTTACTTTCGTGTCCGGACAGTAGGAATTATCCGGAAAGCTTATTGTACCCGGACACTATATGATGTCCGGAAAGTCTGGGTTTCCGGTAACTTATGGGTTATCCGGTAACCAGTATAGTTTTGGGATAAAGGCTGTTAGGGAGCAATTATGAGTCATTGGAAGTTGGCCTAATAGTATGGTATGCACTATAGTTTGCTGAATTGATACAAGCTTACAATAGCAAGTATAATGGATCCATAGGCACTAGTTGTTATGAACACATGGAATAGGCGTGTGTATTAATCGTAATTCCAGTGTGTGTGAGAAATCGTGGAATAGACGTGTGGATTAATCGTAATTCCCGATTTCTAAGGAAGAGAAGAGATTGGCATGTGTAATTGTAATCTCTACTTCCTTTCCAAGAAATGGGCATGTGTAATTGCGATTTCTTAGATATGAGCATTAATCTAGAATCCGTGGAGATTCGTAGTGTGGGCTCTGGAACATGATACAATGACTGACTTGGTGTCGGTCATATTCATGGAATCGGGTATAACCCCGTCATTGAAGGAGATATACGCACGTGGTAAGAAAAAGGGTAAACCAGGTTTGTTATGTCTTGTTTACATTAATTTTTGTAAGTATTATTTTGAAACCAAATGTTCTCACTAGGCGTTAGCCTAATCGTTTCAAATGATATTTTCTTACCAGGTACTAGCTCGGGAAAATAAAGGGATGTGGGACGAGAGCTTTTGGATTAGCGGAGAAGTTATTTAATATTGAGGCTTTTTGATGGATTACTTAGATAACCTAGTTAATCTGATTATAGTGTCATGATTAGATTAATAGGTTATTTGAAGAATTCGATATTTGTAAACATGATCCTCATAGTAATTCTCTGCTTATGTATAAATTATGGAAGATTAATGTTTAAATCTTGTTATAATTTAAGGTTTAAATTAGCCCTGATTTTAGGGTGTTACAATATGGTATCAGAGCATTAGTTTAAGTGAACTAGGTATGCTAAGTGAGATACCTAGACTTAAGCTGAGATGAATTAAGATATGATGTGTGAGAAATGGGTAGAAGTACTAAGACGGGATAGTCTTCGAGTCGACGGAAATACGTGAAATTAGTACTGTAACGATGGTAACGAGGATTCTCATGTATAGTATGTTCGGAATTTCAATTAGCTACTGTCATTATAGATATATTGTTACATAAGCATACTTGTTTCTAAATTGTTACAATGAATAATGAGCGGTAAAAGTACGTTCCGTATGTCTAGTTATGTGTAACCATCTCTTATGGTTATTTCTTTGTGTTATATCAGAACGATGGTGAATACGCCACAAAGGTCCCCTATTTCTTCGATGGATAGGTCCGTGATTGATTGGTCAGCAGAAAAGCGACCTGAAATAGGTGAAACACATGAGAGTCCGCCAAGGTTACATTTTACGGGAGGAACGGATAGTCAGGTACACAGAACGAGTACCAGTACCTATAACCAGGAAATGCCTGAATCGACGGTGGAGTCTCGCATGATGGAGAACATGACTCGAATGATGAATAAGGCAATGGAACAACATATAGAAATGTTTATGAAAGCGCTGAATGATCGAAGTTTGGAGTTACGACGAACGGAGACTGATACTGGAGTAATAAATCCGATTCGAAATCCTGTGACAGATATAAACAAAAGGGTGGAAAGAGTCTGCTCGTATAAAACTTTTCTAAGCTGTAAACCGCCAGAGTTTACTGGAGCAGACAACCCTGTTGCATGCATGAATTGGCTCAGGGGAATGGAACAAGCTTTCCGAGCGTGTGAATGTGATGAAAATTCGAAAGTCAGATTTGGGTCTCAAATGTTACGGGGAAACGCGTTGACGTGGTGGAACATCGTAACATCTTCTATATCGGCTCCAGTGTTAACTGCTATGACGTGGGAGTCGTTCAAAAAGAAGATCTTGGAAGAGTATTGCAACGAGAACGAAATGGATAGGTTTGAGGAAAATTTCGGAATCGCAAGAAGGGTACTTCTACTGTTAGGAAGTATACTGAATCCTTTATGGATAAGCTGAATTTGGTGGGGCATGTGGCTCCAACTGAGATGGATAAGATTAAAGCGTATTTGAAGGGCTTGCCAGCGGACATGATGTCCCGTGTACGAAATGCAAAAGCTTCAACGTTAAGGGATACAATTGAGGAATCTAAAGTTATGGAACAAGTCTATGCTAAAGATAAGGAAGAAAAGACTCAAGTAGGAGAGAAACGAAAATGGGAGGGCCGGTCAGTATCTTCTCAGAAATCACAAGCATCTGGTAAAAGTGTTCGTTATGAATCGCGCCGTGAACCGAATTGGTGTCCGAAGTGTAGGAGTAAGCACTATGGACCATGTCGGGTGCAGCGTTGGAATGTTTTAAGTGTGGTAAAAGTGGGCATATTATGAACAACTGTCATGTACAAGGATCGACGTGTTACGAGTGTAAACAACCAGGTCACTTCCGTCGGGATTGCCCAAAGTTGAAAAAGAGTGGAGATCAAAGCAAGAAACCGAATGTTCCCAAACCAACGGGTCGGGCGTTCTAGAAGACAACTGATGAGGCCAAAGAATCAAAAGACGTTGTTTCGGGTACATTCCTTGTTAATTCTCTTCCCGTGCGCATTTTATTTGACAGTGGTGCAAATTTGTCGTTCGTGTCCAAGTCGTTCTTTCTCAAGTTAGCTATGCCTGTCACTACCTTGGAAGATGCCTTAGTAGTTGAGGTGGCTAACGAGGATCAAGTCTTGGTTCGTGAAAGACTAGAGGGTTGTCTTATTTCAGTAGGAGAAACGAAATTTCCGATCGACTGGTTGTTGATGGAAATTGGAGGATTCGATGTGATTGTGGCTGACAGTCAACCAAGCAGAAATATTTTGTGCAAAGAAATTAATCCGGATTCCGATGGCTGATAAGGATGATGTACTCATCTTCGGGGAAAAGCAAAAAAGGGAAGTTCCGTTAATTTCTGTTGCAAAAGCGCGTAAATGCTTGATGAAAGGACGTTCATCCTATCTAGAATATGTTTTAGATGTGAAGTTAGAAAAGAAACAAGTGGAAGACATTAAGGTGGTACGTGAATTCCTGGACGTATTCCCCGATGATCTTCCAGGTCTACCAGCTGAACGACAAGTAGAATTCTGTATTGATGTTATTCCTGGATCGGCACCAATAGCGCGTTCACCGTATCGCTTAGCGCCGACCGAAATGAAAGAGATGATGTCTCAACTACAACAGCTGTTAGACAAGGGTTTTGTTAGACCAAGTTCTTCACCTTGGTGAGCTCCGGTATTGTTTGTTAAGAAGAAGGATGGCACTATGAGAATGTGCATCGACTATCGTGAGCTGAATAAGGTGACGATTAAGAACAAGTATCCGCTTCCAAGGATTGATGATCTGTTTGATCAACTCCAAGGTGCGGGATGCTTTTCCAAGGTTGATTTGAGGTCGGGGTACCATCAAGTTCGAGTAAGAGATGAAGATATTCCGAAGACAGCGTTCAGAACGAGGTACGAGCATTGTGAATTTCTTGTAATGCCATTTGGGTTGACTAATGCTCCAGCCGTGTTCATGGATCTGATGAACAGAGTATGTCGACCATTCTTAGATAAGTCTGTCATTGTATTCATTGATGACATACTTATTTATTCGAAGAATGAAGACGATCATGAACGCCATCTTCGTGAAGTCTTAGGTGTGTTGAGAAAAGAGAAATTGTACGCTAAGTTCTCGAAATGTGAATTCTGGTTAAAAGAGGTACAATTTCTAGGGCATGTAATTACTTCGGAAGGAGTCAAAGTAGACCTAGCAAGGATCGAAGCAATGACGAATTGGGAGACACCGAAGAGCGCGTCTGAAATAAAAAGTTTCTTAGGTCTATGAGGTTACTATCGGAGGTTTATCAAAGACTTTTCAAAGATTGCTTCTGCTTTGACTGTGTTGACTCGGAAGAATGTAAAGTTTGTTTGGACTGAAAAGCAAGAATCAGCTTTCAAAACTTTACGTTAGAAATTGTGTGAAGCTCCTATTCTTGCATTACCGGAAGGAATGGAAGATCTAGTCGTGTATAGTGATGCATCAAAGATGGGTTTAGGGTGTGTGTTGATGCAACGAGGCAAGGTGATTGCTTATGCATCAAGACAACTCAAAGATCATGAGAAGAATTACCCTACCCATGATTTGGAATTAGCAGCGGTCGTGTTTGCATTGAAGTTGTGGCGTCATTATCTGTATGGAACCAAGTGTACTCTCTTCACTGATCATAAGAGCTTACAACATGTCTTTGATCAGAAGGAATTGATCATGAGGCAAAGGCGTTGGTTAGAACTACTTAAAGACTGTGATTGTGAATTGCATTACCATCCCGGTAAGGCAAATGTTGTAGCCGATGCTTTAAGTAGAAAAGAATACAGTGGGTGCTTGAAAACGACTAACGCCAGGATTGATGTGACATCAAGTTTGGTTGAAAGAATAAAGGAGGCACAAACGGAAGCTTTACTGGAGGAAAATCTGAAAGATGAAGTTATGAGCAAACAACATCTTCAACTGACTGATGATAGTCGTGGAATTAAACTATTTCAAGGTCGTGTTTGGGTGCCAAAGATTGGAGGCATGGAAAGAAGCGTCACCGATAGATCTCATTTTCTGGCTATGAAAGAAGCGTCACCGATAGATAAATTGGTGAAGCTTTATATTGATGAAGTGGTGTCAAGGCATGGTATACCGGTGTCCATAGTGTCTGATCGTGATAGTCAGTTTACCTCGAGGTTTTGGCAGTCACTACAAGAAGAATTGGGTACAAGAGTTAATTTGAGCACTGCTTATACTCCACAAACTGACGGGCAAAGCGAAAGAACTATTCAAACTTTGGAAGATATGCTCAGGTCGTGTGTGTTAGATTTTGGAGGTAACTGGGATACGCATCTACCTTTAGTAGAATTTGCGTATAACAATAGTTATCATTCCAGCATCGGAAGAGCACCTTTCGAAGCTTTGTATGGTCGAAAGTGTAGAACTCCGGTGTGTTGGTTAGAAGCTGGAGAAAAGCAATTTGCTGGTCCTGAACTTGTACAGCAAACGATCGATAAAGTGAAAGAGATTCGGAAGCATATGAAAGCAGCTCAAGATCGACAAAAGAGCTATGCTGATTCGAAAAGAAGACCAAAAGAATTCCAAGTTGGGGAGCGCGTGATGCTTAAAGTATCCCCATGGAAAGGTGTGATAAGGTTTGGTAAACGTGGAAAGTTGAGTCCTCGTTTTCTAGGACCTTTCAACATCACTAAGAGAATTGGATTGCAAGCATATCAGTTGGATCTTCCACCTGAATTGGAAGGAATCCACAATACTTTTCATGTTTTCTACCTTCGGAAATGTTTAGCCGAAGATGATGATGTGATTCCACTTACTGATGTACGAGTGGATGAAAAGTGCCGTTGTGTAGAAGAACCAGAGGCGATTTTGGAAAGATCGGTTAGGAAGTTACGTAATAATAAGGAAGTAGTTATGTTGAAGGTACAATGGAAACATCATCGAGGTGCTAATGTGACTTTAGAGTCGGAGGAGGATATGAAGATTAGATATCCACACTTGTTTAGCTAGTTTTGATTTCGAGGACGAAATCATTTTCAAGTTGGGGAGTATTGTAACATCCCGGATTTCCATTGTATTTTATTCTTTATGAATGAGGTTGATTTGTATTTTGGTTAAAGATTTGGATTATAGGAATTTTATAAACCTTTGGGGTTAAATATTTAAGTAACCAAAGTTTGATGCTATATTTGGAAAGTTGAAACTTGAGGGTGTGTTTGGTTAATTTTGAAAGTGGGTTAGATAAGTGAAGAGGTGGGTTTGAGAAAATATCTCATTTACTTTGCTGAAGTCGGTTTTGGCAGAGAAAGAGAAAGAAGAGAAAAGAAGAGAGAAAGAAAAGAGAAAGAAGAAAGAAGAAAGAAGAAAGAAGAAAGAAGAAAGAAGAAGAGATTAAGAAAGCAAGTTGATTTTGTGGGTAAGAAATTCTAAGGGTTCTGTAAGTTTGATTCCAGTTACAAGATAATATCCATATCTTAAATCTGATCTCTTCTAGGTGCTGTTTGATTTGGAGTCTGATTATGCAGAGAAGTGGGTATTAGAAACAAAGGGGAGTTCATTCACTCTTTTTGGTTTAAATCAATGTTTCTGTCAAATTAATCTTTAAGATGCTTGTATAAATTGTTTTGGAACTGAATGAATGTGTTTAAAATAAGCTGAATGGAACAAACATGGGTCTGGATGGAATTCTTAGTATACAGGCCGAAGTTACCGGACAAAGTATGAAGTGTCCAGAAGTTTTAATCAGTGGTGTCCGGAAGTTTTTATCGGTAACCTTGTTCGAAGTATCCGGACGTACCACAACATCCGGGTAAGTTTATTTTACGTAGTGTCCGGTAAGTGTTAAGTTTCCGGTTACTTTCGTGTCCGGACAGTAGGAATTATCCGGAAAGCTTATTGTACCCGGATACTATATGATGTCCGGAAAGTCTGGGTTTTCGGTAACTTATGGGTTATCCGGTAACCAGTGTAGTTTTGGGATAAAGGCTGTTAGGGAGCAATTATGAGTCATTGGAAGTTGGCCTAATAGTATGGTATGCACTATAGTTTGCTGAATTGATACAAGCTTACAATAGCAAGTATAATGGATCCATAGGCACTAGTTGTTATGAACACATGGAATAGGCGTGTGTATTAATCGTAATTCCAGTGTGTGTGAGAAATCGTGGAATAGACGTGTGGATTAATCGTAATTCCCGATTTCTAAGGAAGAGAAGAGATTGGCATGTGTAATTGTAATCTCTACTTCCTTTCCAAGAAATGGGCATGTGTAATTGCGATTTCTTAGATATGAGCATTAATCTAGAATCCGTGGAGATTCTTAGTGTGGTCTCTGGAACATGATACAATGACTGACTTGGTGTCGGTCATATTCATGGAATCGGGTATAACCCCGTCATTGAAGGAGATATACGCATGTGGTAAGAAAAAGGGTAAACCAGGTTTGTTATGTCTTGTTTACATTAATTTTTGTAAGTATTATTTTCAAACCAAATGTTCTCACTAGGCGTTAGCCTAATCGTTTCAAATGATATTTTCTTACCAGGTACTAGTTCGGGAAAATAAAGGGATGTGGTACGAGAGCTTTTGGATTAGCGTAGAAGTTATTTAATATTGAGGCTTTTTGATGGATTACTTAGATAACCTAGTTAATCTGATTATAGTGTCATGATTAGATTAATAGGTTATTTGAAGAATTCGATATTTGTAAACGTGATCCTCATAGTAATTCTCTGCTTATGTATAAAGTTTGGAAGATTAATGTTTAAATCTTGTTATAATTTAAGGTTTAAATTAGCCCTGATTTTAGGGTGTTACAATTGAACACTGGAATAAAATAGCTAGGAGTTCTACAACCTCGAAGATGTATGGTCGGTTTGTAACAACTCTATGCTTTTAACATAAAAACAACTTTTTATAGTTTTATGGGATCAATAAGGGTAACATGAAGCAAAAACTTAATCCACAGAAACTGATTCATTACGAATGAAATATCCTCTTAAGTCTTAACATAACTTAAACTAATTTAATGAATGAGATCCACCAAAAAAGAACCTCACTCCATTGGTTAAATTCGATTGAAAAACATGTGCAGAAGATATTTGTGCAAAAAGAAGTCCTTTTAAGAACCCATTAAAATGGTAAGGGTTACAAACTTGGAGAAGACACTACAAAATTGAATAAAGAAAGAAACCAAAAACTATTGCAAAATAAAAAAGAAACCCAAAACTCTATTAAATAAAATAATTGCAGATTACGAAATTTAGGGCAGCAACCAACAAATCGTGAGACTGATTGTGGGTTTAGAAGCAATCGATTTAGGATTTTAGCAGTGATTAGGACGAATGAACGATGGTGAGACACTAAGACTTAGGACAACAAATCGTGAGACACAAAGCAACAAAAACAATAATAAAGTTAGAAGATTAATTTAAACAGTAAACAAACAAATAAATAAAAACTTAATCTGAAATCTAAAGATAAACCTAATATAAATTCTAAAAAAAATAAACCTAAATCAGTTCATCTAAAAAACAAACATAAACCTTATAATTAAATATGCAAATGTAAAGCTTACCAGAAGAAAATTAAAGAGTAGTGAAGATTGAAAAGTCTTTTCGAGAGAGAAGAGTCTAGAGCGGCAGGCAGAGCCGCAGGGGAGGAGTTCGACTTCGAGTCTTGCATCGAGGGAGTTAGTGACCGAGAGTTTGAGATTCAGAGTCTTCAATCGAGAGAGGCAGAGTGACTGAATGAGAGTTCGGGTCTTCAGTCTATTGTTCTGTTCAAGTTCGTATCGTGAAGCGAGGCTGAGCAGAGAAGCAATTGCCGATTGGGATTAATCGTGAAGGCGACGTTCGTATCGTATGTGGTATGCAAAGGCCATGATGTTTGCTTGTAGTAGTTAGTATGGTTTGATTTGCAAATAACCTTTCATTGGGTGTTCGGACTTCTTACACTTGTAGTAGTTAGTATGGTTTGATTTGCAAAGGCCATGATGTTTGCTTCAGTACTTTGGACGCCACCTCGCTTCCCGACGTTTATCGAAGCTTCTTTCCCCAACAAATGGTCTCAATCTCTTGAGAGGTATGAGATTGCCTTCCCATAATCTCTTTTCTCTCTCTACTGCTCTCTTCTCCTTGCCCTGAGCATACACATCCTCCATGATCTATGCCTCCTCTATTGTTTCATGTAGGGTGGAGGCTTTGGAGTTCTCTTTCAGTTGGATGGGATTTGAGGTAGGCCTTAATCTTCTCTTTCTCATTTATAACTTCTCCCTGGTGTATTCTCTCACAGCTTTGCCCCCCTTCTTGAGAGCCCAAAACTCTTCTTCAATCTGGTCTATTTCTCGCTCATTGCAATACTCCTCCATGATGTTCTTCTTGAACACGGTCCAGAATAACTCTGTGATGATAGCAGCATCAAGAGTGGATCTGGTGATATTCTACTATTGGAGAGCTAGGCCTCTTAGCATCCTAGAAGAAAACTTCACCTTCTGATTCTCCTCACACTCACAAGAATCGAAAGCTTGCTCGATCTCATGTATCCAGTTTATACAGGCGGCCGAGTTATTAGTACCCAAAAACGCTGAGGGCTTGCTGCACAAGAAGGTATTGGAAGAGCAAGTTATTCCATCGCGGTGTCGTTAGTCACAAGTTCCTCAGTCCTGAATAAATTTCCGGTACCCCCGGATCCTACTATGACATTCTGAGCAATAGTCTTATGACTACGGTTGATGACATCTCTGTCTTTCATCATCTTTAAGAAAAATTCTTGTTGGTTTGCCATGGATGAGTTCATCATCTGCATGATACCGGCCATAATTTTGTATGAGGGGTCACTTCTTGCATAAGTGGATTAGAGGAGGCCAAATTGACTCTTGGCACGTACTCCGGCCCTTCGCCTAACAATGGCGGTATTGGTAGGTCCATAGTTGTATCAACCCTTTCCACCTAATTGGGCGTTGACACACTCGCCTCATGACCATCTGTTAGGGTTTGCTATCTACCATGAATGTTTACCATCTTAGACTGCCACACATGAGAAGTAGAATGGGAACTCATATATATATATATATATATATATATATATATATATATATATATATATATATATCGTTGGGTCACCGATAATTTGAAGATGACCTCCCAATCTTCTCTTAGCCTCTAAAGATACATCTTTTCCTTAACGACATAATATTTATTTGTAATAGCTTAGTCATACTTAATCTTTTCGGCAAAATCAAAGACTAGTCGATCTCAACCAGAAGTCAATCTACCGATGCGTATTAGAAGATAAACTTCCTGATTTTCAACTAAGCAATCTCCTGCCGATTTGTGACAAATTGGACATTTCCCCAACTCATCAGGAAAACTGTTCCTTATCTCTTGGTAAGTAAGTCTTCGGTAAAATACTTCTTATTTTGTACCTGATGGAGACATTCTCCAATAAACCTGAAGAAAGGGTCATTTACACCTTTTTTTAGAAATGGTCTATAACATGGTATGCAACATGTATATGTCCTGTCATAAGACAAAAAAGAACATCTTATCATTTTCAAGGAAAACTTTGATCTTCAATCCTAGAGTGACAAGTGTCTCATGTATTTAATGAACACATGAGTATTTAAGGCAGAAAAATCCTCCTATACAAGGTTACACTTTCATTCTCTATTAAAACTTGCATGGCTTTAAACTTAGTGTTTTTCAAGTTGTGTTTTAGTTTCATTTATTCTTTGTGAAAGATTGTTAGGATATATTTAATTTTTCGTTTCCCATGCATTCCAAGTTGTAACGAACCGGGTAAGTTTCATTATTTATTTTATGTCTTAAGTTAAGTTGAGGATAGTTTATAATTTTATGTTAGAAGTTTAGGGGTAGAAGTGGTTAAGTGATTAGAATTGGAATCCTTTTGTGCAATTGTGGGTTTATATAAATTGAACCGCCTCCTCCTTTTAAATAAAATGCATCGGTTTCTTCAAAGTGTGTGTGTGTGTGTGTGTGCATTTGAGCTGAGAGAGAAAGCAGAGAAGTCGCTGTTCAATTAGGGTCCAAGGGATCTTCTCGTTGATTTGATTTTTAGGTATATTCCTCTTCATTTTATGTTTATAAACCTTAGTATCAAGTTTCTATCGATTTAGAGTTGTTTAAATTTCGAGTTTTAAACAGTTTTAATCGAGCCTGGTTCGAACTTTTATCCGGATTCATTAGTTTTCGGATGTAATGTTTTAATCGGATTTTCCCATTTTTTGGATCGTTTTCCGGATAGGGGTTTCTAGATCGGTTTTCGGATAAGGTTTTCCGAATCGTTTTCCGGATAAGGTTTCCGGATAAGGTTTTTTCGGATCGGTTTCCGGGTGAATTACCCGGATAAGTTCCCGAATTACATATCCAGAAGTTTTTGGATTACTTAGCGGGACCCCCGTGCTAAGTCGCAGAAGAAGGACATTTGTGAGTGTTTTCTGGGTAAGGGTATGATAGGCTCATTAAGGATTCTTAGGGGCTGTTTGGTTGGTTTTCCATTAAGTCCTGTATGGATAAAGTTGGTTGTATAGATAAAGTTGGTTGTATGGGATAGATAAAGTTGTTGTTTGTTTGTTGTGCTGAATAAACCGTCTGAATGATTAAAATGACAATTTTACCCTTCCAAATTCCAACCCATGGATGGCCTTTCATCAAACATGAACAATTCATCTAGAACATCAAACCTAAAACTGAATAATTAAAATATATCAACTATCAATACCAATGATTCAACAAAAAGAAAAATAACTAATCCTTTAATCATCTCAATCAACAAGAAACTCAAACACAACAAACTTCTATTCATTCATCTAATCAGATACATCATATCCATAAACTTTTCATTATATAAAAAGAATATAGTTGGACAACCATCCCGTTTGCACCAAGCAAAAGAAGCAAAAAGGGGTTGTAAAAGAAGAACCAGAAGCTAAAACTTGTCTCTTTCTTTGAACCACGAAAATCTGGGTAACGTATCAATCTGGGTAACAAAAATCGATTTCGATGACTAACCTTTACTCATATGAATCTGGGTAACGAAAATCGATTTCGATGACTAACCTCTTCAGCATAGGCGCAAATCATAACCTCTTCAGCAAAGACGATTTCAGTGACTAACCTCTACAACAGATACAATTTCGGTGACCTCTTCAGGAGGGACGATTTCAATGGTGCAAAGGAAAGATGGTGATTTCAACGAGGAAGATGAGAGATCTGGAGTAGATGCTGTGGAATATGAGGAGGAGACAACGACGAAAAGGAGTCGATGAAGGCTAGGAATTTCAGAGAAAGGGGTTTTAGGTATTTTGCAAGATCCCGTTCATTTTAGGGAGGGGTAGTCAATGTCATTTTGAGAGCTGAGTGGATACAAGCAACCCAAAATATCTTAGCGAATAAGCCATGTGCTTACTCGGTAAGGCCAAAACAAACAACAAAATATAGCTTAGCGAATAAGGTATATAGCCCATTAAGCCATAAACAAACAGTCCCTTAGCCTGCCATTGAGTTTTATGTGGTAAATAGTTATATGTATTTTGTGTAATTCAGATTCGGTGGAGTTTGTTGAAAAGTAAAATCCCCGTGAATTTCAAAAGAAGGTGATAATTGCGTTACTTCTTCAGGTGAGTTTTACTTTAACTATTTTCAAACTGGAATACATATATATATTGAATAAATGCGTGGTAGGCAGTGTGATGATGTTCTTATGATTGAAATATGATACATTGAGATATATGTTATATTTATATAAGCATTACACTACATAATTGCACGTTGGCCGGACTTAGGGCCGGTGGAGTTTGGCTGTACGGAGTGACATTTGGAGTTGGCTGTATTTTAGTGCAGCGAAGTAAATTGATTAGTTGGTTTAGCGCAACCAACTAATATGGCCATGTGAAGGAGTTGTACATAGTGCATACGAGTCATGCTTGGTATTCAAATACTTGTTGTATATATGTGTTTTACAAAATGATTACTAAACTGACAGGTATTTTCTCACCTAGACCAATTGGTCTAACCCTCATTTTGTTTAAAAAAATATGTATTCCAGGTCAGGGAGCGAGTAAGAGCAAAGGAAAGGATAAATTATGATATGATTTTGAAGACTGCGTGTTTATGAAGTTTTCCTGAAGTATTTTTGTATCAATAGTTTGTTGGTTGTAATGTAAATTATTAGCGAAAAGTTTGTACTGAAACATGTGTTGTATAGTAATGAGACTAAGGGAACGTATGTGATATAATATGTATCTTTTGTTATGAAATTATGAGATGTATATTATGTTATATGATGTATGTTTGGGGTGGGTTGTTACACAAGATGTGTTTTAGTTTCAATAAGAATTAAAATTAAATATTTCCTATGTGTATTGTATTCAACCCCTCTTCTACAATAATTGTGTGATTGTCATTTCCATTATAGGCCTAACAATTGGTAACAGAGCAGGCTAGTTTAATCTCATAAACTTGATTTGAAATGCCATCATCGTCTTCCGCAAACAATGGCTCTACCCTTTACTGGATCATATGACAATGGCTCTATAGCCAAACCTCCAAAGTAAAATCCTACCACTTTCAGCTTTTATCGAGATAGATCAGGAACCCGTTGAGACCAATTAAGAATACATCGAGGTCGATTCACAACTAATCGGGACTGATCGACACCAAAAGAGACTAATAAAAAATATATCCATTGACTTGGTATGTGGTTGCGTGTTAAAATCATAACATAAAACCTTATTTTTCATTGAGACTGTTTGAGAAAGACAACTGATTAATTTATTTGTGTTTGTTTGTGTAAAACCGTAACTTATCATTTTTAACATTTATCGATATGGATAGGTAAATATATCAAGATGAATCGGGAACTCGTCAAGATCGATCGAGAACTCAATAAAGAAAAAGAAAGAAAAACTAGATTATGTAGAGTTGAAACTATGGTATATTTATCATGAATAATATGTATATGCATGATGACTGTTACAAATGGTGACAATTAATATTTATTATAAATATCATACTAATATAAATTATAGAGAGTTATTGTTTACACGTGATCATTCATACACATTCATGATGAATAACGTGTATATTAATGATGAATATTATAGTGAAAGTGTTTTTCATGAAGAATATCATAATGATCTATGAATGTTGAAAAATTGTTGTATACACATGAACATATATAAAATTTCATGACGAATAATATGTATTTTCATTATAAATAATATGCATATTCTTGATGAATAATATGTATATTAATGAGGAATCTTAGAGTGAAATTGCATATTCATGACGAATATCATACTGATTTATTGTAATAACCGTTGTCCTTAAATTCAATTTTTCTATGTAAAGTTGTGGTAAAAGTTAAGAAGAGGAAAGTTAGGGACTTGGATTCAATTTATGAAAGGTATTAAAAGAGGGTAAAATCCCTAGTTCATTCACTGTGGTGGCTGTAACGTGAAATAGAGAAGAGAGGAAAAGGCCAGAGGATTTTTGCTAGAGGTTGTGCTAGAGGATTGCTGAGAAATCATCATCTCCAAGGTAAGCCACATTCATCTTCTAGTAATTTCATTATGTATTGGTATGTGTTGATTTGAGAAAACCCTTGGCAATAATCTATGTTCTTACTTCTAATGGATTAGTAGGACTAGATTGATTTAGGGTTATTGTTTTATTAATTGATTTCGGGTGATTATTAAAGGTGGGTATTGATCCTTTATGTTTTGGAAGTGAAAAGGGTGGAGAACTGTTAGCTGAAAATCGAGGCCCAGATGATAATGTCCGAGTGATCGGGAATCGCCCGAAACTGGACGAGGTTAAACCGGATAGTGGGTAGAATCCGGACGGGGTATACCTGGGTATTGGGTAGCACCCGATAGCTAGTTACCCGGGTGTTGGCAAAACCCGATTGTGGTGTCATCCGGACATCGAGAAATCTGGTAAGGACAAATCCGGATGTTTGGTGAAACCCGGTGAAGTATTACCCGGGTATTGGGTGAAATCCGGTGGAGTACTACCCGAATGTTTGGTGAAACCCGGAAGCTGGGTTTTCGGGAAATCGCAAAACCCGGACTGTGTTCTGGTCGGGAATAAGGGAGAACCCGGATGGGGTCATCCAGGAATATGAAGGATTCAGTAACAGTTTAGTCAAGTATTAGGTATAACCTGGATAGGGTTTAATTATGATCTGTTGGTTGACTTGTAGGTGTTCGGTTCGATTGGAAGTGAAATTTGGTGTGTGACGGATTCCTAGCATTCAGGTGAGCTTCCTTACACCCCTTTTAACATGGGAAATGATTACACAACTTTTCAATAACTGAATTTGGTATTGAGATCATGACATGTATGATTTGAAAAGAGGCATGTTATTATATACTGTTAAAGCGTTTTTCCTACATACTCAAGTTTTACATGTTTTTCATGAATTTATGCTTGTATGTGGAGTCGGGTTGCACAGTGGAGTTTGTGTACCTCATATTGTTGAGAATCCATGGGAGGTTGGTTGAACCGTGTGCCTTGAATCTGTTTCATGCGCTCACGGATATGGTATCTATTGGTGGCCCCCAATGTGAGCGTTTTTCCTGCATACTCAAGTTTTACAAGTTCTTCATGAATTTATGCTTGTATGTGGAGTCGGGTTTGTTGATCCCAACCCTCAGTGATTTGATAATGACTCTGAGAAACACTTAGTAAAAATTGTAAGTAGACAATATGTATTAATGTTTTGTCATCAAAGAAAATATACTAAGTCTATTTAGTATCGCTGATGGAAAACAAGCTTTAATTTATACTTCAGCGAACACTGTACATCAGTGAGCCCTGAGCCTGTTCAGTCTAACTGTTGATCGCTGAATGTTTTTCATGTAATTGTTTACTTATGATCCCTGAAGACAAGATTTGCGTCAACCAAGTTCGAAGCTGAAATCGAAGACCAAGCTGAAGAACAAGTGACTAAGTGTACTAGTTACCTGATGCGGAAATCAGTGAAGACAAGACTTGTCCATTCCACGCGAAGTTTCAAGTAGAAGACTTCAGCGAATGCTGAACTTTATCATTCGCTGATAAAGAATCATTCAGCGAATGCTGATCATGAAGCCTGTTCTACAAGCAACTTTTGTCTTATCCCCTTACACGCCTCTGTACGATTTTGTCAGAACGGACATCCCTTTTGTACAGAATCATACAACCAACTCTGCAACTACACTGTTCACCATGCGGCCAATAAGATGTCTGCTAAAGTCAAATCATGCAACCAACCAGAGGCTGCCACATGTAAAGGTGTACTATTTTGCATTAAATTCATGTAGTATAAATAGAGAACCCTACTTCATTTGTGAAGTGCTCGACCATCTCCTTCTCGTTGAACTACGGTGTGATTAGAAAACTCTCCTTAGTTTTCTTATTTCCTTTCTCTCTATTTTCAAGTGCAAGAAAATCTGTGTGTTCTCATAGTTTGTTTATATTAGGTTTTTAACTTGATCTTATTCCGCAACAAACTGTAAACTGTTTGATTATATCAATAAACAATTTAGAAAGATAAGAATATGTGTTTGTATTCAACCCCCCCTTCTACAAACTTGTATAACCCTTCGGGACCAACAAGTGGTATCAGAGCAGGGTGTTTAATCTCATAAACAAGATCTTGCTTATACTCTCTATTTTTCTCTTCCTTGCTAATTTTCGAAAATGGCAAATCATCAAAATACAAATTACATAGATAATGGCTCTCTTGCCAAATCTCCTCGATTTAGTAAAGATAACTTCAACCTCTGGAAAAATCGAATGATGCTCTTCTTAGAAGGTGTAGATCCTACTATACCTTACTATGTGGAAAATGGACCTTATGTTCCACATGTGGTCCATGGTCTTGTTGCTGCCACTGCTACCACCCCTGCCATCCCTGAGAGAACTCTTATAAGAGTAGTTTCTTAGTGGACTGAAGAAGATAAAAAGAAGGTGGCCATTGATACAAAGGCCAGATCTATCATCTCTATGGCTCTTCCTGATGAAGTCTACCACTCTATCATGAACCTGAAAAGTTCAAAAGCCGTGTGGGACACTATATGTGTTCAATATGAAGGTACTGCAGAAGTCCAGGACTCTAGAAGGATAAACCTGGTAAGGCAATACGAATGTTTCACCTATGGTAAGACTAAAACTCTTTCTGAAGTTCACCAACGCTTTAACTGTTTAATTATTGATTTAAAAACTGTTGGTAAGACCTACTCTAACTCCGAGATCCTGACAAAATTCTTGGAATGTCTTCCTGAAAGTTGGGACAATTATACCATGTGTCTTAAGCTCTCTAAGGATATAAAATTTATGACCCTTGCTACCTTATTTGGCACTATGTTCAATCATGAGCAATATTTTGTCTAAAATTTATGACCCTTGCTACCTTATTTGGCACTATGTTCAATCAAATAAAGTTTCTTTTCCAAATCCTTTATTTTGTCTAAAAATTCAGTATTTTGATTTGAAAAATTATTCAAAGAGATCTCACTTTCATTATTCTTTTCCTGAGAGTGAAAAAATATCTTTTCCTTTTCAAGTTGTTCTTGTTGATCCTTGAGATTTTTAAATTCAACAAATTTCTTTTCTTTCTCAAGATCATTATCAAGAATAATTTGATTTAGGACTTCGTTTTGTTTCTTTTATTTTTCCAGATTGACTCTTAAACTTTAAACTCCTGGTATCATGACTTCAATTTCACGTAATAAACTAGCTTTTTCATTTTCTGATTTAGCTAAGTTATTCTGTGTATCAGTTAATTCACTACGTAAAGTAGTTATGTCATGAACATCCGATAGAGATATAAGAAAGGAATTTACCTGAGTGTCATTATCTGAATTATCCTCATCATCTGAATTGAATTCATACTAGCATATGTTTGCTTGTTCCTCGTTCTCCGCCTCATCGTCAGTCTGATCTAGCCAATATTCTTCTTCAACGAGTAAAGCTTTTCCTGCTTCTTTTTGCTTGGCTAGCATCATTTTGTTTTTGTAGTAGTCAGAATTTCTAACCACTTTCTTTCTACAATCTTTGGCGTAGTGACCAGGCATGCCACAATTGTAACACTTCGGTGCATCAGTAGATTTCCTTTCCTCAAATCCCTTCTTACCATCAACCTTCTCAGTCTTCTTCTCAACATTTTCAAACTTTTTCACTTCAAATGGTTTCCTCTCATAACTGTTGTTTTCAAACTTTCTTGAACTGGATGTATACCTCAGATTGTTTGATGACAGTGTTTTGTAAAATCTCTTTTGAAAATGCCTAGTAAGTAGAAGCATGGCTTGCTCTAACTCAGCTCCGTCATCTTCAATGTTTCCATTATAACCCGTTTCAAACATGCTAGAATCTTCAGTCAAATAACTTCTTGTGTGCATATCAGCTTTAAGTGCCAGTGGTTCAGGAACAATTTCTTTCTTCTTCTTTCTATTCCTTTTCTCATTCTTCTCTTCCACTTCCTCTTCATCCTGCTGGATTGTCTCAAATAACTCATGTAACGGCATTGAAGAGAGTCTAGGATTCTGTTTCATCCGTCTTGACACACCTTTCCATTCTGGCTGTAACACACTAAGAAACTTCACATTTATCTCAATCAAATCCTTGTTTATCTTGTTTTTACTGAGCTCGTTTAGTAATATGATGAATCTGTCATAGGTTTGATAAAGATTCTCATCATCTTTCGCCCTGAATTCTTCATATCGATTAATGCACAAGGTTGTATTCATCTGATTTCCAATTTGAGACCCTTGTAGCATTTTCTCCAACTGAACCCACATCTTTTGTGCAGTGTCTTTGAAACTATCAATCTTGTTGAACACTTAATTTGGAATTCCCATGATCAAGAATGATCTTGCCTTCTTATCAGCCTCATATCGAGCCTTTTCTTCAGCCGTGTATTCGGTTAACTTTTTCACTTTTTCAGTTCTTACTTGTGTATTAGGTACAAGAAAAGATTCAATTACAGGTGTCATTGGTCCATTCCTTAATGGATCTAGTAGATTAGCTCCGTTTTGTTGACTTTCCAAAAAATCTTCAAATCTTTCTTTCCATTGCTCATATTCACTCTCGATCAAAATAAGAGGACGCGATTCAGTTGGCAATGACATCATTATATCGTTTTTCATCATCTTGTCGCGTTTACTTGTAATCGATCTTTAAACAGATAAGCAACAGTGAACAGTACCAAGTTATCGCTCAAAACTAAGCAATGAACAGTACTTTATCGCACGATACGTGTGCGATGAAGAATGAATAGTGGTTATCAGACACTGACTGTACGAGCAGAAATAGTTATCGGACAATATATGTGCGATCAGAGATGTTATCGGATGCAAATTGTGCGATTAGGTAGGTTCTCGGACAATAAGGTCGGTGAATAGTAAGTTCTCGGACAAAAGCTATCCGATCAAGACGAGTTCTTGGACACTACTTGCACGATAAGAATAAGTGAACAATGTCTATCGGACAACACTTGTACGATCAGGGCAAGTGAACAGTAGTTGTTGGACAAAACTTGTATGATAACTATGAATTTCAGTTTCGTCCGATTACTTTGAATGTTTGAAGATCTCTGTTGTACGACAACTTTGAATGTCGAACAAAAACATTTTCTAAGTCTCAGATCTCACTCAAAACACCACTAAATACTACCAAACTTTACAGATATGCTCGAAATACTAATCTGAACACTTCTTATTCAGATCATACTACCAAAAACACACTAAATCTATGACTTTCGATTCAAAACCGAAAGTTCCTAAAAACCTCTAAAAATCACCAAAAAATGATCCAATCATGTTCCTTCGATCCAATTTCTTGCACAGTCTAATCCAAATCACTAAACCGAGCACTTCTGTACCCAAAATCACACTCAAATCATCCTAAATCTGCAAATTCATTCTAAGTCCAAAAATACTAAAAATGACCCAAAATTCCTCAAATTTTCACTCAATTGCTTGAATCTGCTTGCTCTGATACCACTTGTGATCCAAAAACAAGTAAACTAACAATAATCAAGCAATACTCAAGTCATCTCTCATTGATTTCAAGAACACAATGACAAAAGGTGTAGAGAGAATAACAAAGTATCTTGATGTTCTAATTCCAAAGTTATGTAAAACTAACTCTATCTAAGCCTTTTATACTTAGACTAGAATTTACAATTTAGACCCTTCTACTTGGATACAACTTATAATTTCAGAACTAACAAATAACCTGTCTCTGTGCTAGATTCCAAGGTAATCCAAAGGAATCTCATTTGTCTGCTGTCAAAAGGATTTTCAAATATCTTAAGGGGACTCAATTCTTGGGTCTCTGGTATCCTGTTAACTCTCGCTCTGAGTTTGTAGCATACACATATTTAGATTATGGAGGATGCAGAAATGACAGAAGAGCGGTTTTGGTAGCTGTCAACTAATTGAAGAAAAGCTAGTGAGTTGGACATCCAAGAAGCAAAACTGTGTGTCAACTTCTACAGCAGAAGCAAAATATGTGGCTGTTGCTAGTTGTTGGTCACAAGTGATCTGGATGAAGACTCAACTCAGAGACTATGGTCTTGAGTTTGACAGAGTTCCTATTCTTTGTGATTCCAAGAGTGCCATTGCAATCACAACAAATCCTATTCAACACTCAAAGACAAAGCACATTGACATAAAGTACCACTTTATCAAAGATCATGTTGAAAAAGGCACAATTGAGATGTACTTTGTCTCAACTGACTTTCAACTTGTTGACTTTGTTGGTCCCGAAGGGGTTATACAAGTTATTAGAAGGGGGGGGGGGGGGGGGTTGAATATAAACACATGATTTTTACTTTTCTAAATTGTTTATTGATATATATAAAACAATTTATAACTTGTTGCGGAACAAGATTAAGGAATAAACCTAATCTAAACAAGCTATGAGAATCACTAAGATTTCTTGCACTAGAAATAAGATAGAGAAGGAATTAAGAATATTTAAGACAAATATTCTAACACACAGATTCAGCAAAGATAAGGAATGGCCGAAGTTGTTCAAAGGATGAACTAGGGTTTCCTTTATATACTGCATGCATTTAATGCATGTCAGCACAACTTTACACATGGCAGCTTCTGGTTGGTTGCATGTTTTGACCTTGGTAGATAACCTAGTAGCCGCATGATGAACAGTGTAGAATCAGAGTTGGTTCGATTTTGGACAAAAGGGATGTCCGTTTTGACATTATCGTACGGAGGCGTGCAAGGAGGTAAGACAAAAGTTACTTGTAGAGGAGGCTTCATGATCAGCGTTCGCTGAATGATTATTTATCAGCGAATGATAAAGTTCAGCGTTCGCTGAAGTCTTCTACTTGAAACTTCACGTTGAGTGGACAGGTCTTGGCTTCGCTGATATCCGCATCAGTTCATTAGTAGACTTGTCACTGGTTCTTTGTCTTGATCTTCGACTTCAGCGTAGAACATGGTTGACGTGAAACTTGTCTTCAGGGATCATAAGTAAACAACTTAAACTATCAACGATCATTAGTAAGGCTGAACAGGCTCAGGGCTTGCTGATGAACAGTGTTCGCTGAATGTGTAAATTAAATATGTTAGGGTCATATATTGTTGAATTTAAGTTCAAGTGTCTGTATTGTTGTTGGTCCCGAAGGGTTATACAAGTTTGTAGAAGGGGGGGGGGGGGGTTTGAATACAAACACACATTTTTACTTTTCTAAATTGTTTATTGATAAATCAAGACAATTTACGACTTGTTGCGGAACAAGATTAAGGATAAACCTAATCTAAACAAGTTAAGAACACTAAGTTTCTTGCACTAGAAAGAGTTAAAGAAATTACGAATAATAACTTAACAATAAGAGAGAAATAAGAAGATGGTCCGAGCACACTTCAAAACTGAAGTAGGGTTCTTCTTATATACTGCATGCATTTAATGCATGGCAGTATGGCTTTACACGTGGTAATAGCTGTGTGGTTTCATGTCATTGACCTTTGTAGACAACCTTAGTAGCCGCATGGTGCACAGTGTAGAATCAGAGTTGTTGTACAATTACAGACAAAAGGGATGTCCGTTCTGACAGTTCGTACGAAGACGTGCAAGGGAGGTAAGACAATAGTAACATGCAGGGAGACTTCATGATCAGCTTTCGTTTGAGTCAGATCTTTATCAACGAATGATAAAGTTCAGCGATTGCTGAAGTCTTCTACTTGATACTTCACGTTGAATGGACAGGTCTTGCTTCGCTGATATCCGCATCAGTTCATGAGTAGACTTGTCGCTGGTTCTTGAGCTTGATCTTCGACTTCAACGTAGAACTTTGGTTGACGTGAAACTTGGTTTCAGAGATCATAAGTAAACAAACTAAACTATCAGCGATCATCAATAGAACTGAACATGCTCAGAGCTATATGATGATGAACAGTGTTCGCTGAATATCTAATCTAAAGAGTCAGAGTTCCAATCAGCGGTACTGTAAAGTCTTAGTACTTATCAGCGATAGTGAAACTCTAATACATATTGTTTACTTACAATTTTCACTAAGTGTCAAAAGAGGGTCATTATCAAATCACTGAGGGTTTGGATCAACAATCTCCCCCTATTTGATTATGACATAGCAACAGAAAAAGTTGCTATTTAATGAAAACATAAGGATAAAAAGAACTCATAAAATATTTGTCCCTTTTACTGTTTTTTGGGATCTTTTCAGTACTGATGGAGTAAAGTACATTCGCTGAAATTTTTCTTTAAACTTCGTAAAGATTACAGAGGGAAGTGGAAAAATTACAAGTACAACAAATAAAATTACAAGTACAGAAGATGTAGACAGATAAGGATAGAAAGAATTACAAGGCGATCCTATCCGTCAAAAGGTTCTTCCTTAATGAGAAGTTCATCAAGGATCTTTGATGTGGGAATCATCCAGTCAGGGACCGTTACACCTTGATCCTTTTTGTTCTTTGCTTCTTCAAAGATCAGGGGTTTGAGGTGACGTGCGTGAATGTCTCGTCTGACTTCACACCAGTGTATTATGTCTCTGAGTTGTTCGATGGGAGTGATTGGAAGCTCATATATGCGTTGAAAGTGTTGATTTCCATAGCAGTCTAGAAAGAAGATGCCATAGGGTTCACTTACGACTTTTCTAGGGATGAAAGTTTCACCAGGAGGCAGGGAGGTGTCAAGTACTGAGAGGTCAGGGTCACGACCAAGTACTTCTTCGCGTGAGAAACCTATACCTGTTTCATTCCGTATAGGAGGACCTGAGTCTAAGGTTTTCTTTTTCTTTGCAGAGGCCCTTCCTTGTTGAGGTGGAAGAATAGTGGAAAGAGGAATATCCACAGTCGAAGAAACCAAGTCGATCTGCGAAATTAAAATTTTCTCGACATGGCTCTTGAACTTTGAGCGAGATCGCTGAATGGCTAATTTCACTTCCAACCATTCAGAGAAACCAAACTTTTCTAATGAAGTAGCGTAGAAGGTTTGCTTGGTTTTGTCTTCTCTGAATACGTCATCTTCAACAACAGGAACGTCTACACACGTTTTTCCTCTGATATTTACCTTGATGATTTTGGATGGTCGAGATCGATAGTTCAACATTTCTTTACACCATTCCAAAGTCGAAACAGATACCTTAGTCTTTTCTTCAACGATCCTTTGGGCATCATCCCATAGCTGACGTTGGACATCAATGGGAGTTCTTTTCAGCGCGGGGTCTTTCACCGATTGTTGGACAAGCTGGATGGCGAGAGCCTTATCTTTTTTATCAGCTTCCTTCTTTTCGGTGAGTAATCTTTCAGCTCTTAGATGATCCTCGTATTCTTTCCTTGATATCCTGAACTTTGTGGGAGCAGGGATTTTGTCACGAGGAAGAATGATTCGCTGATCTTCAAGCTGTTTGATCATTGCATCTCTCTTTTCTTGATCCTCTTCACTTAGCTTTTGAGGAGCCAAGGAAGGTCTATTTTTGTGAGAGAGCAGTTGTTCTTCAGGTTCATCAGTCTCTGTGGTTAAATCCAAGACTGGGATTATTTCTTAAGCTCTTGTGGCTGGGATTATTGTTGGTGTAGTCATAGGAGCTTCAGCGGGATCCTCAAACAGGGGAGAGGACTAGCTGAAACACAACGATTGTTTAAGTAAGAGCATGGGAAGAAAGAGATAGAGAAAAGAATGTGGTTAAGTGTATAGAGGTTTTAAGGATAGAAGGATTGAGATTGAGAAGGGATAGAGGAGGGATGCAGTGTAAGGGAATAGAAGGTAGTGTACTTGAAAAACTGGCTTTCGAAGCAAGATCGTCAGATTGTCTTCTTCATCGAGGCCTTTGTTTTTGCGTTTGTCAGCTTCAGACGCTGCAGGCTTTGTCTTGGTTCGCTCCCCTGAAGGTTCTTTTATCTCGATCCCTTTTTGAGATGGGGCTTTTGCAACAGGCTGGACGTAGAAGAAATCGTCATCATCATCGTTATCATCATCATCATCTTTGGGGGATGATGATGGTTCTTCATCAAAGATGTCGACAGGTTCATCGTCTTCAGCTTCTTCTTCAGACTCGACCTCTTCAGCATAAGGTTCGGTCACGTCAGCAGTAGCTTCCTTAAGTTGCTTATCGAGTTGCTCCCCCTCAGATACAGAGGGAGGTTTCTCGGTTTCCTCAGGGTTTTCAACTCCCTGAGGTCGTGAAGTAGAAGTAGCAGCAGCAGCAGTTTCAATACCCTCCCCCTCAGCATTATGGGGAAGGTCTTCTTTAGTCTTCTCCCCCTCTTCCACATTATGGTTGGGAGGTAACAGATTGTTCAGCAGCAACAGTGTGTATTTGGTCCCTGTCTTCAAGGCTAGAGATCCCAACACAGTTCTCAATCGTTGATAATCTGACTTCCAGGCCAGTTATAGCAGGATTGATCTTTTGAAGATCCTCTCGATCGACCTGAGTAAAATGAGTAGTTGGGGGTGTTCAGGCGATCGAGTACTTTCTGAACAATTTCTTTGACGGTGGAGACCTCAGTCATGATCGTGGAGACTTCACCCTTAAGAGAACCAACCTCTGTCTTCAATGATGTGACTTCATTGGACAGAGTGGTGAAGTTTGTTGAAAGAGAGGTGGTGGCGGTTGAATTGTCAGCTAGGGTGGTAGCAAATTGAGCAATGCTACCATCCACCTTCTCTAGATCATCTTTGGAGGCTTTCATATCAACGATCTCGGTCAACTTTTTGAGTTTCTCTCCAGCGTCTGTAACCGCTGAAGAGTTCGTGGAGAGAATGGTGTTTTAATTTTCCACCTTTGTTTCCATGGCCTTCAGGGAGGTGTTGATATCCCCCAAATTAGGACCTGAAACAGTTATTAACTTATGAACAGAGGAAAGCTTAGAAGTTTGGGGTTGAGAGAAAGAAGTGTTTGGGATAATGTGTATACCTGCAAGCGGGTTGGAGAAGTTGTCGAAGCCTCGTAACCCTGAGTAGGTTTCATAGTCGTCTTCAATAGATCCCTGACGACTGGAAGTACCTGCAGGTCCTGTGTTTTGTTCTATCATCCTATGAAGATGTTCAACAGTAGTGTCGCTGAGGACGATGTTTGTTGAGGAGAATAGGGGAAGAGATTGACTGACCAAAGGAGAGGTGGGAGGAATGATGGTTGAGAAGGTGGGTTGGGTGCGGGGTTCAGCGTTGGATTCGCTAAAAATCACTTCAGTCTGTAGAGAGGCTGAAGGAGGTGGGTTCAGTTCCAAGTTTATAACTTCAGCGTTTAGAGACGCTGAAGCCGGGATGGAAGGGGTGGCTTGTTCAGCTGTGACAGAGCGTACCACTGAACTATCCATCAACTCTTCAAGATGAGGTGTGGAGTCTTCAGCGTGTGAATGCTGGGGGGGAACTCCTTGGTTTTCTTCATTCTTTTGGAACCAAGTTGGGAAGTTGAGTGTTTCCTTTTTCGAGAAGGAGTGGAGGGTGCAGTGTGGGTATCAGCGGTGGGGATTTCCACTGAATGAGCTGCAGAAGTAGAAGAAGGAGGATTGAGAAGATATAAGATAGTAGAAAGACGTACCTCGTTTTCCAATCGGCTTGAAGTCGAGCACCTCAGGGCCAACCTGAGAGAGTCTCAGATCACCCTCTTTTGGGTACTTCTCGCCAAGTCCTTGTTGAAAGACGGCGCTGATGAATATGGGATAAGGAACCCATGAAGGTCTTTCAGCCATATCCACTCTGAACGCAAGGTCGTCATAGATGACTGAGGCCCAGTCAACATTTAGACCTTTCAGCAATGCATAGCCCATTGCTTGCTGAGGTTGAGCAGCTTGATCAGAAGGAGCCACTCTTCGCTGTCATGCAGCTTATCAGATGTGCGAAGATGAAGTTCATCTCGCTGGGCATTTTGGACTTCTTGATCATGGTCAGTTTCTTCTCAGGCTTCTTGTCCCTTCCAGTGTCCCATGCGTAACCCATTGCATCAAAGAATGCAGTGATGGCTTCCTTATCAGCATGGTTTTTGTGGTTTGGGAGAGGGACAAAGTGGTTTTCTTTGGTAGAGGTAGGAAGACTCAGTGCTTTCCTGATAATGGTAGGGTTGATTTTGGTGGTACCAAATTTGGTGTCACACAGAATGGAGTCAACGATCTTCGTTGGGTCTTTGGCATGGGGTACCTGAGCTCTTCTGGAAGTATACCAGAATTGAGATAGTAGGAATTAATGAGCAGGGGGTGTAATAGTCAGGGCTGTAGATAAGCAACATGTTTTGAGGTAATTCACAGCATCATCCAGATGTGTGACTTGCTTTCGAGGAGGAAACTCGAAAAGCGCATGGAGGTTGCTCGATTTTGAAAAATCGACTTCCTCAAGCTTGAACTTGACCTGAGGAGCTTTGACGAGAGTCAGTTTCTTTGCAGCAGTGGATTTTTCAGCGGTAGGAGCAGGAGTAGAAGATGCCATTTATGTTTAACATATCAACCATGAACATAGATAAAGAATAGTTTTAATGTGAAAGATTTTCCAATAAGATGTTTTCGAATTTTGTCCATTTCATTCAGACAGAAATGTCTTAATGAAGATTAGGGTTTTCTTGTTTTGAAAAAGAAAAGCACACCCAGTAAAAGTCTTGTTTTCCATTTTCCTTTAGATAAGGATTCTGGAAAAACGAATGAAGAACAAGTTTAAGATTTTGAGTTTTAAACTTGAAGAACAACCATGAAAAGGTTGTGTTCATAAAACCATGAAAGAAATGATTTCATTTTAGAAAAGGTTTCTTTTGTTTAATCTGTTAAAAGCAACAAGAAGATCAGAAACAAGTTATGCAGGTGAATAATAAGAATATTAACCTGGTAATCGAAGAAGAAGATGAACAGATTTCTGGAAATAAGCAACAGTAAATCTTTTCTTGCTTGGAGAAGAAGTTCGCGTAAAGAAAAAAATATAAACTCGAAATAGTTTATATAGTGAGATTTGAGAGAGAGAAAAACTAGAGCGGGAAAGTTTTTCATCATGACACAGACACGTGTTTGCATTTGATTGGATGGTAAACGAAACGTGCAAACGTGTGTTAGAAAAAGAACGTGCCAGGGTTTATCCGTTGTGATGATGTCACAAACGTCCTTTCATATTTTAGGATGTCTTTGAGGTTTTGAAAGCTCAGGGACTATTTGGAAAACATGAAGCACTTTATAGAAATATCAGTGTTAGTTTAAGAAATTTCAAAGTATCGCTGTTAAGGAAGAGATATTCAGCGATGTGATTTGTTTTGAAATCTTGCATTTACATGCGAATGTCAGCGAGTAAAGAGAGACATACCTTGATATCAGTGAATCAACTTTGTTTAGAGAGAAGATGCTAGAATGGGTTATATAAGTTGGTTTTATCCGATCGCTGATCAAATGTGAACTACTGAAGATTTTACTCTTCAAAGTTCAGCATTCCAAGCTCGCTGATGAGAAAGTTGAATCTTGTCTCATCAAGAGGTTTGGTGAACAGATCAGCTAACTGATAGTCAGTTGGGATAAAATGAAGTTCTATATCACCATTCATCACATGATCTCTGATAAAATGATACATGATTTCGATATGTTTGGTCTTTGAGTGTAGTAATGGATTGTTGGCTATAGCGATGGCACTTGTGCTGTCGCAATAGATTGGAATTTTCGAGAGCTGAAGGTCATAGTCTAGTAGTTGATTTCTCATCCACAAGACCTGAGAACAGCAGCTTCCAGCGGCTACATACTCAGCTTCAGCAGTTGAGGTGGACACTGAGTTTTGCTTTTTACTTGTCCAACTCACCAGCTTTCCACCCAGGAGCTGACAGCCTCATGTGGTGCTTTTTCCTATCCAATTTGCAACCTGCAAAATCACTATCTGAATAGGCGATTAGATCAAACCCTGAGTCTTTGGGATACCAAAGACCTAGGTTCATAGTACCCTTAAGGTAACGAAAGATTCGCTTTACAGCGATCATATGAGATTCCTTAGGTTCAGCTTGATATCGTGCACACAAACAGGTTGCGTACATAATATCGGGTCGGCTAACTGTAAGATACAAGAGAGAGTCGATCATCCCACGGTACAGCGTGACATTAACAGGTATTCCATTTGAATCCTTGTTTAGTGTCAGCGGTGGTGCCATAGGGGTTTTCATAGCTGAACTCTGAGTTAAATCGAATTTCTTCAGTATCTTTAACATACTTTCCCTGATTAATAAAAGTTCCTTTTTCATTCTGTTTTATCTGAAGACCAAGGAAATATGTTAGCTCACCCATCATACTCAGTTTATACTCTTTTTTCATTCTATCAGCGAAACGAGTACAAAGGTCAGGGTTAGTAGAACCAAATATAATGTCATCAACATATATCTGAACAAGAATGATATGACCTTTCACTATTCTGAAAAATAGAGTTTTGTCGATTTTACCTCGCTCAAATTTTTTAAATTAGGAGATAAGAGGATAGAGTGTCATACCATGCACGTGAAGCTTGCTTTAATCCATAAAGTTCCTTATCCAGTTTATAAACATAACCTCGACACTTAGGATCTGAGAATCCTGGAGGTTGTTCCACATAGACTTCTTCATTCAGCTTTCCATTGAGAAATGCTGACTTAACATCCATTTGATATACTTTGAAGTCTTTGTGTGCAGCGTAGGCTAAGAATAGACGAATAGAGTCTATACCTTCCTCTTGTCTGTATCCCTGAGCAACAAGTCGAGCCTTGTTGCGGGTTACATTTCCATGTTCGTCCAACTTGTTTCGATAGACCCATTTAGTGCCTATCACTGTCTTGCCAGTTGGTCTTCAAACAAGATTCAAAACTTTGTTTCTTTCGAATTCAGTCAGCTCTTCTTGCATAGCGCTGACCTAGTTTGGATCTTTGAGTGCATCATCTATTTTCTTTGGTTCAATCAGAGAAATAAAGTTAACAAATAAACAAATATTACATGCACTTCGTCGAGTCTGAATACCAGCATTTGGATCACCAAGGATTTGATCAATTGGATGATTTACAGTCCATCGCTGAGCCGGAGCATGAATCGCTGACTCAAATTGAACTGGAGGAGCTGAAGATGAGGCTTCAGCAACTTTTGGAATATCAGCCAAGAGAGGAGTAGGTGCAGATGTCATCTCATTCACTGATTGCTGAGAAGTAGATGGAATGTCTGAGACATTTGGTTCAGAAGCAGGTATAGTGTTTAAAGGAACAACTGAGACCCATGATGTTTCAGCTTCACTATTCTGCATGTTTCGAATGATAGTAGGACCATCATCTTCAACGGTATGAGTATGAGGAGTGGGAATATCTTCTGAATCACCAAGATGAGAAAACATCCATTGATTCAGTTATTCAGTATCAGCAGAAGGTCGAGAATTCGCTGAACGGGATTCGTCAAAGGTGACGTGAATAGTTTCTTCAACAGTTTGTCTTCTTCGATTGAAGACTCTGAAGGCTTTGGAGACTGAGGAGTATCCAAGAAAGATTCCATCATCAGCCTTAGGATCAAACTTTCCAAGGGCTTCTCTGTTGTTCAGTATGAAACACTGACATCCAAAGATGTGAAAAAAGCTAATTGAAGGCTTTCTCCCATGAAAAAGTTCATAGGCTGTTTTATTAAATATTTTGACTATCAGCGACCTGTTTTGCGTAAAACAAGCAATGTTGACAGCTTCTGCCTAAAACTGAGTAGGCAGATGAGAATCGCTGAGCATTGAACGTGCAGCTTCAATAATAGTTCTATTTCTTCTTTCAGCGACTCCGTTTTGTTGCGGTGTTCTCACTGAAGAAAAGTTGTGAGAAATACCCTTACTCTCAAAGAAGGAATCAAGAGAACTGTTTTTGAATTCAGTCCCATGATCACTCCTTATTGAGCGAACGGTCAAGTTGTTCAGGGTTTCCATCTTCCTGACAAAGGTGATGAGTTCTTCAGGGGTGTCACTCTTAGAACGGAGAAACATAACCCATGTATATCGAGAGAATTCATCAACTATGACCAGTGTATATTTCTTTCCAGCGATGAATTGTTTGTTAACAGGGCCAAACAAATCCATATGGAGAAGTTGTAGAGGAGATAACACCGAGGAAAGTTTCTTTGACTTAAAGCTTGCTTTGGTCTGCTTGCCTTTCTCACACGCTGAACATAAGGATTCTTTGACTAACTCTTTTGAAGAAAGAGTGTTCAGTGTCTTGAAGTTGAGATGAGAGAGCCTCTTATGCCATAACCAGTTGACATCAGATGAGGCTTTTGAGAAGAAACATGAGTTATCAGTGGTTGTTGAGTCCATGTTTATTACATAAACATTTTCCAAACGATAACCGCTGAGAGCTATCTTCTCCTTTTTGTCAGCGACAAAGCAGGATTCCTTAGTAAAGATTACTTTGTTATCCTTGTCGCAAAGCTGACTGATGCTTAGAAGATTATGCTTCAGCCCTTCAACATATGCGACTCTTCTGAAGGTTGTTGTACCATTAGAGAGTACACCAAACCCTCGGGTATGTCCTTTTCCATTTCCACCAAAAGTTACAGAGGAACCCTTCTCTTCTTTGTACTCAGTGAGCAGGTTCTTCTTACCAGTCATGTGTCTAGAGCATCCGCTATCGAGATACCAGATACCCTTCTTAACCTGAATTACAAAGGAGGATTAGTTTGTCTTGGGTACCCACTTAACCATGTGTACACACTTGTCAGTGGGGGTAGAAGAGGAGTTGGAAGGTTCAGCAGTGTTCGCAGCATTTGAAGATTCAGCTTTGTCAGTCTTCACTTTGGTTAATTTCTTAACCTCAGTGGTCTTCTTTGCCTTGGGGTCAATGATCTTCACCTTAGCTATCTTTTCAGCTTGAGTGGCTGTGAGGCACTTACTAGCAATATGATTGGTAAGTCCACAATGATAACATTTCCTATAACTAAAAGTAGTTCTAGGACCATTTGCATACTGAGCTTTTGATTTTGAATTTGAAGGACCAGCACCAAGTAAGCTATTGGCTTTTGAAATGGGAGGAACATTCAGTTCTTCGGATTTCTTACCAATAATTTCCACTTTGATTCTAGGAGTAGATCGCTGAATAGATCCACACAGAATAAATCCATGGATCTTATTGTTTGAACCAGAGGGATAAGTCTTTTAAGGGGGAGTTAGATTTTTACACAAAGTGATAATTTTAACAGTTTGGACTCATGTTCTATGAGTACCAAATCTTTCTCTGTTTGTGCAGATTTCTCTGAAGAAAAGATAACAGTTTATGCAATTGTTAAGGGGGAGCAATTCGGCATAAATCTGTAAAAGTGTTATCTGTATCTGAGAGCTTACAAAGTTTTATCTGATGTGAGAATTTTAGAACAGTTGTTGGACTTTTCAGAAAAAGTTGTAAATTTTCATGCAAATATTTGAAGAATTCGATCTCTGAAGGATTCGAATTCAAAGAATTCGAACACTTAAGGATACGAATTCAATGAATTCGGACCTTTAAGGATTCGAATTCAAAGAATTCGAACACTTAAGGATTCGAATTCAATGAATTCGGACTCTTAAGGATTCGAATTCAATGAATTCGGACTCTTAAGGATTCGAATTCAATGAATTCGGAACCTTTAAGGATTCAAATTCAAAGAATTCGAACACTTAAGGATTCGAATTCAATGAATTCGGACTCTTAAGGATTCGAATTCAATGAATTCGGACTCTTAAGGATTCGAATTCAATGAATTCGGACATTTAAGGATTCGAATTCAAAGAGTTCGAACACTTAAGGATTCGAATTCAATGAATTCGGACTCTTAAGGATTCGAATTCAATGAATTCGGACCTTTAAGGATTCGAATTCAAAGAATTCGAACCCTTAAGGATTCGAATTCAATGAATTCGGACCCTTATGGATTCGAATTCAATGAATTCAGACCCTTAAGGATTCGAATTCAATGAATTCGGACCCTTATGGATTCGAATTCAATGAATTCGGACCCTTAAGGATTCGAATTCAATGAGATCAATATCAATTGTTGTACAACTTTATCTGATTCGAACTCTTTTTGAATTTTTTACATATTTGTTTATGTAAATTGTTCAGATGAACAGTGCCATATCTAATGTTTTGAAACATGCATTTTTAACTGATTGCCAAGTGGGGTACTCTAATGTGTGCCAAGTGTACAAATTTTTTTTTGAGTATAAATAGGGTTCGAAACCTTATTTCCCACTTTTCACTATTTGGTATTGTTTCAAACACTCTCAAGAGAACACTGTTCATCTTCCACTTTATCGATCCTTCATCTGCTTGATTCATCCTCATCAGGTAAACATTTCTATCGAAATTACTCTTATCAGATTCGAAAATGTAATACGAATCATTCTATACGAATGGTTTGTTTGATTGTAAACATTTACTATGCTAATCTGTAAAATCAAAAAGTTTACTGTTCATCATCGTGCTCATATGAACATGAATTCGAACCATACCTGATTCGAATTCATGAACATTGTTGAATTCGAACATGATTTCGAATCGTTCTTGTTTCGAATTCATGAAACATGTTAAGAAAGAATTCCTTTAGATTCGAATTCACATGTTATAATCTGAATTAGGGCTCAAGTGTTGAATTCGAATGCCTTTAGATTCGAATTCCTTTAGATTCGAATTCACATGTTATAATCTGAATTAGGGCTCAACTGTTGAATTCGAATGCCTTTGGATTCGAATTGGATGAATTCGAACCCTTATGGATTCGAATTGGATGAATTCGAACCCTTGTGGATTCGAATTGGATGAATTCGAACCCTTATGGATTCGAATTGGATGAATTCGAACCCTTATGGATTCGAATTGGATGAATTCGAACCCTTGTGGATTCGAATTGGATGAATTCGAACCTTTGTGGATTCGAATTGATATTCAAAGACAAATCATGAATTCGAATGCACTATGATTCGAATTCTATACTTAGAAAATATTTTTCTTTCAATTTTTTTTTTCATAGACTAATTCTGTAATAACTATTATCAACAGGTAAAATGGTTAATCAAGAAGAACAAAGTCACATTCAAGGCTTTGATGATCATATTCCAAGTCTTCCCGAACCGACACACGATGTACCTTTACCGTCAACACGATCAGTACATCAATCCCAAGCCGGAATTCATCCAGATCATGCTATCATTCATCCGATCAACTATATTGCGATCATTCCCAACAATCATCACATTGATTTTGATCACATCAACATTCATCCAGTGATAAAGGAAGTGCTCAGGAATCATCCGTTAGCATACGCATTAACGAATACTGTCGTTGTGCCTATGCTATATTTACAGCAAGCATGGAAGACAATAACAACAACTATGGAAGATGGAAGACCAATTTTTGTATTCCAAATAGACAACTTCATCACAAAGCTTGATTTCCAAAGACTAAGAATGATTCTGAGGCTACCTGAACCTGATTCACGAGAAGGAAAGACTGAGTTTGATCCTTTTCCATCTGAAGATGAAACGTTTGAAGGAATACGTGCTATGGGATACACTGGAAACTTAACTCGGGTGAAGGAATTCCATAAGGCGAACCTACCACCGTTATACTATACAATCTTCTCCATTATTAATAGATGCTTATCTGCTAAACATGCCGGAACAGACAGTGCCAGCGTCGGATTTCTGAAGCTATTTCATGCAGTAGTGTATGATCTTCATGTAGATTATGCAGCTATTTTCTGGCATGAACTGAATGAGAAGATAGATCTTCGCCGACAAAACAAGGGAAAGCCTTATGTTCCATATATGAGGTTTCTTCAGATTATCATTCATAGCATGCTTCGTTCTAACAGAGAAATTCCAAGACGAGCAAATCATCCTTCTGTGCCCGAGAAAGCTATGCAGTATCTTCAGTTTCGTAAAACTGAATTTGATTATGAGATGCCGTTACCTGAAGGATTTCTTCGATACGCGGATCAGGACGTTGAGTGCATTATCGAGTATAGAGAGTCTATGGTCCAGCCAGAACCGGAGGGACCTACCCCAGACTCAACCCCTAGGCGAGAGGAGTCGGTGAGTGTTCAGGATGCACGGGCTACTGAACGGGGAGAGTCGAGGGAAAACACCGAGAGGGGAACTGGTGGGGATCATACATCTGTATTTGAAGATACAAGGTCATCGTCCGAGGACACACATACAGATGATCTTGTACAACACGATTCTGAGGGAGAAATTCCTAAACACATTGGGGATCCTCCTTTAGTTGAGTACTCTAGTGATAGTACAGAGTCTGATAATGCGTCTGATTCAGCGGAGGAACATCGTGATGGTGATGAAGATGACAACGATGATAATGATGATGATCAAGGGAATGCTGGAAATATTGGTGCTGATGCTACTACTGAAGAAAACTGGTTTGGTAACGTTTCTGATATCTTTGAATTTCCACAATTGAATATGTCAGATAATATTAATGTGGAAAGCTTAAACTTTGATGACATGCCTTTAATGTCGACTCAAGTTAGTGAAGGAACGGAAGGCATAAGGAGACCCGAGGGAGTATCAGTTGAAAATATATGTGAGACTGTGAGAGAAACTGAAGAAAAGAATATGGAGAGTGTGAAAGATATCCAAACTGTCTATTCCAGAAGGGCAGCCACATCCACCACCAGATCTCATTTGTTGGGATCAAGTGTTGAACAAGTCGTTACTCGCCCAGTAACGCAATTGCACACCTCTGCCAGCTATTCAGCTTCTTCTTCACAAGAAACTGTCTCATTTTCTCACGGGGTTTTAGCACAAACACTATCTGGATCTCGTTCGGAGATTCCGGATATTGAAACAGAGCGACTTCCTCCCCAGTCCTCGACCTTCTTTCCTGCACAAAGTTCGAGTCTAGTGCCTGTTCCTAACATATTTGATTCTTTGAATAGGACACTTTCAGGAACATCTGATGCGCGTCTTCGTGACTCATCCGGAACACTCAGAGTAGATTCTTTTACAGGACTACAAGGACAGAGTGGAAATCCTACCAGTGCTAACACTATGCCAACACTGAGTGTAGGTCACACAGTTGCAACAACTGTTGTGTCAACGGCAAACCTAAGTGGTGCCGGTGTTACTTTACCCGTCTTTGTGACAAGGGAAAACTTCGATGGCGCCCTAAAGGACATTGAAACTATGTTCATCCGGGAGTTACAAGGTGTGAAGAATCAGTTGAAGGGAAAAGAACCGATGACTTATGAGCCAGCTGTACGTCCTCGTCCAGAAATCTATCTGGCTCCGCCTCGAGTACCTCAGTCTTCTCCTATGCAACAACCACCAGTGGATCAAAGTGTTGATGAATTAAGGGATTTATTCTATGCCAAACTGATGTCTATGAGTCCCGAAGATCAGCAAAGTAAAACCTTGTTATCTCTACTTCAGAATTTCCAATCTACTCCAAATCCACTTCCACCTACACCTTCAGTTACACCCACACAGTTTCAAGCATTATCCAAAGAGTTATCTACTTTCAAGTCTGAAGTTGTGAAATCTTTAAGTGATATGAAGCAGTCAATTGTTGAGTTGAAAGCATTAATGGAACAGTCGTGTAAGACTCAAGCTCAGAGTACTAAAAGAAGACATGATCAGGATCCCGATGATCATGATCATGAGGGGGAGATGAGTAAGAAGAGAAGAGCTGAGTCAGAAAGCTCTCAAGGTCAGAAAAAGAATCCGACTGTTGCTGAAATATCTAAGATGTTTGAATCAGGTGCTATGGGTGATCAAAGCGGAAAACAGATCGTATTATATGTTGATCCGAATATAGAACCAATGGTTGAAAAGCCTGAGGTAAATGAGAAGGAGATAAGAGAAGTGGTTGATCGATTCGTGCAATCTGTGGAGTTGATTGAAATTAGTTCTGATGATGAAGAAACTGATGAAAGTGCAAGAGCTTATGATCGGTATTGGAAAGTTAAGGAGGAAGAAGAACCACTTTTGGTATTTACTTATGAACCAGAAGATCAAGGTGTTGGATTTAATGAAGAAGAGGTTGATATTTTGTCAGAGATATATGGGCCACAAACTCCTGAAGAAATAATCTTTAGCCCTGTACACTCACCCGAACATATCTCAACCACTTTGATGTCAGAACAACCTTCTGTTACACCTATAACCATCAACCTTAACCAATCTACTTCAACTCAAACCACTATACCTGTATCTGAACCACATCATTCTCATGATCCATTATCTAAAGAGCCAAAATCCGAAGAGACTGATCCTCAATCCACTACATCTTCAATACCTCCTATCATTCATAGTCATGATGAAGCTGGTCCTTCTAATCCTGCTGATCAACCTGGTCCTTCATCCTCACGGAGCAGAAAATTGACTGAACTTGAACAACGACAAAGAACTTTGTATTTGAGAACACCTTTCCTAGAAGAAGAAGAAAGAAGACTGTTTGTGCACAGAATCAGAACTTTGAATCCCTACGCTGTGTTGGGTATTACAGATCAAACAGCCGAATACAAGTTCGAATATATGTACTTTCTAAGGGACAAGTGTCAAAAGAAAAGAGAGGTGAGGAGCAAGAAGTTGATTGTGTCTATAAAGGAGGTAACAGCTAGACTGTATTACAAGTTGTGGTATCCAGAGTTTCTTGTTCAAAGGCAATATTGCAGAGATTATAGATTTACTGAAGCTGATTTCTGTCATTTAACCATGGAAGATTTTGAGTTCTTGTATCATCATTTCAGAGATCTTCAGATCAGAAGGGAAAACGTAACTCTTGCTTTGAATGCCATTAAGAGATTTATGAGAAGACACGTTTTATTCACACAGTGTCATGATTTGCAGATGGGTGTGGAAAGCTATCAACCAAGAATAAATCTGTTAAGACCAAATCAAGAATTGACTGGATTGATGAGGATGCCTTTATATTGTGTGATTGGAGAACCAGAGTTTGGTGTTGTGTTCAGTAATGGTGCAAACAAGATATTCATTCGGTTTAATGAGTTGGAAAAATATTCTGATGGTACGCTTAAAATTGTAAGACTTCAGTTAGTCGAAAAGCTCAAAAGACATGATGCTGAACGAAAAGTTAATTGGATGTCTTCAAGACCTAGAAGAGTTTTGTCAAGAGCCATTGAAGAGATAGATGAAAAATTGAGCTTCAGAATGGCTATGCGAAGGATTGAAACGCATCTTGGGTTTCGAAGTAGAAGAAGACCCTTTCTGCCTTGATAGCTAAGGGGGAGATTGTTAGGGCATTTTTGTAGCTATCAAGACAGTATTAATATCTTGTACTATTTCTCCTTAGTAGAGGCATGGGCTTGTCATGTCCTACTATATAAATGAGTTCCTTTGTTATTTTGGATAACAACTTGAAGCATTTGTCATTTTATACTTGGAAATCAATATATGGATGACAAAATTTGCTCTCTAAAAAAAAAAAAAAAAAAAAAAAAAAAAAAAAACCCAGATCTCTAGCAATAAGATATGAATGTAGTGAGAGAGAATCTAGAGAGCAAATATGTCATCCATGTATTGAGCTCAAAGGATTACAAAAGGTTTCTAAAAGATTACAAAAGCTTTCTAAAGTGTTTCTAACAAATGGTCTAGACAAGCCTATTTATACCCATAACATACAAGGTATAAAGGCATTCACAATACTGTATAGACTCATACAGTACATTGACTTTACAGTAAATCTTGAATACAACAATGCTCTAACAATCTCCCCCTTTGGATTCAAGATTTAAAAAAATATGACAGCAGTCTTCAGCTCTTTGTAAAGTCAATCTTCTCAAACAGACACTCTATCAAACCATCTTCAAATAGCTTTATCTCCACTAGTTCACGGCGAACTATATGCTTTGACACTCTTTAAGAACTCAGCTTTGAAGAATCTTCAGACAAACATGAAAAGTCATTGTCTTTTTCTTTGAAAAATCAACCTTCTTCAATACAATCTTCAACAGATTGTCTTCAAGTCTTGAACATGGATTTCATATCTTTATATAGAACCATCAATTCGGAACAAGATAAATCAGAAACGATTAGAGTTTGGATCAGAAAGATGTGAAACCATCCACATTGTTGAACTTTTAGGTGTAAGCGCATTCCGATAACCACTCAGAACTAAGATAACCAAATTCAGCAACATTTGGACTTCACATGATCCTTCTCCCCAATCTTCAGTCTTTGTTCACGAATCTTTGACTTGAAAGTTCTTTGACATGAAATATCTTTGACTTGAAAATTCTTTGACATGAAATTGAAATTAAACTTTTCTCCCCCTTTTTCGATGATGGTGAGCATCATAATCATCGAAAACCATTTTCAATTTCAGTTGTGTCTTTGAGTATTGCTAACAATCTCCTCCTTACAGAATAACCTTGCTCCCCCTCAAAATAAGAATTCTGGATCAATTTATTTTCTCCCCCTGAAAGTATGCATATATTTCAATAACGTACAGAATTTGAAATTGTAGCACAAATTTTAAAACAAATTTACACAAGGAAAATAAAATTCATTGAATTTCATTTTATAACTATAAACATTTGATCATTTGAAAACTTTACAAAAGAAATTCAACTTTATGAAATTTAACAAATTTTTCAATCAACTGAAATCAAATGCATGTGTTTGGATTCAAGAACAAATCATCATTGTATATCAAGTTAAAAATATTCAGTTTCAACCCCTTTATTAAATCTATTTGGTGTGCTAGCATGAGAAATATGATTAGCTTCAAGCATATGCAATTCTAAAACATATAAGAATATTTTGCTCTACTCACACTATTTGTCCAAAATCAGAATTTTCACAAATTTACGGGTTTATCGCGACTTTGTATTTTCCCAAGTTTCAAGAGATGTGTACACATTGGCATCTTTTCTTTTGTGCCCATTGGCATCCTTTGATTTTGTGCACATTGGCATCTTTTGATTTTGTGCACATTGGCATCTTTTGATCAAAAAGTTTAGTAAGAATAAGATACACCGTTAAACATGACTTTCTATCTGGTTCTATAGAAGGATTTGGGTTAGCAGATCCCAGACCAGTTGGCCTTAGGTGCTAGGTGTCGAGCACCCCTTAGAACTTAATTTCCCAAACCAGAAAGGCCACATCGATATATCTTAAACCCATTTGTACCAGTAGAACATGGCTTTCTATCTGGTTCTATTGCAGGATTTGGGTCAGCCGATCCCAGACCAGTTGATCTTAGGGACTAGGTGTCGAGCACCCCTTAGGACTTACTCTCCCAAACCAGAAAGGCCACAGGCACAAACTTTCAAACTAAATGATATTCTATATAAGTTCGAATTTCCATCACAAAATATGAATGATATCTCAATCACTTGGTTCTTAATCATAGTGCTTCCCCCATATTTTCGTTTCCATTCATCATTCTGATAAATAGGCTTTTTGAGCATTATATTCTATATAAGTCCAGATTCACATATCTTTGAGCATTCAGCATAATTTCATTCATGTTTTGCTTACCTTTCGATTTATTTCAGAGGTGAAAGTTGAAGCAAATCTAACTCAGATAATACAAAGATTCTTGAAAAAAAAACATCTTTTAGCACGCATTTAATTCATTGAATGAAAATTGAAAATTGCATCTCATTGAATTAAATTTGTAAAGATTCAAGTTTTTAAATCAGTAGAAACAAATATAATCCAATGTTACCTTTTGCCACGTTCCTTGAAACAGAAAGATGTAACAGTTAAGGATATCACCTGAGAAGTGTGAGTTCTAAACTGATTTGTCTAGAAGTCTTAGTCGTTGAAGTACGGGTCCTGAACTGAATTGTTCAGAAGCCATTGTCGTTGAAGCACGGGTTTTGAACTGATATGTTCAAAAGCCATTATCGTTGAAGCACGGGTTTTGAACTGATATGTTCAAAAGCCATTGTCGTTGAAGCACGGGTTTTGAACTGATATGTTCAAAAGCCATTATCGTTGAAGCACGGGTTTTGAACTGATATGTTCAAAAGCCATTATCGTTGAAGCATGGGTTTTGAACTGATATGTTCAAAAGCCATTGATATTTGTCTCCCCCTTAATGGTACAAATATTTTTCAAAAAATACGCCGCTTCTCTTCTGTTTTCAGTCATGTGTGTGGTATGTATCTACAATTCAGTACAACACATGAAGAACCTACAAAACAGATTAAGCAGATTTTGGTACCCAATGGCACTTGGGTCCTAGTGGGTTAGTTGTAGATTTCATACAAGGAATACTGTAAGAACCATACCAATAAGAAGTATAATCTTTATGCACAAAATCATTTGATCCACAGTAAGAACAACAAATTTTCTTATGTGCCAAACTAATCAGATGATTTACAGAATAAATAGGATTAGATTTAGCATAAGATTTACCTTTTGGCGCATTGTTCTTCTTTTCATTTGATGTGGATACAGATGATTTTGGCACATCTTTCTTTGGAACTGTTGTGCCTTTTACTCTCCATTCCATCTTCACCCTCTTGAAGACTGGAACTTCTTCAGGTTTGGAAGTATTAACTTTAGGCACCTTAAGAATATCATCCGATTTATCAAACAGAGGATTATAGAAAAGATTAGAAGAACGAATCTGACCTTTTGAGAAATCTGTTGATCTATTAAATTGTTTAGAAGGATTGTTTTTAAAACTTGAACTTGAAGCAGTTTTAAAAGAACATTCAGAATCATTTGAATCAACAAATGGAGTCTGAAAGATAGAATTATGACTAGCCTGCTTTGAGACATCAAATTTAAAAATGACGTCTTCAAGTTCTTTGACTTTGTTTATTAAAGCATTTTTCTCTTTAGAAATTAGATCAAATTTCTTTTGGAGATCAGATTTGATCAACTGATCCTTCATAATATCAGCTGATAAACCAGATAATCTTTTGGTAAGATTAAGAATCACATCTTCAAAATATACACGTTCCGATTCAAAATCTTTTTCCAAAAACTTTCTTTTATCAGTAATCTCTTTGAAAATTTCCATATTTTTCTTTTTAAGGGTTTTACTTTCCTTTTCAAAGAGATTTTGCTTTTCCGTGAAATCTTTTCTTTCCTTTTCCAAAAGATTTTCTAATTCAGAGATTTTCATGGAAAGTTCAGAACTTTTAATCTCAAAAAAATTTCGTTCAGTTTCAAATTTAGCTCTTTCTTTTTCGAGCTTGTCTTTTTCTAAAAATAAAACTTTCTCAAAGTCAGAAACTTGTTTTGAAAGTTTTATACAATTAAGTTCAATTATTTCCTTTTCTTTAAGAATCTTCTCTCTCATGTCTTCAATGCTCTTCAGATCAGCATTTTCCTTTTTAAGAGTTGTTACTTTCTCTTGAAGTTTCTCGATTTGATCGTGCAGACTTGAGTTGTCTTTGTCTTTCTTTGTTTCAAGACCTGCAATATAAACTTCAAGATCAGTTATTCTTTTAGAAAATTTAGCATTTGAAGAAGAAATGTCTAAAATTTGTCTTTTCAGATTAACATTTTCTTCTTCCAATGCTTTATTTAAAATAGGAGTTGAAGAATTTGAAGCATTATCTTTAACAGGAGTTTCTGATATAGGAGATGTTTCTGATAAAATAACTTGTTGCAAAATTCCATTATTTGCCTTAGCTTTTTCAAGTGGCTTTGGAGGTGTTTTTGTTATTATGACTTGTTGCAACACTTCATTATTTGGTTTAACAGATACATGTGAATTAACAGATGTTTCTGTTATAATGACTTGTTGCAACTTTAAATGGTTTAACAAAAACTTTTGCAATTGGAGGAATCTCCTTTTTCAGAGTTTGCTTCAAATCTTCACCACTGCTTTTAACAATAACTTGTTGTAAAACCATTTTGAATATTGCTAGAAATTGATCGTTCAGAAGATCAAGCAGACAGTGTATGAAAATACACAAAAAAATTATATATAAATTTTTCTTGAAAAGCTCTTACAGTGTATGAAATACACTATAGGAAAAATTTCGGGATAAAATTTTTTCTCAAAAAACTCTTTTTTTTTTTTTAAATCAATGAATTCGAATGTATAAGGGTTCGAATTCAATGAATTCGGATGTATAAGGATTCGAATTCAATGAATTCGGATGTATAAGGGTTCGAATTCAATGAATTCGGATGAAGAAGGATTCGAATTCACTGAATTCGGATGAATAAGGGTTCGAATTCAATGAATTCGGATGAAGAAGGATTCGAATTCACTCAATTCGGATGTAACTGGGTTCGAATTCACTCAATTCGAACTTAACTTGGTTCGAATTCACCCAATTCGGACTAAACTTGGTTCGAATTCACTCAATTCGAATGTACTTAGGTTCGAATTCAACCAATTCGAATCCATAAGGGTTCGAATTCATCCAATTCGAATCCATAAAGGTTCGAATTCATCCAATTCGAATCCACAAGGGTTCGAATTCTCTACAATTCGAATCTAATAGGATTCGAATTCTATGAATTCGAATTCTTCTTGAGTCGAATTCTACACTTATGATGCCAAGAACAATCTGAATTCTCTATGAATGTTCCGAATTCTCTTTGAATGATCCGAATTCACCAAGAATGATCCGAATTCACCACTTCGAACTTCAGAATCACTTAATTTGCCATATCCTTTTCAATTCTTGATCAATTGTTATGAAATTTGCACAGATTTGTTCGAAATTTGATTCCACACACTTTCTTAGTTAATCACAAATCCTAATTCGATCAATTTAATCGAATTTTGATCCAAAAATAGTAGAAAAAGTTTTCGAACAAAAATGATATAAAATGATCAGATCTGCAAATTCTGTGCAGATTTTGGTGTTGATCCAAGAATTAAAGATGTTCAGGAATAAAATCCGAGTGCAATGATGTCAAGAATCAATCCAAAAGATCAAAAATTAAAGAAAAGATGAAATCTGGATGAATAGTAAATGAAGAAGGGTCAGAATTCTTGATGAACAGTGATGAATAGTGATGAACACCCAATCCGAATTCTTCAGCTTTAGTGTAAAAAATCTTCAATTTGGTCTTCGATCTGCTTGAATCTTCTGTTTAGCTCTGATACCAATTGAAAACCCAGATCTCTAGCAATAAGATATGAATGTAGTGAGAGAGAATCTAGAGAGCAAATATGTCATCCATGTATTGAGCTCAAAGGATTACAAAAGGTTTCTAAAAGATTACAAAAGCTTTCTAAAGTGTTTCTAACAAATGGTCTAGACAAGCCTATTTATACCCATAACATACAAGGTATAAAGGCATTCACAATACTGTATAGACTCATACAGTACATTGACTTTACAGTAAATCTTGAATACAACAATGCTCTAACACACTGAAGCTTTAGAAGCATTCAGCTTTGGTACAGAGGTACCCTTATGAGGATTTTGATTAAAAATAATTCCTTTACCTTTGTTTTTATAGACTGAGGTAGGTTTTGGATAAACAACTTTTTCTTTACCTTTAGAAGTTAAGGTAGAGATTTCCTCAGGGATAGGCGGTTTAGAAGAGGAACACTGAGATGAGAAAGTGTCAGGGATAGAGGATATGAACATTCCAAACTTAAGCATGGAACGATCAGTGGTTGGTTCTAGAGTATCAGCTTTGTAACCAAGACCACGTTTATCACTCAGGAGAATCTGAGACTTAATTATCTCAGTGATCATTGTTGAGGAATTATACCATCCATCAACAGTAGCATTTTCAGCTTTTAATGCAGCGATAGCTTCTTCGCGCTCGATTTTGACTAGCTGATTTAGGTGAACTTGATCTTTAAAATCTTCTTCAATTTTAGAAAGATTTTCAATTTGAAGGTGACAAATTTTAAGCTGTTCAGCGAGATCAAGGTTTTGATTTTCAACAACAGTTTTGCCATTCATGGCTTCATATAACCTTCTAGTCAAGAGATCGATCTTTTGAAGACTATCAGCTTCATCAATATTTAAAATATTGGTAAAGAAGGAAGGTGATGCCGTAGTAGCAGAGGTTGAAGTAGAGGGAATGTCAAAATTTTCTTCCTCATCTTCATGTTTGGCCATGAGTCATAGATTGGCTTCATCATCATCTTCAGAGTCAGATGATTCTTCTTCGTCAGAGGCAGCCCAATCATAGTCAGCCATAAGGCCTTTGCCTTTCTTCTTAAAGGTTTTTAGCTTTGAATACCTTTCTTTCAGCTTTTTGTATTTTTCATCTCTAGTCCTGTGAGTAAAGTTTTTCTTGGGAAAAGCTGAGGGTCTAGAGACTTTATTTGACCTGCACTCGCTAGCAAAATGTCCTATCTTTTCACAATTATAGCAAGTAGCAGTAGCCTTATCAACAGGGGTTGATGATCTTGGCTTGTCAGTAATAGCAAGAGCTTTGTTCTTCTTGAAATTACTCTTTCTAGCAAATCTCCTGAACTTATTAGCTAGGAATGCCAGAGTTTTATCATCATCTGAAGCGTCAGAGTCTGATGAACGTTCAGAGTTAGTTTCCAACTCAGTGACAGTGATCATAGATCGCTGCGTGGAAGGTAACTCTGAGAGTAAAACAACAGGGGTGCTTTTGGAATCTTTTACAAGATTCTTCTTAAGATGACTAGATTGGTTATGATTCAGCATCGTGGCATATAAGGTAGAAAGAGTCATAGATCTTAGATCTTTTGACAGCTTGAGACACATTGAATAACTGTCCCAGCTTTCAGGTAAACATTCTAAGAACTTTGTCAGTACTTCAAAGATAGAATATTCCTTACCAACAGTTTTCAGATATATTATTAAGCAGTTAAAACGTTGGTGTACTTCAGAGAGAGTTTCATTCTTACCACAAATGAAGCTTTCGTACTGTCTTACCAGGTTGATCTTTCGAGAGTCATGGACTTTAGAAGTACCTTCATACTGAATACAGATTGTGTCCCACATAGCTTTTGAGGTTTTCAGGTTCATGACGGAATGGTAGACTTCGTCAGGAAGAGCCATGGAGAGTATGGATCTGGCTTTGGTGTCTATAGCCACTTTCTTCTTATCTTCATCAGTCCACATATGAATTTCATTGGGAATCAGCCTTTTTGGAATAGCAGGTCTATTCTCAGCGGCTGGAACTGCAGGATCAATTCTTATAGGAATATATAGGCCGTTTTCAAGATAGTAAGGCATAGTATGGTCTACACCTTCTAAGAAGAGAATCATCCTATTTTTCCATAGATTAAAATTGTCTCTGGAGAATCTAGGGGGTTTTGCAAGAGAACCATTGTCAATATAATTAGTGCTTGTGTTGGTAGCCATTTTTAGAAATAGCAAGGAAGAGAAATCTTAGTATAGATCAGATCTTGTTTATGAGATTAAACAAATCCGCTCTGATACCACTTGTTGGTCCCGAAGGGTTATACGAGTTTGTAGAAGGGGGGGGGGGGGGGGTTGAATACAAACACACGTTTTTACTTTTCTAAATTGTTTATTGATAAATCAAGACAATTTACAACTTGTTGCGAAACAAGATTAAGGATAAACCTAATCTAAACAAGTTAAGAACACTAAGTTTCTTGCACTAGAAAGAGTTAAAGAAATTACGAATAATCACTTAACAATAAGAGAGAAATAAGAAGATGGTCTGAGCATGCCTTCAAAACTAAAGTAGGGTTCTTCTTATATACTGCATGCATTTAATGCATGGCAGTATGGCTTTACACGTGGCAACAGCTGAGTGGTTGCATGTCATTGACCTTTGTAGACAACCTTAGTAGCCGCAAGGTGCACAGTGTAGAATCAGAGTTGTTGTACGATTACAGACAAAAGGGATGTCCGTTCTGACAGTTCGTACGGAGACGTGCACGGGAGGTAAGACAATAGTAACATGCAGGGAGACTTAATGATCAGCTTTCGTTTGAGTCAGATCTTTATCAGCGAATGATAAAGTTCAGCGACTGCTGAAGTCTTCTACTTGATACTTCACGTTGAATGGACAGGTCTTGCTTCGCTGATATCCACATCAGTTCATGAGTAGACTTGTCGCTGGTTCTTGAGATTGATCTTCGACTTCAGCGTAGAACTTTGGTTGACGTGAAACTTGGTTTCAGAGATCATAAGTAAACAAACTAAACTATCAGCGATCATCAATAGAACTGAACAGGCTCAGAGCTATATGATGATGAACAGTGTTCGCTGAATATCTAATCTAAAGAGTGAGAGTTCCTATCAGCGGTACTGTAAAGTCTTAGTACTTATCAGCGATAGTGAAACTCTAATACATATTGTTTACTTACAATTTTCACTAAGTGTCAAGAGAGGGTCATTATCAAACCACTGACGGTTTGGATCAACAATTGTATTTCTTTAATTTGAGCTTAGTTAGTGAACGGGCCATGGGCTTGTTAACCACGGGCCCGTCATATAAATAGTTTCCTTGCCTTTGTTTTTAGGCTAAGTTGTTCATTTGCTTTCCTACTCTCATATTGTAAACACTCTCTATTGAAAGCATTATATGGATGACCAGTTGAAATCATAATCTCTGTTTTATATCTCTTGATTTCACATTGTTCATTGCACGGATCTGGGACTCTCAATTGGTATCAGAGCAGACGGACAAAATCGATTCAAAGTGTTCATAGTGAATTCTGGTAAGTTTTCTATTTTTCACGTCTGTTTTCTTATTTGAAAATCAATTCTTTGATTCTGGTAAAATTGATCGATTTCGTTTATTGGGTATTGTTAGTATCATTGCTAGTAGTGATTCTGCAAGTTTTCATAATCTATTTCGATCGTTTGAGTGGTTATTAAGCAAATTAAAAGTCAAAAGTTTTGAGTGTGTTCTTGAGAAAAATCATATTTTTAGCCATCAAAACTTGTTGTTTTTCCTTTAAAATCGATTTGGGTATTGTGATTTTTGTGTTTGGTGGTGTTTCAAATATTCCAGGAATGTTTTTGAGCAACCCTAGTCGATTCCCAATCGATTTGAAAAGTCCAGCTGCTGTTTCCGGATAACAGCCACAGCGGTTTCCGGACATTCGCATTCCATCTTTCCGGGTACGTCCAATCTTTCCGGGTAAGTCATTTAAACTCTAACCTTTCCGGGTATATTAGTTCCGGAAACCCAAAGTTTCCGGTAGCATATCTTCCCGGACATTCCTGCATCCGGAAAGCATATCATCCGGTAACCAATATTATTCGGTAAGTGTTTCATCCGGAATCTCTTTGCATCCGGTAAGTAATTCATCCGGTAAGTAATTCATTCGGTAAGTATTGATTTTTGTTATATCATCCGGAAACTATTGTCTTCCGGTAACTTCTTGTTATCCGGAAACTATAGTTTGTCCAGACTCTTTGTGTTACCCGGACACTTCTGTTTGTTTTTGAACTGTTTTAACTTAATCTGATCCGGACACTTCCAGATTAGATTTCTTATCCGGATTCCTATCCGGTAAGTTTAGTTTGTTGAATTCTTACCTGTTCCTAGTTTAAATCAGTCGTAGAACTTGCGTTAGGATATCACTCGTAGTGCCTTGCAGGTTATAACTTTGAATCGATCACTTCGTCTGACGATCATTCCAGTGCAACCAAAGATGTCTTCACACGACGCTCTCGCAATCGGTACCGACTCCAAACGACCTTGCCTCTATCAAGGTGAGTACATCCAGTGGCGTGACAAGTTTAAAATCTTCATTGAGTCGAAGGACAACTTCGAGTATATTTGGCGAGCATTAGAAGATGGGCCACTTCCTCAACCAATGAAGGACATTCCACCAGCTCAAGAAGTAGGTAAGACTAACACCGTGCCAAATACTCTCTCCGATATGACCAACGAGGAAAAGGGCATGCTTGAGGGAGAAAAGCATGCTAAGCGGTATCTTGTTCAAGCTATCCCCAACACGATCTATACTGCCATAGATAGCTACAAAGATACAAGAAAGGGTATGTGGGATCAAGTGGAGAAGATGATGTGTGGAAGCAAAGTTGGGAATCAATTGAAGATCAACCGCGCCATCACCAAGTTCGATGGATTCAAACAACGCACCGGCGAATCCCTCTCTGAGACCTATGAACGTTTTTGTCTTCTTCTCAACGAACTTAACAAGAACCACATCACTCGCTCCAACACGGAAAACGCGCTCAAGTTCCTCAACAACCTGTTACCAGAATGGAAGACATTTGCATCTCATGTCAAGCACAACAACTTGATAGAGAAAGTTAGCGTCCACAACTTCTTCAAGACGAAGATGAAGTGAATGAACTTCTAAGCGAGAAGAAGTCCATATCCAAGCCAGCTGCTGATCCTACAACACTTATGTCCTCCAAACAAGGAAGATCTTCGGGCCGTCACTCCAAACGTGCTCAAAAGCAAAGCTCATCAGAGTCAGAACCTGAAGAAAAGGAAGATAGTGAGTCTGATGATGAAGTGTCTGATTTCAAGAAAGCGATAGCCCTACTCTCCAAATCTTTTCAACAACAAAAGTTCTATAAGAAGCCATCGTCCAATAATCAGTGCTACTCCACCTCCTCCAACAAGCGCCACGATTATAAGGACAAGTATGAAGGAAAGAAGAAAGTCGATGAGCAAGATAAGTCTGAAAAGAAGGAGAAGACAGAGAAAGATGGCAGTAAGAAGAAAGATGAGCCTGTGACCTGTTACAACTGCGGAAAATTTGGTCACTTTGCAAAAGATTGTCATAAGCCTGTTGTCAAGAATACTCACTACTACAAGGCGAAGCTCGCATTGGCTGAGCAGAAGGAAGCTGGAATAGCTCTATTTGTGGAAGACGACTACTGGTTGGGTCGTTCTGATGCTGAAAGCGATTCTGAAGGTGCTAATGCTTTCATGGGATATCACTCTCCAGCCGATGAAGAAAAGTCAAGTCAGGTACGTGAATCTAACCAACAAGACTTCTTAAATCAAATGCAATCACTTATTGAACATGCAAATTCCTTTAAAGCCACCTCTAAAGAACAACAACTTGAGATCAGATCTCTATCTGAAAAGTTAGATGTTCAAAAGAGAATAACTGAGAAATATAAGTCCGAAAATGCTACCTTAAAAGAAAAATGCAAAAATCTTACGATCGCACCTAAGGACTTACGGGCCAAATTATCTGAACTTCAGTCACAGTTTGATCTGTGCATGAATGAGAAAGAAGAAATTGTTTATCAATGTTCTACCCTTCAAATTCAGCACAAGGAATTTGTTTCTAAAATTCTTGATCTTGAAACAAAACTCCACAAGAGAGGTCAAACTGATCAAACTATCCACATGAATAAACCAAAGGAGTTCACGTATTTCAACAAGGAATGGGGAATCGGATACGATAACCCACACTATTTGAAAAAGGAAATAGCCAAAAGACCAATATTGTATGACTTTAGTTGTCTTGGTATAGCCAAAGATTATCCGGAATATGCAATTAAATGGACTGGTCCTCTTGAACCTGAAAAGGAAGAGGAAACTGAGGAATACAAGCGCACACGCACATCCAAAATGCAACTTCCATTTAGTTATGGATCATTGAATTATTCCTATAAGAAAGATAAAAAGTACCTCTCGAATGACTACTTCGATTGCTACAAGGTTGCAAAGCCCAAGGATTCCTCCAAAAAGGATGAGGACCAAGTAACCGAAACCAAGACTGAGACGGATGAGTTCAAGCTCTATGTTCCCCCTCTCATCTTGGAAGCAAAGATAGTCGAGTTGGAGGAGTCACTCGAGAAAGAAAGGTCGGTTTTTCAAAATGAAAAGCAAGCGCTAATTAAAGAACTTGAGAATCTTAAATCGGTCAAAACCGAAACTGTGTCTGATGAAAGACAGGAAATCCTTCGGTGTGAAATCACGAAACTCACATCAAAGCTGGCTGCCTTGGCAATAGATGCGATGCAAGAGTATACGAAAAACGGTCAGCTCCAAGAGCAGATTGACCAACTCAAATCGGAGAAACAGATTTCACCCGAACTTTCCTCAAATTCATCTGATACGTCTTCGTGCAAAGCTTTTATAGGAAAGATTTCTACTTCACAAGACGGTAAAGATTCTCAAGACGAGAGTGTGTTAAGGAATTTGAACTCTGATTTTTTCCTAGCTTCTGCACCAAATTCCCCAAAGCACACAAGCACAAAGTGTTCCTCGCCTTCCTCGACCGATCCAAGTCCCGTAATTCCGGTTGTCGATTTTTCTGAATATATGAACTCTAAAGGCAATTCTGATGGAGAGTTTGAGTCGTTCCCCTTTGACCAACCTCTTCCGAGTCATACTGATTTTTAGTCTCTAGTAGTCAATCGACCGGTCAATTTTATAAAGGATGCCTGTTCAAACACAAAGACCCCAGATGTGATTAAGATTTCAAAATCAAAACCGGTGTCTCAAAAAGAATCACAGCCGAGGCAAAAGACCGAGCAATTGACTGCCAAAAATAATGTTCCTTCAAAAGTCACTGACCATACTGTCCCTGTTGTTTCAGATAAAAACGGTCGCGCTAATCAAGAAAAACCAAAGTGGCTAGCTAACGAACCTGTCGAGGATGCAACATCAAAGTCTTTCAATACTGTTTTTTACACTAGGATGAACAAAAACGATTGTTCTTTGAATCATATGAATGATTTTGTTAAACGTGATGTTTCTTTTCCAATTAAACTTTATTCCGTTCAGCAATTGATTCAGTTATCACATGATTTTTTGTGTTGTTCTAAATGTGGTTGGAATGACTTTGATGATATAAATAATAATGATTGGTTTGGGTCATATCATATATATAATCATACACCCAAAAAAAACCCCGTAAAAATAAAAAGAAACACCATACTCCACGGGGGTCCCAATCAGAGGTTAAACCACAGCAGGAGAGAAAACCCATTCCCAAACAGGTCTCTCCTACTGAGGTTAAACCGGCACCAAAGAGGCAACCTGCTGCTAAACCTGTTCCTCCAAAAGGTGTAAAACCTACACCTAAGTGGCAACCTATGCCAAAACCTACACCTAAGAGGCAACCTGCGTCAAAGCAAGTTCCTACGAAAGGTGTCAAATCTAACCCTCCGGGACCCATGCAAATATGGGTACCCAAGGTCCGCTAAATTTGTTTTGTAGGACGGTCATGTGTGATACTTAGACCCTGGATGCTCCACACACATGACCGGAAGGAGGGAGCTACTCACGATCTACAAGGAACAATTTTGCGAAGACGTGAGGTTTGTCTATATCTGTGCTTTCACAAAGTGTTCATGTGTTCAGGGGGAGCACACATCGGTATCAGGTAAGTTTACTCTACTATTGAGGGGGAGCGTCACACAGTTTTTCTTACAAATGTTAAAAAGTTTTTTTTGTGTGTGTGGACACTCCCGTGTGGATTTCATCTACTGTTCATCATTTGAGGGGGAGCGACACTGTAACACCCCGCTTTCCAAATATACAAATAACATATATTCATGCCATAATATCATCAAAAGATACATTATATATAACACGTTCGGTCCCGAAGTCTAGGTAACATAAAAATAAACGAGTACAAATTTTTCGCGGAATACAATACATGTTGATTAATAACAAAGTCATGGGTTCAAAACATAGTTATGTCATCAACATAAAAGTCTTCACAAGAGATATCCACTGCATAAACTTTTCACTTGCCCTTACCCGATCCACCACCTGGAATACATATTTTTAAAACAGGAAAATGAGGGTTAGACCTAATGGTCCAAACTCTACTTGCGTATCAGGAGGGAGACTATTCAAGTCCTCAGGGAAAACCTCTGGAAACTCACTAACAATAGGAATATCTTCCAACCTATTCTTTACAGGCCTACTATCTATCACATAGGCTAAGTAACTCGGGCAACCCTTGCTGACACACTTACGGGCTTCTATCATAGAAATAAGACAAGACTGATGATTGCTACGATCACTATAAATCACCACTGATCTCTTATCAGGTAAAACAACATTAATTATCTTCTTATCACAAACTATGCTAGCCTGATTCTTAGCTAACCAATCCATTCCTACCACCACATCAAATTCGATCAAGGCTATAGGAAACAATCGTATTGGTACACCATAATCCTCTATATCAATCACACAGCCATCTAATACTTCTTTTACCGACACCTGATTATCATTCGCAGTGTCTACCAGCAAAGCATGTTTTAACATTTTAGGCTCCAAATGCATGTGAGCAGCAAACGAAGGCGACACAAAGGATCGGTTTGCACCAGAATCAAATAACACCTTAGCACGTGTAGAGTTTATGAAAAATGTACTTGTAACTACATCCGGAGTTTCCTCCGCTTCTTTAGCGGTCATTTGGAACGTACGACCCCTTGCTTTCGGCAGTTCTATCCTTGGAATTACGGGGCTGGCAATTGCTGGGTTCCCTGATAATCCACCCTGTTGTATTTTTCTTTGCGGACAATGTGGCTGAAGATGATTCGGAGAATTACATGTGTAGCAAAACCGTGTAACACGACAATCTTTAGAAACATGCCCGGTCTTCCCACACCTATAGCAAACCCGCGATTCACTCTGACAGTTTCCTTGATGAACACGGTGGCACTTCGGACAAGGTCTTTCCATTGGTCGGAAAGGTGCACGGTTATCGAACTTCTGAAATCTGGGATTTTTCGGATCGTGAGGTGGTCCTTCCCATTTTCTTTTCCCCATACTCCTATCACTAGCATCTCTTCTGTCATCTCGTTCCACATTTTCAGCAGCGTCCACTGCGGCGGTAAAGGTATCTGGCCTTGTTGCAGTAACCAATCTCCTGACCTCCGAATTGAGCCCATAGATGTATCTGTCCATCTTCAATTTCTCTGTAGCAACATAATATCTCGCAAAACGAGATTTCTCTAAGAACCTAGCGGTATAGTCTCTAACTGACAAATTCCCTTGTTGCAGACTCATAAATTCCTCTTCCAGTTGTCTGACAGCTGCTTGTGGACAGAAGTGTTGTGTGAAAACTAAAACAAATTCTTCCCAAGGTAAAGTAGAATATATGTCTGCTCCTTCGGATTCCATATGAGCCTCCCACCAATACAAGGCATCACCCTTCAACATTGTTGTTCCATACAGTACTCTATCCTCCTCAGCACACTTACTTGTCTTGAATATAGCTTCCATTTCCTTCAGCCACCTCATTGCTTTCACTGGATCCCGGTCTCCTGAATACGTAGGGGGTTTGCAACCAAGAAACATATTATAATCACACTTCTTCGTTATTGGTAAGACAGTAGGGGTGATTGGCATTTCGACTTCTTGTTCCGGACCTGGTGGATCAGCTTCACTGTTTCGACTTCGTTCAATCATTGCTTGTATACTAGCCTGTAACCTTCCCATTTCAGCAGTCAGGTCTTCTCGCGTAACAAACTTTGTACCTTGAGTTCTTCCCCCGGTTCGGCCCCCTGTTCCACCCCCAATTCTACCTCCAGTTCTACCTCCAGTCCTGCCTCCAGTTCTGCCTTCAGTTCTGCCTCTACCACGATCTCCTCCTCTTCCCCCTGTTCCTACTGGTGGGTTTTCTTCACCCGGATTCCCTCCTCCCCTCCGAATCCTCTGTCTAGTGCCACTTGCCATTCTGAAGATTCGAACAAGGTTAATATACACATAAGCATATACCCCATATAACAAGGTATTCTAGTTCAAACATGCACCTGTAAAAACATAATTACACTGGCCAAGTGTAATTCGAAATTACCTTACATGATGTTCTTTCTACCTTTTATACTTAGCAATCCCCAGGATCTATCATAATAGGGACATCCTACTTCACATGCAGTTTAAGTCTAGGTACGAATATTTATACCTAAATCCCTTAAACTAAGGCTCTGATACCATTTGTAACACCCCGCTTTCCAAATATACAAATAACATATACTCATGCCATAATATCATCAAAAGATACATTATATATAACACGTTCGGTCCCAAAGTCTAGGTAACATAAAAATAAACGAGTACAAATTTTTCGCGGAATACAATACATGTTGATTAATAACAAAGTCATGGGTTCAAAACATAGTTATGTCATCAACACAAAAGTCTTCACAAGAGATATCCACGGCATAAACTTTTCACTTGCCCTTACCCGATCCACCACCTGGAATACATATTTTTAAAACAGAAAAATGAGGGTTAGACCTAATGGACCAGTGAGAAAATCCCTGTCAGTTGAAACTTGCCAAGAATCCAATTAAATAAAACCTTTTTATACAAACACACATATATTACACGTAATTAAATACCAACCAAGACATGCGTTTCGTATCTACTCATTCCCCCTTATTCCTCCACAATTGGCCAAACTAGTGGTTGCAAGCCAACTAGTCAATTTACTCTGCTGTACAACATCTACAGTAAACACGCCTGTCCGCTTACCGGAACCCGGCAACAAACCGGTCCGCACCTCGGATCCCGGCCCCGTATTCTCACAGAATACTCATATAATTACAGTATACCATCATGTATATAAACATTTCAATAAAAACACATAATCACATTATGTATCACATTCTCAATCCATACATATCCATTTCATATAGATATAAATCACATATATATGTATTCCAGTTGAAAAACGTTTTTAAATAAAACTCACCTGAATGCTTTTCCAAAAGTTCTCCAAAAATCTCTTCAACAAGTCCCACTTTTATCTTTGAATTTTACTATCTGAAATAGTTAATTAACAAGAATACACCTCATTAATAAATCTGTATTTTAACACTTTTCGCAACCCACAGCTGCGAATTCCTCACTTTTCGCAACCCACTGTTGCGAAAACCAAAGAACTCGCAACCCACTGTTGCGAAAACCTCAGAACTCGCAACCCACTGTTGCGAAAACCTCAGAACTCGCAACCCGCTGTTGCGAAAACCTGAAAAATTACTGTTCACCGTCTTTTTTAATAAGCTCAGCAAAAACGACTTTCAGTCCAATATTTACCCAGAAATGATTTTTAGACTCATATTGACATTCTAAATATAACCAAAGACCCATATACCTTTCTAAAATTACTTAAAACCCAAATATAAACTTCTAAAAACTTAAATATATAAAAGGGAAAGGAATCAGATGAACACCTGAACAGTTTACTGCATAAACACTAAAATCCCAGCTATGGAGATCAGATTCTTTCTTCTTCTTCTTGACCCTTCTTCGATTTCACTCTCTCTCTCTCTCTAAACCGAATTCACACACACAATACTTAGGATATTTGTTTAGATACTCAATTAGGAGGACACCTCCTCCTAGTGAGGCAATAAGGCGGTGGTGGTGTGGAGTTTAGTAAAAATACCAAACAAACCCTTAACTTACTCTATATGGCAAAATACACCCCTACACTTCCATATTAAAAATAAAACTTACCCCTTAACTTCTAACTCCACAAAATTAATTTAAAGGAACCCTTATAAATAAACCAATAACATACCTGGTTATTACAACATCTCCCCCTTAAAAGAATTCCGTCTCGGAATTCCGTCAAGCGAAAAGATGAGGGTATTTGGCTCTCATCTCCGACTCCGATTCCTATGTCGCATCCTGACCTCTATGATGTTTCCACTGAACTTTCACTTGTCTGATCTCTTTGTTCCGCAACACTTTAACTTTGTGATCAACTATGGCTTCCGGTTCCTCCACGTAGTTCAACCTTTCATCAACTTGAATATCTGGTAGAGAGACAGCCTGATCTGGCGTAACCAAACATTTCCGAAAGTTCGATACATGAAACGCGTTGTGGATACGGCTTAACTCTATCGGTAGATCCAATCGGTAAGCTACTTCACCAATTCTTTCTGTAATTGCAAACGGTCCAATATACCTCGGGCTAAGTTTACCTGGCCTTCCAAATCTAATGACTCCTTTCCAAGGCGAGACTTTTAACATCATGAAATCCCCAACTTGAAACTCTAACGGTTTCCGGCGTCGATCTGCGTAGCTTTTCTGTCTGTCTTGAGCCACTTTCAAACGTTCTTGGATCTGAGTAACCATATCCGCGGTTAGCTGAACTATTTCTGGTCCCGCTAATTATTTCTCTCCCACTTCATTCCAACACAGAGGCGTTCGACATTTTCTACCATACAATACTTCAAACGGTGCCGCTTGAATGCTGGAATGATAACTGTTGTTGTAGGCAAATTCGATCAACGGTAGATGTTTATCCCACGATCCCCCACAATCAACTATACAAGCCCGAAGCATATCTTCTAAAGTCTGGATTGTTCTTTCACTCTGACCGTCGGTTTGAGGATGGTATGTTGTACTTAACTTTATCTGCGTCCCCATCTCCCTTTGAAAGCTTCTCCAAAATCTCGAAGTAAAACGACTATCCCGATCAGAAATAATCGAGATTGGAACCCCATGTCGAGTTACTATTTCATCAATATATAATTTGGCTAAGCGTTCCATCGAGTCAGTTTCCTTTATTGGTAAGAAATGAGCAGACTTCGTCAATCTGTCAACAATTACCCAAATAGAATCAAATCCCTTCGAAGTCCTTGGTAGCTTAGTGATGAAGTCCGTAGTAATCTGCTCCCATTTCCAAATCTGTATTTCCAATCGCTGCAACTGACCAAACGGCCTTTGATGTTCAATCTTTACCTTCTTGCACGTATTACAATCTTCCACATGCTTAGCAACACTTCTCTTAATCCCTGGCCACCAATAAAATTGTTTCAAATCTCTATACATCTTATTCGTACCTGGATGAATAGAGAAACGAGATTTATGAGCTTCTTGTAGTACACGATCGCGTTACCCACCCAAACGAGGAACCCAAATTCTGCTCCCCAAACACAACAACCCGCGATCATCTTTTTCTAGTAATTCTGACAACCCCACTAATCGTTCTGACTTCAGATGTTCTTCTTGAAACGCTTCTATTTGACACTTTTGCAATTCTTCAAAGATACTCGGTAGAAGTTCAGCCCTTAACGAAATAACTCTTATTGTTCCACTCCTTTCCTGACGACTCAAGGCATCGGCCACCACATTCGCCTTTCCCGGATGATAGAGAATTTCACAATCGTAATCATTCACCAATTCCAGCCATCTCCTTTGCCTCATATTCAATTCTTTCTGGTCGAAAGGATGTTGGAGACTCTTGTGATTAGTAAAAATCCGACATTTGGTACCATAAAGATAATGTCTCCAAATCTTCAACACGAACACCACTGCTGCTAATTCCATATCGTGGGTAGGGTACTGCCGTTCATGATCTTTCAACTGACGAGAAGCATACGCAATCACCTTCCCACGCTGCATAAGTACACATCCTAATCCTAGTTTAGAAGCATCACTGTAGACAACAAAATCTTCTGAACCTTCTGGCAATGCTAAAATCGGCGCGCTGCAGAGTCTCTCCTTCAGTATCCTGAATGCTCCATCCTGCTCTGCTTTTCCATTCAAACTTCAGATTCTTTCGAGTCAACTTAGTAAGAGGTGTAGCAATACGAGAGAAGTCCTTTATAAACTTTTGGTAATACCCAGCTAAACCCAGAAAACTACGTACTTCAGTCGACGTCTTCGGCGGTTCCCATCTTTCAATCGCTTCCACTTTCGTCGGATCTACTTGAATGCCTTTCTCTGAAACAACATGCCCCAAGAACTGAACTTCCCGCAACCAGAACTCACACTTTGAGAATTTAGCGTATTACTTTTCCTCCTTCAGTAACTCCAAAATCAAACGAAGATGTTGTGCGTGATCCTCTTTGGATCGGGAATAGATAAGTATATCATCGATAAATACAATTACAAATTTATCGAGATATGGCCTACATACCTGATTCATCAGATCCATAAAAGCGGCCGGAGCGTTCGTCAATCCAAATGGCATTACTAAGAACTCGTAGCGACCGTACCTCGTACGAAAAGCAGTCTTTAAAACATCTTCTTCTTTAACCTTCAACTGATGGTAGCCAGACCTGAGATCAATCTTGGAGAAATAGCAAGCTCCAAATAACTGATCGAAGAGATCATCAATTCTAGGAAGCGGATACTTGTTCTTGATCGTGCGCTTATTCAGTTCCCGGTAGTCGATACACATTCTCATTGAGCTGTCTTTCTTTTTCACAAACAACACTGGTGCACCCCACGGCGAGGAGCTAGGTCTGATGAAGCCTTTATCGGATAGGTCTTACAGTTGCGTCATCATCTCTTTCATCTCTAGAGGAGCAAGTCAGTATGGTGCACGAGCAATAGGAGCGGCTCCAGGTATCAGGTCTATGCCAAACTCTACTTGCCTATCAGGAGGGAGACTATTCAAGTCCTCAGGGAAAACCTCTGGAAACTCACTAACAATAGGAATATCTTCCAACCTATTCTTTTCAGGCCTACTATCTATCACATAGTCTAAGTAACTCGGGCAACCCTTGCTGACACACTTACGGGCTTCTATCATAGAAACAAGACAAGACTGATGATTGCTACGATCACCATAAATCACCACTGATCTCTTATCAGGTAAAACAACATTAATTATCTTCTTATCACAAACTATGCTATCCTGATTCTTAGCTAACCAATCCATTCCTACCACCACATCAAATTCGATCAAGGCTATAGGAAACAATCGTATTGGTACACCATAACCCTCTATATCAATCACACAGCCATCAAATACTTCTTTTACCGACACCTGATTATCATTCGCAGTGTCCACCAGCAAAGCATGTTTTAACATTTTAGGCTCTAAATGCATGTGAGCAGCAAATGAAGGCGACACAAAGGATCGGTTTGCACCAGAATCAAATAACACCTTAGCACGTGTAGAGTTTATGAAAAATGTACCTGTAACCACATCCGGAGTTTCCTCCGCTTCTTTAGCGGTCATTTGGAACGTACGACCCCTTGCTTTCGGCGGTTCTATCCTTGGAATTACAGGGCTGGCAATTGCGGGTTTCCCTGATAATCCACCCTGTTGTATTTTTCTTTGCGGACAATGTGGCTGAAGATGATCCGGAGAATTACATGTGTAGCAAAACCGCGTAAGGCGACAATCTTTAGAAACATGCCCGGTCTTCCCACACCTATAGCAAACCCGCGATTCACTCTGACAGTTTCCTTGATGAACACGGTGGCACTTCGGAGAAGGTCTTTCCATTGGTCGGAAAGGTGCACGGTTATCGAACTTCTGAAATCTGGGCTTTTTCGGATCGTGAGGTGGTCCTTCCCATTTTCTTTTCCCCATACTCCTATCACTGGCATCTCTTCTGTCATCTCGTTCCACATTTTCAGCAGCGTCCACTGCGGCGGTAAAGGTATCTGGCCTTGTTGCAGTAACCAATCTTCTGACCTCCGAATTGAGCCCATAGATGTATCTGTCCATCTTCAATTTCTCTGTAGCAACATAATATCCTGCAAAACGAGATTTCTCTAAGAACCTAGCGGTATAGTCTCTAACTGACAAATTCCCTTGTTGCAGACTCATAAATTCCTCTTCCAGTTGTCTGACAGCTGCTTGTGGACAGAAGTGTTGTGTGAAAACTAAAACAAATTCATCCCAAGGGAAAGTAGAATATATGTCTGCTCCTTCGGATTCCATATGAGCCTCCCACCAATACAAGGCATCACCCTTCAACATTGCTGTTCCATACAGTACTCTATCCTCCTCAGCACACTTACTTGTCTTGAATATAGCTTCCATTTCCTTCAGCCACCTCATTGCTTTCACTGGATCCCGGTCTCCTGAATACGTAGGGGGTTTGCAACCAAGAAACATCTTATAATCACACTTCTTCGTTATTGGTAAGACAGTAGGGGTGATTGGCATTTCGACTTCTTGTTCCGGACCTGGTGGATCAGCTTCACTGTTTCGACTTCGTTCAATCATTGCTTGTATACTAGCCTGTAACCTTCCCATTTCAGCAGTCAGGTCTTCTCACGTAACAAACTTTGTACCTTGAGTTCTTCCCCCGGTTCGGCCCCCTGTTCCACCCCCAATTCTACCTCCAGTTCTACCTCCAGTCCTGCCTCCAGTTCTGCCTTCAGTTCTGCCTCTACCACGATCTCCTCCTCTTCCCCCTGTTCCTACTGGTGGGTTTTCTTCACCCGGATTCCCTCCTCCCCTCCGAATCCTCTGTCTAGTGCCACTCGCCATTCTGAAGATTCGAACAAGGTTAATATACACATAAGCATGTACCCCATATAACAAGGTATTCTAGTTCAAACATGCACCTGTAAAAACATAATTACACTGGCCAAGTGTAATTCGAAATTACCTTACATGATGTTCTTTCTACCTTTTATACTTAGCAATCCCCAGGATCTATCATAATAGGGACATCCTACTTCACATACAGTTTAAGTCTAGGTACGAATATTTATACCTAAATCCCTTAAACTAAGGCTCTGATACCATTTGTAACACCCCGCTTTCCAAATATACAAATAACATATATTCATGCCATAATATCATCAAAAGATACATTATATATAACGCGTTCGGTCCCAAAGTCTAGGTAACATAAAAATAAACGAGTACAAATTTTTCGCGGAATACAATACATGTTGATTAATAACAAAGTCATGGGTTCAAAACATAGTTATGTCATCAACACAAAAGTCTTCACAAGAGATATCCACGGCATAAACTTTTCACTTGCCCTTACCCGATCCACCACCTGGAATACATATTTTTAAAACAGAAAAATGAGGGTTAGACCTAATGGTCCAGTGAGAAAATCCCTGTCAGTTGAAACTTGCCAAGAATCCAATTAAATAAAACCTTTTTATACAAACACACATATATTACACGTAATTAAATACCAACCAAGACTTGCGTTTCGTATCCACTCATTCCCCCTTATTCCTCCACAATTGGCCAAACTAGTGGTTGCAAGCCAACTAGTCAATTTACTCTGCTGTACAACATCTACAGTAAACACGCCTGTCCGCTTACCGGAACCCGGCAACACACCGGTCCGCACCTTGGATCCCGGCCCCGTATTCTCACAGAATACTCATATAATTACAGTATACCATCATGTATATAAACATTTCAATAAAAACACATAATCACATTATGTATCACATTCTCAATCCATACATATCCATTTCATATAGATATAAATCACATATATATGTATTCCAGTTGAAAAACGTTTTTAAATAAAACTCACCTGAATGCTTTTCCAAAAGTTCTCCAAAAATCTCTTCAACAAGTCCCACTTTTATCTTTGAATTTTACTATCTGAAATAGTTAATTAACAAGAATACACCTCATTAATAAATCTGTATTTTAACACTTTTCGCAACCCACAGCTTGCGAATTCCTCACTTTTCGCAACCCACTGTTGCGAAAACCAAAGAACTCGCAACCCACCGTTGCGAAAACCTCAGAACTCGCAACCCACTGTTGCGAAAACCTCAGAACTCGCAACCCACTATTGCGAAAACCTCAGAACTCGCAACCCACTGTTGCGAAAACCTGAAAAATTACTGTTCACCGTCTTTCTTAATAAGCTCAGCAAAAACGACTTTCAGTCCAATATTTACCCAGAAATGATTTTTAGACTCATATTGACATTCTAAATATAACCAAAGACCCATATACCTTTCTAAAATTACTTAAAACCCAAATATAAACTTCTAAAAACTTAAATATATAAAAGGGAAAGGAATCAGATGAACACCTGAACAGTTTACTGCATAAACACTAAAATCCCAGCTATGGAGATCAGATTCTTTCTTCTTCTTCTTGACCCTTCTTCGATTTCACTCTCTCTCTAAACCGAATTCACACACACAATACTTAGGATATTTGTTTAGATACTCAATTAGGAGGACACCTCCTCCTAGTGAGGCAATAAGGCGGTGGTGGTGTGGAGTTTGGTAAAAATACCAAACAAACCCTTAACTTACTCTATATGGCAAAATACACCCCTACACTTCCATATTAAAAATAAAACTTACCCCTTAACTTCTAACTCCACAAAATTAATTTAAAGTAACCCTTATAAATAAACCAATAACATACCTGGTTATTACAGACACAGTTTTTCTCTTTAAAATGTCCAAAAGTTTTTTTTTGTGTCGGACTCTCCATTGCACAATTCTGCATTATCTGAGGGGGAGCGAGAGGTATTTCTGTCACAATCCTAAGGGCTTATGTTTTTGAAAAATGAATTTTGTTTGGAATTTCAGAGTGTCCGGACAAGTCACCGGATACCCTTGAATCCGAATAACTTTTCGGACCGGATGGGTGTCCGGGTATACCCATCCGGATAAGTTGGGTCATTTATAAGGGTCTGGAATCCTTTATTTCATTTATCCGGAATATTTCGACCCAAAACCCAAAACCTCTCGCGTCATTTTCTCTCGTTCGGGTTCACTCGATTTACCAGCTTTTCACTCGTTTTTTCGTCCCGATATCAGGTATGATGTTCTAACCTCACTCTCGTTCACTACTAGCTACATTTCCTACACATCACACCATTCACTGACCCCAGATTTGGTCGATTTCTTTTATTCGAAAACCTCTTTCTTGGTTTCTTCGATTTCGAGTTAAGTAGGAGTCGTACAGGATGTCTTAATCACCTAGTGTGCTTATCTACTAATATCAACTCTGATTAAACGCATTAACAACTGTTTGGGTAGTCGTTTTATTCGATATCTGTTTTTGAATTTCGTCTGGACACATTCATCGTGTCCGGAGACATTCACATGGTTGGTGTTTTATCCGGAAACGTTCAAGTAATACATATTTTGACCGGACACTTTCAACCTCCGGAAACCTAGTTGTCCGGAAACCTCAGGGTTTCCGGTAAGTTCAACTACCGGATAGTTGATGTGTCCGGAATCCCAGATGTCCGGTAACCAATATTTTATCAAAGGTAAATAGAAGGTCATCGAAGCTGAAACCGCACCTACACCTCCACCGGCTCCAGTTCAGCCTACATATTCGGTGGACACCCTAAAGACGATGCTTCTAGCCCAACTGCTCCAACAATCTGAAACCGACGCCTCTACCGAAGCAGACCTGCTATCCGTTCTGAAATCACAGGTCACTGCTCCTTCATCATCCATTACCACTCGATTGGATAACCTTGACTCGACTCTTAAGGACTTCAAACAAGCGCTCACTACGCTGTCCGAGAGAGTTCGTTCACTCGAAGATACCTGCAAGAGTCAAGCAGACGGTCTGAAGCGTAAGCACGATGATCAGGATGATCCTGATCACTGTGAGGGGGAGAAAAGACAAAGACCAAACGAGACCGCCCTAACCCCCAACTGCGGCAACAACAACCAAAGAAGCACCCGAAGCCGAGTTACCTTTAGCCGAGATGGTAATCGACATGGATATCTCGGATGATGAAGACCCGACGGTTGAAAAGCCTGAGGGTTCAACACCGGAACTGGATACTATTAACTCATCAGATAAACCGATACTGGATTTGATTGATCCAGACTACGAGACCAACCCGAAAACCGAAGATGCATGGTATGAAAAAGCCACCAGTGCCGCAAATTTCCAGGTTAATTTGGTCTTCCCTACTGATGAAGATGACAACGTAGACTACGACCAGTTTCTGCTCCAGAATTTGTACAATACCCCCGTTCATTGTACTCAACCCGCTGGAACTTCAACAAGACCCGAGACTACAACTGCCGATATTCCGACATCTCCTCAGCAACCGACAGCTTCTGATCTTCCTCATCCTCAACTGCAACAAATCCGTTGGGAGAAGATCACGATATTTATTTCTCACCTAGAGGAATCCCTGAAGAAGTTGTTCGTTCACAAGCTACGCCCAATCGAGCCGACCTTCTGCCTTGGTATTTACAGTTCCAACCCCGAATACCAACGCCGGTACATTAGAGCAATGAAGCGGTGTCTAGCAGTTAGCCAAGTCCAAACCAAGCATCAGATCACCGAAGTGCTCAACATCCAGTCAGGCCGTGTTATGAAAGTTGTTTATCCTGTGTTCACTGTTCAACGCGAAGACGGTATTGAATGGATATTCTCTGAAGCCGACTTCCAGCACCTTCGACCATTCGACTTCTATGCTATTCTGAAAGACCTTCGTTCAAGAACTATCCGACCGCTTCCAGTTACAAAAGCGCTCGAAGCTGTTCGTCGATTCTTGGTCTGTACAATCATGATGTCATATCTAACGGACATCCAAATGGCAATCGAGAACAGGGCAAAAAAGGTAAATCTGATAATGCTGAATCTGAAAGCTCCTGAGTTGACGATGTATCCCGAGAACGCTCTGCTTCTAGAACCTGAATTTGGGATAGTCTACATCAACGAACAGAAAGAGAAAAAAAATCTGTGCTTCAGTCAGGTAGATAGATTCTGCGACGGCACGCCCTTCAAAGTTCAAGATACTCTTCGAAAGATCATTGCTCACGAGTCCGAAAATCAAAGGCTTTCGTATGTCCCTAATCCGAATGAAACAACTGCTCGGAAGGCCTTAGATATGGTTGAAGAACGCATCGACTATCGCCGTGCTATCAGAATGTTCGAGGTACATTTTGCGCTCCATAAAAGATATGTTGCGAACTGGCGCCAACTCGAACTTCAATTAAAAGAGGGAGATTGTTAGGGTCATTTATTTTTGAATTTAAGTTCAAGGGTGTGTATTGTATTTCTTTAATTTGAGCTTAGTTAGTGAACGGGCCATGGGCTTGTTAACCACGAGCCCGTCATATAAATAGTTTCCTTGCCTTTGTTTTTAGGCTAAGTTGTTCATTTGCTTTCCTACTCTCATATTGTAAACACTCTCTATTGAAAGCATTATATGGATTACCAGTTGAAATCACAATCTCTGTTTTATATCTCTTGATTTCACATTGTTCGTTGCACGGATCTGAGACTCTCAAAAGAGCGTGAGTTTCCTATCAATGGTACTGAACAGACTTAGTACTTATCAGTGATAGTGAAACTCTAATACATATTGTCTACTTACAATTTTCACTAAGTGTTTCTCAAGGTCATTATCGAATCACTGAGGGTTTGGATCAACAATCTCCCCGTATTTGATTACGACATATCAATAAAAGAAAATTGCTAAGTAAGAAAACATAAGGTTAAAAAGGACTCATAAAATATTTGTCCCATTTACTGTTTTCAGGGATCTTTTTCAGTACTGATGGAGTAAAGTACATTCGCTGAAATTTTTCATTAAACTTTGTATCAATTACAAAGGGAAGTGGAAAAATTACAAGTAAAACAAATAATAATTACAAGTACAAAAGATACAAGCTGATAAAGACAGAAGAATTACAAAAGGAAATCCTATCAGCTAATCAGGTTCATTCTTGATGAGAAGTTCATCAAGAGAGTTTGTGGTTGGAATAATCCAATCAGGGACTATTGATCGCTTCTTCGCTTTGCTTCTTTAAAGATCAGGGGCTTCATGAAGTGTCCGAGAAGATCATCTCTGAAACCGCACAAATAGACGAGATCTCTGAGTTGTTCGATAGGGGCAATGCATAGCTCAGAGACGCGTTGGAAGCATTCCCGTTCATTGCAGTCAGCGAAGAAAATACCATGGGGATCACTTAAGACTTTTCCAGGGATGAAGTGTTCACCAGGGGGCAGGGAGACATCGAGTACTGAGAGATTAGGGTTAGGACCAAGAACTTCTTCTCATGAAAAACTAATTCCGGTTTCATTTCTAATAGGAGGACCTGAAGCTGGAGATGTTATATTTTTCTTTGCAGCAGGCCTTCTTTGTCGAACTGGAGGAGGAGGATGGATATCAACGAATGATGTAACCAAGTCAATCTGCTTGTTCAAATCTTTTTCGACAAAGGTTTTGAAGTTTGAAGGTGACCGCTGAATGGCTATCTGCATCTCCAACCATTCAGATAAACCGAACTTGGCAATCAACGATGGGTAGATGGTTTCCTTTTGACCATTCTCTCTGAAGATGTCGATGTCAACGACTGAAACGTCTATGGTTGTCTTTCCCCTGATGTTCAGCTTGTTGATTCTGGACACATGACATCTAAAGTGAAGTCTTTCTTTGCACCATGCCAGAGTGGAGTCAGAGACCTTCGTTTACTTCTCGACGATCTTTTTGGCGTCCTTCCACAATTGTCGCTGAACAAAGATATGAGTCTTCTTCAATTCAGGATCTTTCACCGATCGTTGGACGAGCTCAATAGCATAAGCTTTATCTTTTTCTTCAGCTTTCTTTTGATCGGCGAGGAGTTTCTCAGCTTTGAGGTGTTCAACAATTTCCCTTTTTGATATAAGGAATCGAGGAGCACGAATTATTCACTGATCCTCAAGCTGTTTAATCATAGCTTATCCCCTTTTCAGCTCTTCTTCACTTGGCTTTTGAGGAACCAAGAAAGGTCTTTTCTTGTGAGAGATCAGTTCTTCTTCTTGTTCGGGGCTGGGATTATTGGAGTTGCAGCAGGAGAAACTTCAGCTTGACCCTCAAGCAGGGGATAGGACTAGCTGAAACAAAATGATCATATGGGTAAGATCATTTGGTAGAAGAGATAGAGAAAGAATGAAGTTAAGTGTACAGAGGCTTTATGGAGAGTATAACTGAGGTTGAGAATGGATAGAGGAGGGAGGTAGTGAAAGGGAACAATAAATAAGTTACCTGACAAAGTGGCTTGCTGTGGAGAATAGCCAAGTTGTCTTTATCATCAATGCCTTTATTTTTTCCTTTATCGGCTTCAGTCGTTGCAGGCTTTTTGGTGTTCCTTTCCCCTGATTCTTTGATAACTACCCCTTTTTGAGCAGGGGTCCTTCTGGGTTGGAAGGAGAAGTCGAGATCATCATCATCATCGTCATCATCATCATCATCATTTTTAGGTGATGATGAGGGTTCGTCATCGTGAAGTTCGAGATATTCTTCGTCTTCTTCTTCTTCCTCAGCTTCTTCTTCAGACTCAACATACACTGGAGAGTCTGCATGTTCTTCGACATTCTCCCCCTCAAAATCAACGTTGTGTAGGGAGAATTCGGTTCCCTTAAGGTTTTCAACTCCCTGAGGTTTTCAATAGGTTTCTCCCCCTCAGAGTTATAGGGAAGACCTTCTTGATTCTTCTCCCCCTCTTCCTCATGACGGATGGGGGAGGTAGGAATGTTAGCAACAACATCCTTTAGGTCACTATCTTCCAGGCCAGTGATCCCAACAGCGGTTTCTACCGCTGTCATTCTGTCTTCCAATGCCAAAAATAGCAGGGTTGATCTTTTGAAGAGTTTCCTGATCGACCTGAGTGAAGTGTGAGGGATGACATGTTGGAGCATTCAGGTGATCCAGGATTTGCTGTAGGAGATTTGTTGCAGTGCTCACCTCCATCTTCAAAGACGTTACCTCTCCCTGAAGGTTGCCCACCACTGTCTTCAATGATGTGACTTCGTTGGACAGTGTGGTGAAGTTATTGGAGAGGTTGCCGTTGGTGGTGTTTAAGTTGTTGATGGAGGTGGAGTTGTCAGCGAGAGCAGTAGCAACATTAGAGAGACTACCTTCCAGCTTTTCCAGATCAACGTTGGAGGCCTTCTCTTTCACCTCGGTGGTGAGTTTCTTTAAAGCTTCCCCAACGTCTGTAACCGCTGAGGAGTTGGTAGATAGAGTGGTGGTGAGAGATTCCACCTTTGTAGACAAATCCGTGAGGGACATGTTGATTGTCCCCAAATTAGGACCTGCAATAGAGAAAAACTTATGAACAAAGGACAGTTCATAAGTTGGGGGTCCAGAGAGAGGAGTGTGTGGAGTTTTATGTATACCTGTGGGTGGGTTGGTGAAGTCATCGAAATGCCGGTGACCACTGAAATGCTCGAAGTCGTCTTCTAGAGATGGTTGACGCTGAGAGGTGCCCGCAGGTCCTTTGTTTTGATCTATCATCCGCTGTAGATCGTCAGCCGCTGTATCATGCAGATGAATGACGTTTATTGTAGAGAAGGGGAATAGAGGTGGAGTAACCAAAGAAGATGAAGGAGGAACAAGAGTTGAGAAGAGGGATTGGGTGCCAGATTCAGCGTTGTATCCGTTGAAGAATACTTCTGCAGTACTTAGAGGTACTAAAGGAGGGGGGTTATGTTCCAAGACAACTTCAGCGTCTTGAGGCGCTGAAGTGGGTATTGAAGGGCTTGGTTCAACAGATGTGGAGAAGCGTTCCACGAAACCGTCCAGCGTCTCCTGTAGAGAGACAAACGTTGAGTCTTCAGCTTGGGAAGGCTTGGGGGGTTGCTCCTTAGAAATCTTCTTCGGCTTATGGATGCCAAGTGGGGTGTCAGATTGTTTCCTTTTGCGAGAAGGAGTAATGGTACAACCTGGGTACCAGCAGTTGGGATTAACGCTGCCGTGATGGTAGCCGCAAAACTAGAAGAAGGAGGCCTGAGAAAAGGTAAGAGAGTAGAAAGACGTACCTCGTTTTCCAGTGGCTTGAAGTCGAGGATCTTAGGGCCAACGTGGGATAATTTCAGGTCTCCAACCTTTGGATACTTATCCCCAAGTGCTTGTCTGAAGAGAGCACTAAGAAAGCGGGGATAAGGAACATTTGCTGACCGCTTTGTTTCTTCGACTCTTAGCATCATGTCGTCGAAGATAATCTTGGCCCAGTCAATGTGGAGCCCCTTCATCAGCACATACCCCATAGCCTGTTGGGGTTGTGAGGCCTGATCAGTTGACCCGACCTTTGCTGTCATACAGCTGATGAGGTGTACGAAGATGAAGTTCATTTCGCTTGGCATCTTGCTCTTGAGGACGGAGGTTAGCTTCTTCTCAGGGAGTTTATCTCTCCGTGTGTTCCATGTACAGTTCATTGCATCCAGAAATGCAATGATTTCAGCTCTACCGGCCTCGGTTTTTACGTCAGGGAGGTTAACAAAACATCTTGCCCTTGAGCTTCTAGGGAGGTTGAGAACATACCTGATTCCCCGGGGTGAATCTTTGCTTCACCATGTTCAGTGTCAAAGAGGATGACGTCCACCATCTTTTTAGGGTTCTTAGTGGAGGCCACCTGAGATTTTCTGGCAGTATACCAGAATTGGGCTAGCAGATTCTTGTGGGCTGGGGGCTTGATAGTCAGTGTTGTCGCCAAAGGACAGGTCTTCAAGAAGTTTACAGCTTCATCCAGATGAGTTATGTTTTTCTTGGGGGGGGGGGGGGGGAGTTGAAGAGGGCATAGGGATTGTTGCCATGGAATGTTATTTTTTCCATTATGAAGTTGACATTGGGAGCTTTGACAATCTCAGTCTTGTCAGAGGAAGTAGGAGAAGTAGTGTTGGTAGCGTCAGTGGATGCCATTTCTGTACATAAAATACAAACATGAAGAAGATGAAGAGAAGTTCTTATAATGGATAAGATTCCAAAATAAGGGTTTTTCCAGTTTCCATTTTGAGAAAAAAATGGAAACTTAGGGTTTTCTATTTTGAAAAGAGGTACAAAACATAGTGAGAGTTCTGGTTTTCCAGTTTCTTTTTATGGAAAGGATTCTGGAAAAACGTATGAAAATGTTAAGTTTAAGATTTTGATTATAAACTCGAAGAACAATCTATAAGCAGATTGTGTTCATAAAACCATGAAGAAAATGATTTCATTTTGAGAAAGTTCCTTTGTTTGATCTTTTAAAAACAATAATAAGATCAAAAACAAGTTTATTTTATGGTAAATAAAAGAAATTGTAACGCCCCAAAATTTCAAGAAAATTTAAAAATTTTAATTAAACGCTTTATATAAAAACTCAATAAATAATTCCAACATATTAATTGCAAGGATATAAATATTGTTCAAGAAATCAGAAACCAGCGGAAACGAAGTTTAATAATTAAAATAAATAACAGTCAGCTCATCCCGCGCGCCAGTGTGTACCCGTCACGCCTTAGAGTCACTCGTACCTGAAACCACAGATTATTGGGAAAGGGTAAGCACGAAGCTTAGTGAATTCAAACACATGCGCAGGTAGGAATTATATACACATCACCCCTACCCGCACATAAGCAGCAATATCACAGATACATAAAATGAGTAAACATCCACAGGAGATTATGTATCCCACCACCTCAGTACCATCGAGGCCTCGGTCCCACCGAATTGCAAGATAACCAACACCTCAGTACCATCGAGGCCTCGGTCCCGCCGAATTATAACATAACCAACACCTCAGTACCATCGAGGCCTCGGTCACGTAACCAACACCTCAGTACCATCGAGGTCTCGGTTCCACCGAATCGTAAGGTAACACAAGTATACCAAACATCCAAATCAATCAAATAATATGCACCACAACAAGTAGTTCACACCACAAAGACAGAAATACAAGCAACTATTATGACATGCATACAACCCCTAACTACACAGTGAGAGAACTCACCTCAAATGCGCGCCTAGCTTAATCAACACGAATCAAGCTTCACAATCACGGTCACCTTCCAGCACCTAAACGCATGTCAAAACGTGTCAACACGAGACCCGGACCCTAGGACACGACACACGCTTAAACGTCACTAAAACAAATTTCCGATCACCCCAAAACAGATCTGTTCGGGACCCATTTCGACCCTCTTAAATCCAGAAAAGTCCCAATATTATTTCATGACCAGAAAGTCCTCTGAGTTAGGGTTCCAAGGACATATTATACGCCTCCTAACGATTTTTCTATAATTTACTATGAATTAAATACGAACGGTTACCCGAAACTGCCAGTTTCGGTCCAGCTGCATAAACAGTCCAAAACAGCCTAGCTACGGTTTAAATCAGACTTTCGGCAAAACACGAAAAACCTTCCCGACTCGAATAGGGAACTATGGCCACCAAAATCGCCTCAAAACGAGTTACGAGTAAAAAGTTACGGTCCACGCAAAACAGTGGCAGATTCCAGGAAATTCACATAAAATGACGAACCGCAGAACTTGCGACCACTTTTTCTCCCAACTCGAGGCCGAATCAGTTCTCCGCCAAAACACAGAAAACGTACTCGGTCCCGAGCTCGAAGCGTGGGCGCCAGTTTCGGCTCAATCGGAGTTACGACGGAGAAGCTATTGCCGTCACAAAACAGGGGCTGGACCATAATTTCGCCTAAAAAAAACGATTTAAGAACGGTTCAAAGTTTAACGGTTCGGGTCAAGCGATCAGTTCTAGATTTCACGACTAGGGTCACGGTTCTACGAGTTGGACGATTTCCAGCACCACCCACTGCCACCTCCGGCAGTGGTGGTGGGCGGCGGCGGCGGCGGCGGCGGCGATTTACGAACTTAACGAGGCGATTAAAAAAAATCCCGACAAATACTAGACCACACAACCACCCCCACACCGAACCCCCCCTTCACGACTACTGCTGGTGGTTTCCAGCGGCACCCGCCGGCGGCAGCCACTGCTGTGCCGGCGGTGGTCGGGTTGTGGCGAGTAGAAAATAGCGAAAGAAAGGATAAGGAAACAGGTTTTACCTCTACGACGACGACACGGCAGCGGCGCCCACTCCGGCGACTCTTTCTTTCTCGATCCCTCCCTCTCTCGCTGGACTCTCTCTCCGGCGAACCCGCGATGAAGACACCGGTACAGCAGCAGCTCCGGCAACGGCAGCCGCTGTGGTCTTCCTTCTAGTCTCTCTCTACTTGCGATCGCCCTCTCTCTCTACGCTTTACTCACCCCGGCCGCACAACACCAAAGAAAAGGAGATGGGAGGTCGTAGGGTTCGCTTAAGGGGAAAGGGTGTCGTGGCCGCAGGAAATAACGAGAAGGGATAAAGGGCTCGGCTGCATGGGCCGAGTCCATGCCTAAGTTCCACCAAAAAGACATAATGGTCCCTAAGCTTTTAAGGACATCTCCTAACTACCCCAAAAATGCGACCAAGTAACAAAAAGGTCCTTTTCAACACTAAACCAAATAACCAAAACTATAAAAGGTGGACATTTTAAATAATAACATTTAATAAAAAAACGTACCGGGACACGGGCTTTACAGAAATATTAACCTGTCGTGGAATGTAGAAGATGAAGATGAACAATGTTCTTGAGAAATTTGTTCAAATGCAACAATTAATTCTTGCTTTAGAGAGTAAGTTCGCGTAAGAGTTAAAATATAAACTCAAAGGGTTTATATAGTGAGGGTAGAGAGAGAAAAACTATGAGCGGGAAAAGTTTTTCATGATGACACGGACACGTCCCTTGAATCTGATTGGACAAGGAAACGAATCAGGCGAACGTGTCAGACAAAAAGGCGTGCCATTGTTTATCCGTTGTGATGACGTCACAAACGTCCTTTCATATTTTAAGGTGTCTCTGAGGTTTTTGAAAACTCAGGGACATTTTAAAAATAAGAAGCACTGATTAGAAATATCAGTGTTAGTTTTAGAGTTTCAAAGTATCACTGAAAGGAAGAGATATCCAGCGATGCAATTTGTTTTGAAAATCTATCATTCTGAGGCGAACGTCAGAGATTAAGAGAGAACATACCTTGATATCAGCGAATCTATTTTGTTCAGAGATAGGGTGATTAATATTGTTATACAAATTCATTTTATCACTGATCAAATGTGAACCACTGAAGATTTTAGTCTTCTAAGTTCAGCATTCCAAGCTCGCTGATGAGAAAGTGAATCTTGTCTCATCAAGAGGTTTGGTTAAAAGATCAGCTAACTGAAAATCAGTTGGGATAAAATGAAGTTCTATATCACCATTCATCACATGATCTCTGATAAAATGATACCTGATTTCGATGTGTTTGGTCTTTGAGTGTAGCACTGGATTGTTTGCTATAGCGATGGCACTAGTGCTGTCCCAATAGATTGGAATTTTGGAGAGCTGAAGGTCATAGTCCAGTAGTTGATTTCTCATCCACAAGACCCGAGACCAACAACTTCCAGCAGCTACGTACTCAGCTTCAGCGGTTGAGGTGGACACTGAGTTTTGCTTTTTACTTATCCAACTCACCAGGTTTCCACCCAGGAACTGACAGCCTCCTATGGTGCTTTTCCTATCCAATTTGCAACCTGCAAAATTACTATCTGAATAGGCGATTAGATCAAACCCTGAGTCTTTGAGATACCAAAGACCTAGGTTAGGAGTACCCTTAAGGTATCGAAAAATACGCTTTACAGCGATCAAATGAGATTCCTTAGGTTCAACTTGATTTCGTGCACACAAACAAGTTGTATACATAATATTAGGATGGCTAGGTGTAAGATACAATAGAGAGCCGATCATCCCACGGTACGCTGTGATATTAACAGGTTTCCTTGAAGGGTCTTTGTTAAGTGTCAGCGGCGGTGCCATTAGGGTTTTCATAGCTGAGCTTTGAGTTAAATTAAACTTTTTCAGCATATCATTAACGTACTTACCATGGTGAATGAAAGTACCTTTTTCATTCTGCTTGATTTGAAGACCAAGGATATAGGTTAGTTCACCCATCATACTCATTTTATATTCAGCTTTCATTATTTCAGCGAAACGAGTACATAAGTCAGGGTTAGTAGAACCAAATATAATAACATCGACATATATTTGAACAAGAATGATATGACTTTTTACTTTCCTGAAAAATAGAGTTTTATCGATTTTACCACGCTTAAATTTTTCAATATGGATATAAGTAGAGAGTGTGTCATACCATGCACGAGGAGCTTGCTTTAAGCCATAAAGTGCCTTATCCAGTTTATAAACATAACCTGGATGCTTAGGATCAGTGAATCCTGGAGGTTGTTCTACGTAGACTTCTTCATTCATCCTTCCGTTGCGGATTGCTGATTTAACATCCATTTGATATATACCTTGAAGTCTTTGTGAACAACGTAAGGTAATATTAGAAGAATGGCTTCGAGTCTTGCCACTGAGGCAAATGTTTCGTCGTAGTCTATGCCTTCCTCTTGTCTGTATCCCTGAGCAACAAGAAGAGCCTTGTTGCGGGTTACAGTTCCATGTTCATCCAACTTGTTTCGATAGACCCATTTAGTGCCTATCACTGACTTGTCAGATCGTCTTGGAACGAGCTTCCAAACCTTGTTTCTTTCAAATTCTGTCAGCTCTTCTTGCATAGCGCTGACCCAGTTTGGATCTTTGAGGGCATCATCTATTTTCTTTTGTTCAATCAGAGAATAAAAGTTAACAAATAAACAAATATTACCTACACTTCGTCGAGTCTGAACACCAGCGTTTGGATCACCAAGAATTTGGTCGATGGGGTGATTTATAGTCCATCGCTGAGCCGGAGCATGATTCGCTGACTCAATCTGAACTTCTAGAGGAGCTGAAGATGAAGCTTCAGCGACTTCTGGTAGTTCAGGTAGAAGAGGTAGAGGTTCAAATGTCATTTCATTCACTGATTGTTGAGCGGTAGATGGATATATGAGGTAGATGGTTCAGAAGAAGGCAATGTGTTGGGAGGAACAACTGAAACCCATGAAGATTCATCTTCACTTGTCTGCATGCTTGGGATGATAATAGGATCATCATCAGCGGTAGGAGTATGCGTTTGAGGAAAAGGAGCAGCTTCTGAATCACCAAGATGAGAAAACATCCATTGATTCAGTTCTTCAGTATCAGCAGAAGGTCTGGAGTTCGCTGATCGGGATTCGTCAAAAGTGACGTGGATTTTTTCTTCCACAGTTTGTCTTCTTCGATTGAAAGCTCTGTAGGCTTTAGAGATAGAAGAGTATCCAAGAAAAATTCCATCATCAGCCTTGGGATCAAACTTTTCTAGGGCATCCCTGTTGTTCAGTATGAAACACTGACATCCAAAGATGTGAAGAAAGTTAATTGAGGGCTTTCTCCCATGGAAAAGTTCATAGGCTGTCTTTTTGAATCTTTTGACAATTAGCGACCTGTTTTGAGTGAAACAAACAGTGTTGACAGCTTCTGCCTAGAACTGAGTAGGTAGATGAGAATCGCAAAGCATTGAACGTGCAACTTCTATGATTGTTCGATTTCTTCTTTCAGCGACTCCATTTTGTTGCGGTGTTCTCACGGAAGATAAGTTGTGAGAAATACCCTTGCTTTCAAAGAAGGAATCAAGGGAACAGTTTTTTTAATTCAGTCCCAAGATCACTCCTTATTGTGCGAACGGTCATATTGTTCAGGACTTCCATTTTCCTGACGAAAGTGATGAGTTCTTCAGGGGTGTCACTCTTAGAACGGAGAAACATAACCCAGGTATAGCGAGAGAATTCATCAACTATGACCAGTGTATATTTCTTTCCAGCGAGAGATTGTTTGTTGACAGGGCCAAACAAATCCTTGTGGAGAAGTTGAAGAGGAGATGACACTGAGGAAACTTGCTTAGATTTGAAGCTTGCTTTGGTTTGTTTCCCTTTCTCACACGCTGAACATAAAGATTCCTTAGCGTATGAGTGTTGAGGTAGACCAGTGACCAACTCTTTTGAAGAAAGAGTATTCAGTGTCTTGAAGTTTAGATAGAAGAGCCTCTTATGCCATAACCAGTTGACATTAGATGAGGCTTTTGAGAAGAAACAGGAGTTCTCAGTGGTTGTCGAGTCCATGTTTATAACATAAACATTTTCCAAACGATATCCGCTGAGAGCGATCTTCTCCTTTTTGTCAGTAACAAAGCAGGATTCCTTTGTGAAAATCACTTTGTGATCCTTGTCACATAGCTGACTGATGCTCATAAGATTGTGCTTCAGTCCTTTAATATATGCGACTCTTCTGAAGGTAGTTGTACCATTAGAGAGTACACCAAACCCTCGGGTATAGCCTTTTCCATTTCGACCAAAGGTCATTGAGAGACCCTTTTCTTCCTTATATTCAGCGAGTAGGTCCTTTTTGCCAGTCATATGTCTAGAGCATCCGCTATCGAGATGTAACATCCTGAATTTTCAATAATATTATTTTAATGAGAATTGGGATCTATTTGTATTTTGGTTAAAACCTTGAATTATATTGTAAGTTTATTATTCAAAGGGGTTAAAATACATTGGATTAAAGTTGGATGTTACTTTTGGGAATATTGGAACTTGAGGGGGTGTTGGGTTATTCTTGAAAGTGTGAATGGATAAAGAAGCTGAGATAGGAAAATATCTCAGTATTTGTGTTGGGTCGGTTTGGAGAATCAAAGAGAAAAGAGAGATAAGTGAGAAAGAAGAGAAAAGGAAGAAAACAAGGGTTTTGTATTCAATTTGGTAAGAAGTTTATCACAAGATTCAGTTATAGTTGTTGTAGATGAATGTTTGTGAACGAATCTGTTTGTTGATTAGGTGTTCAGAATCATTAACAGCAGATTGGGATTGGATTTGTGCAGCATAGGGTGTCTTGCAACAAAAAGGTGAGTTCATTTGTTGTTTTACAAATCAGTGTTTTCCTATTAAATTAAACCTTGAAATAGCTGTATAAATTGGTTATGAACTGTATGGAATGGTCTGGAATGAGCTGAATCGAACACACATCGAATTAGATCGAATTTTAGGCTGCAGACCGACGTTTTCGGATAAAAAGTCGTATCCGGAAACCCCTGTGATGAATGTTTCCGGACGCAGAAGAGTATCCGGTAAGTCAAGTTCTATTGTAAGTTTCCGGATAAAATAGTTACCGGATAGTATCCGAGTTGCTTTAGTTTCCGGGTGTTGTCCGGATTAGATGATGGTCCGGAAAGTGTATTGTCCGGATTATGCATGTATCCGGTGAGTTGTAGTTATCCGGAAAGTTTAGTTGTCCGGAAACCTCTGTTGTCCGGACACTTTTGAGAAATTAAAAAAGGGGGGATTTGAGGATGAAAATGCATGTATCCGGTGCTAAGTCGCCGAAGGGGGGCATTTGAGGATGAAAATGCGATAGGTTATCTAGTATTCTCAGAGTTAAGAATATGATATGAGATGTGGTGTGATATGTTGTTATGCATATACGTTAGTAAAGTGTAATGGATCCATAGGCACTAATGGTTATGTACACGTGGAATAGATGAAGTTAGTCATTATTCTGATGTGTGTGGTACTAATGGTTATGTACACGTGGAATAGATGAAGTTAGTCATTATTCTGATGTGTGTGGTACTAATGGTTATGTACACGTGGAATACATGAAGTTAGTCATTATTCTGATGTGTGTGGTACTAATGGTTATGTGCACGTGGAATAGATGAAGCTAGTCATTATTCTGATGTGTGTGGTACTAATGGTTATGTAGACGTGGAATAGATGAAGTTAGTCATTATTCTGATGTGTGTGAGAAACCCTGGAATAAACGTAATTCCCGGTTTCTAAGGAAGAAGAGGGATTGACATATGTAATTGTAATCTCGACTTCCTTTCCTAAGAAATGGGCATGTCTATATTGCGATTTCTTAGGTGGGAGCATTAATCTAGAATCTGAGAAAGATTCGTAGTGTGGCTCTGGAATAGGAATTGAATGGAAATGGGCATGTGTATATTGCGATTTCTGGAATAAGAGTATTAATCTAGAATCAGTGAAGATACGCAGTGTGGCTCTAAGACATGATATGATGATGGAATGTGTGTCAGTCATATTCATGGGATTGGATGAAAATCGTGTTAACAGAATAGAGTTACACGTATGGTAAGAAAAAGGGTAATCAGGTTTGATATAACTTATTTACATTGATTTTTGCAAATATTATTATGGAAACGAATGTTCTCACTAGGTGTTCGCCTAATCGTTTCAAATGATGTTTTCTTACCAGGTACCGGCTCGAGAAAATAAAGGGTTGTGGGACGAGCGTTTTGGAATAGCAAGGAAGTCAATTAACAGAAGAGGATTTTGAGGGATTGCTTAGATAACTTAGTAAATCTGATTATAGTGACACAATTAGATAAATAAGTTATTTGTAGAATCCTGTATCTGTAAATGTACTCTTGATGATTAATTCACTTGCTATTTTTTTAAGTTTGAAGTTTATATTATCATAACTCGTGGAAAATTGAGGTTCAAATTAGCCCGGAATTTGGGGCGTTACAGAGATACCAGATACCCTTTAGGACCTGCACACAAAGGAAGATTAGTTTGACTTGGGCACCCATTTTACCATGGGTCCACATTTGTCAATGGTGGTAGCGGAAGTGGAAAGTTCAGCAATCTTCGCTGCATTTGAAGATTCAGCTTCAGGACAAGTCTTCACTTGGGTTAATTTCTTAACCTCAGTGGTTGGTTTCACCTTAACCTGATTTGCACCAGGATTGGTCTTCTTTGCCTTGGGGGCATTGATCTTCACCTTAGCTAACTTTTCAGCTTTGGTGGCTGTGGGGTACTTACTAGCAATATGATCAGTAAGTCCACAGTGATAACATTTCCTATAGCTAAAAGTAGCTTTAGGACCATTTGAATGCTTATTCGATAATTTTAAATGAGCAGGGCCAGCACCAAGTATACCTTTGGCATTGGAAATTGGAGGAACTATCAGTTCTTCGGATTTCTTACCAATTACATCCACTCTGATTCTAGGAGTAGATCGCTGAATAAATCCAGGGAACTTCTTCTTAAAAGTAGAGGGATGAATCACTGAAGTGTTAGAAACATTCAGCTTAGGTACAAAGATACCCTTTTGACGTTTTTGATTAAAAACATTTTCTTTACATTTACCTTTCAGTTTAGAACTTGAGGTAGAGGTTTCCTCAGGAGTAGGTGTTTTAGAAGAAGAACACTGAGATGAAGAAGTATCAGGGATAGATGACACGAATATTCCAAACTTAAGCATGGAACGATCAGTGGTTGGTTCTAAAGTATCAGCTTTATAACCAAGACCACTTTTATCACTCAGGGGAATCTGAGCTTTTAATATCTCAGTGATCGTTGTTGAGGATTTACACCATCCTTCAACAGTAGCCTTTTCAGCCTTCAGTGCCTCGACAACATCTTCTCGCTTGATACGAATGATTTGATTTATACAAACCTGATATTTTAAATTTTCTTCTATTTTAGAAAGCTTTTGAATTTCTAAGTGACAGGCTTCATTGGAGTATCCATTGGACTTTCCTTAGCCATTTTACTCGTTAAAGCTTCTGCCGCCATGGCGGACAATTAAGACGTCAACTTTGCAATCTCGGTTCTATAACTCGCTCTTTCTGGGTCGGATAACGACTCGGTTTTGTTCTTTTTGAGCTTATCGATAGTGGATAAAAGTACAATTCTTTCGGTTTCATAAATAACCTTTTCCCTCACAATGGCTTCGAGTTTAAAAATGATGTTTTCCAAAATTAGAGGTGGAACATAACGTTTGAACTATGATTTATCGTTAGAATCTACATCTGGTGTTGCCGTAACGGGAAACGGAGTTTCCACAGTTTTAGCAAGCGAACAGATGTCGAAGTAATCATTGGAGAGATAAGGGGTTTTGCTTTTTAGATAAGACGCATTTAGCGTTTCGTACACGAAAGGAACTTGTACATTAATATTCTTCCTAGGAGGCTCATCTTCTGATTTAGGTTCAATATTTTCAGGCTTTTTCCCTACTTTTGGTAGAGGAATACTTGTTTTTCGTTTAAGATCCTCTTTCTCCTCATCCTTCGGAGACGGCTTAGTCCACTTGATCTTATACTCAGGATATTTCTTATCTAGGCCCATGAAATTGAATTCATAAAGGGTGGGAACCTTAGATAAGATTTTCTTTAGGTAACACGGATTATCATATCCGAGTCCCCATTGTGAGTTTTAATACTTAAATTCCTTCGGTTTGTTCAAGTGGATGGTTTGTTCCGATTGACCAAGTTTGTAAAGTTTGGATTCAAGATCCTTTAGCTTAGTGGTAACAACTCATTTTCTTTTTGAACTTTCTCTTGAATAACAACGCTCTTACAATAATCCTCCTGAGACTTTTCTAACTTTTGTGTGAATTTAGATATTTGGGTCTCTAAGGAATCAACTCTTTTTGAAATGACTGAGCACTCAGTTTGATAGTTCTCTATCACACATTTGTCCTCAGCCTTTTCAATATCTACCTTGCCTATGGTATCATACTTAACTTTAGCCTCGGCTTCTAGCTTAGAGATTTGGGCATCTTTGGTTTTGACCTTAAGTTTAAAAGAGTCTAAGGTACGTACCATCACTTGCATCTGATTAATAAGGTCAGCATTTGAAGAACCACATACCTGGCAATCGCTTTTGTCCTTCTTCTTTCCGGAGGAGTCATATTCAGATTCAGATTCTTCCGGGTTGAGGCTAGTATAGCGCATGTGAGCTTCCTCGTCGTCGTCTTCGGTCAATACGAGACTGTGACCATCTTCCACCAGCAGCGCTTTACTAGCTTTTTTCTGCCTTGACAAAAGCATTTTGGTCTTGTAATACTCAGCATTGCGTACTACAGGTTTCCGGCAGTCTTTGGCGAAGCGACCTCGCTTTCCAAAGTTGTAGCATTTCACCGGTTCATCATCAGCTCGATCATCAGACTTTCCTTCAGACTTCTTTCCTTCATCAGTCTTCTTTCTTCTTTCATCAGACTTGCACTTTCCTTCATACTTATCTCTGTAATCCCGTCGCTTTGTATTGGTGGAGTAACGCTGGTTGTTGTTGGATGGTTTCTTGAAAAACTTCTTTCTAGCGTACTCCAGGGACAGTAAGGCAGCGGCTTTCTGGATACTGTCAAGCTCTGGATCGGAATCACTTTCTTGTTCTGCGTCCTCATGTTCAGACTCACTTTGAGCTTCCTCTCTATACGAACTGCGTTCGACATGCTTGTCCTTCTTGTAAGACCTGAGAGCCAAGGGATCTTCTTTCGTCTTTTCTCCAGACTTCTGATCTCCCATCAGTTCATGAACATCGTCTTCGTCTTGAATCAGCATCTCGTAGAGCTCGTGCAGCGGAATACTTTCTAAGGAACGGTTGTGACGAACGTGGAGAACAAAGCCCTTCCATTCAGATTGAAGGTTGTTGAGGAACTTGATGTTCCACTCGAGGTTCGTCTTGAAGATGTTGTTGTTATGCAAGTCGTTGAGGAGTGTGCAGAAACGTTCGTAGGTTTCAGTAAGTGATTCCCCTCGTTTGGCTTTAAAAGCTTCATATCTAGTGAGGCAGTTGGTTATCTTCAACTGATTTCCCTCACGAGTGCCTTGCGTGATCTTTGCGAGCTAATCCCACATGCCTTTTGTTGTGTCCTTGTGACTGTCGATGCTACAGTAGATTTTTTTCGGAAGACTGTATACAAGATAAGTCTTCGCCAACTTGTCTCCATCGACTTTCCTCTTTTCCTCGACAGACAGCTTGTCATACGGTTTGGCCACCCTTTGAGCTGGAGGTCCCCCTTCTTGAGCCTGAATCTCCATCATGGGTGGAGCAATTGGTGTTTCGGTCAACGTTCGTAGAATCTCTTCATAGAGAGGCTTGGTCTCGATGAAGCACATGAAGCGGTCTTTCCAGACATTGTACTCCCCTCGGTACAAGATTGGAGGTTTGAGTTCAGATCCGATAGCTAACGCGTCTTTTTTTTTTGGAAAAGGGGACGGAACCCTGGAAAAATTTATTCAACACTCAAAATAAAAGGGACAATTTACCAGGGGCATACCCTAAGGATTACAAAATGTTTGCTAAGCACATGCTTAGGGAAATACCAAAAGATAATCATTCTAAACTCCAACATAACTAAATAGACCCAAAAGCTATAAGTCTAAAAAAAACCAGCCCAAAAAGTCTTTTTGATCTTGACAGGAAGCCCATAAAACAAAAGCCCAATGCCGCTATCCAACCGGTCATCAGAAGGCCCAGTCCGCTTCACCTTATCATTAATCTCCCTCCGTGGGCCTAAGACATGAGAATTGCTCATCAGCCCAGTCCACTGGTCTTGTAACATGTTTATCTTCCAGGCCCAAAAAGAACACCAAAGGAATCCCAAATGGTTCTTAAATCGTTCTTTGCAAACCCAAGCCACAATTAATTTCAAACCCTTCATAAGAGCAGGCCCAACCTTTAAAAATCTGCCATTTAAAATACAGGCCTTTACGTACCCCATTTTACCCCTGTTGGCAGCCCATTCAATCTCAACTAACAAGCCCAAAATAATTTGGCCTATAACCACCCAACTATTCAACTAGTAGCCAAATCTCTGAGGGATCTTCCATTTTTCGAACAAATTTGCAACATCATCTTCCACTCCAACATCAATCTCCTTCCAAATAAAAATCCTTTTGTCTCGATTATCAACATATTTATATGGCTACTGAGGTAAACAAATAAAATCTTGTTCCACCACCAATCATTGAGGTATTTCCCATTGCAAATTAAGAAAACAGGGAACCATAAACAAGCAATGGCAGAATGCCAAATTGCAAGACCAAGGAATAGGAAGAGGACAAATTGATGTGAAACCAAGAAGGTATACATCAGGTTTAGAAATAAAAGAGGAAGGGGAAAAGCTGAAAGATCAATAGAGGTGTCCTTATCACTCCAAAATAAACCTTAAACCATGTTCCAACTAACCCAACTGCCAATTTGGCCTCTGTCCATTGGCAGCCAAATCCTAAAAACAAACCTATCAAAAATCCTCCAGATTACTCCAAAAAAATCAAAATCAGCAATTCTAAAAGTCAATTGCTGACCCATGAGTAAGAGAAGGTGCCCATTACCAAAAATATCAACTTCTCCAAAGAATATACTCACATAGAGAAGGACCAGCCAGTACTGAAAAAATTTATACCATATGAGACCAAAGTAGAGAAAGAAGCAACAGGTGGACATAAGAAAAGTAGTCCAACATATAGACAACCTTACATGTTAGCCCCAAGTATACAAGATGTAAAAAGTATTGAAAATATTACAAGTCAGAAGACCACCAGAGATCCGGCAGAAGACTTAGAAGAAATCAACCAGAAGATCATCAGAGCTCGACAGAGCTCTGGCAGAAGACTTCTTCTGTTCCACCAAAAGAACTGTTCATACCAGAAGACCATCAGAGCTCTGGCGTAAGAGCTCTGGTGAATGAAGACCTCTGTGAAGCTTAAGTCTCGTAGAAATCTCTAAGTGTTAGACACGTGTCTGTACTTTCCACGTAAGCCCTAAAAGGACGGAGACACACTTTCCACGTGTCACCTCAGGGTTAGATAGTACACTGTCTTTCACTTTATCAGGCTATAAATAGAAGGGTAGTGAAACACACATTTGTAAGCTTTTGGAAGAATTGTTTTCCACATTTGTGAGAGCACACACTGCTACATTCCACACCACTATCACTGTACGATTTGTTTTCTTAGAGATTTCAGAATACACACACTTGAACGTGTTGTTGGTGTTATTCATTGTTATCAATATACGAGCAGCTTATTTACTTGATCTTGTTATCATTTACTGTTCACTATTGATACTCTCACAGTTACATAATCTTTCACACAATCACTCGTATTTAATAGCTTTATATTATGCTTCCGCTATCTGTTTTATGCTATTTATATGAGACAACTTGAATCTGGGAACATACAATTGGTATCAGAGCGGATTGATTTGCTCAAATCAAACGATCCAATCTAACCAGGTTGATTCATTGTTGTTGATTGTGTTTGGTTTCAAAAGCTTCATAGAATACTCTGTTTTTACTGTTCAAGTTTAAAACAAGTTTTCAGAGTTCTTTTAATCCATGTTTAAAGTTTTCTAGTTAGTCTGAATATCTTCTCTACTCGTTTACTGTTCCATTGGTTACTGTTAATCTACTTTCAGTTTAAAACCCTTTTAAAATCTTTCGAAACCTTCGTACTATGTTTTCTGAAAAGATGGTTAATAACAACATCAATGCTATCTACACGGCTGGTTCTCTAACCAAACCTCCTACTCTTCTGAGAGATGAATATCCTCAATGGAAGATTAGGATGGTTAACTTCTTTGATGGAATGAATAGAGACCTCATGCGATCTGTCACAAGTGGACCATTCCAACCCATGGTTTTGGTTCCTCGTGTACCCGCTACAGAAAGTACTGTTGAGGTTCCAGCTCACATCGAAGCTAAAACCACTGGGTTTACTGATGAAGAAAAGCTAAAAATAGAAAATGACCTCAAGGCAGTTAGACTTCTGATTATGGCCATTCCCAACGATATTTTGCAAGAACTAGACTCATGCATTACAGGTAAAGAAATCTGGGATCAACTTCTAAATCAACTCGAAGGTGGGATAAAAACCCAATAGAATAGAAGGACCCAATGTATTAATGAATACAATGATTTCAAAGCACTTCCTGAGGAAACCTTACAACAGACCTACAACAGATTCAATGTTTTAATAAACAAATGTAAGAAGTGTGGGGTTGTTCGGTCGAAGGAAGATAACAATGTCCTGTTCTTGAAAAGTTTAAATGATGAATGGTTGAATCTATCCATGTCTCTACAAGCTAACCAAGATTTGGATGCATGGTATCTTACTGATGTGTATGGCACTCTTGCTGCACAAGAGAAGGATGTTGTCAAACAAAAGGGCAAATCCACCATTGCAGGTCCAATAGCTTTGATCTCTGACTCTAAAACTCCCACTGAAAGAAAATCCAACAGAGAAAGCACTAGCAGAGAGAAGAAGAAGGAGAAAGTTGTGAAAAATAAGGGAAAGCAAAGTTTGATAGCTGAGAGTGATGAAGAGGAAAGTTCATCAGAAGATGATGATATCAATGCTTTTGCCCAATCTCTTGTCCTAATAACTTAAAACTTTAACAAGAGATTTGGTAACAAAGTATTTGATAGAAGAGGAAGATACGAGTGAGAAGAGAAAGACGAGAAGAGAGGTTATGCTGCATCTCACCATCAGAGTTACAACAGTGCTCCACAAGAGCAAAGACCACAACAGAAGTACAATCCTCCAGCCCCCGAGAAGCAAGTTGATGTTGCCCAACCCATCAACCAGAATGATGGACGATGTTTTCGATGTGGCAAACCCGACCATTTCTCTGCTAACTGCAAGGGTAGACTGGTAAAAGACCATGACTACTACAAGAACAAGTACAAGTACAACTACAAAGAGAGAAGCTATGTTGCTGAGATGGAGAATTGGATCTCTGACTCGTCCTCTGATGACGAACCAGAGTAAGCCAAATTTTCTGGGGTTGCTGTAGATGATATGAGTTTGGAAGAGGTAGCAGACTGGATGACTGGAGAGATGCCAGAAAGATCAACAGAGCCAGATGTGTCTCAGAATGCATGTGTTCTTTCAGTAACAGAGCCAATTGACAGAGCGCTGGAGACCACTAAACCCAGTGCCAAGGTACGTTCTACTTCCGAATCAAAATCTGACTCTGAGTTGGAAATGCATGTGTCTTTACTTACTGAGGAATTTCAACTGTCGAAACAAAAGCTTTCAGAAGAAAAAGAGTTAAGAAAGCTAGCTCAGAAAGATCTGTCCTTCTACAAGAGAGAGAAAACTCCCTTGGAACAGGAGAAGGAAGAAATCTCTAAAGAAAAAGCTGAGCTAGAAGTCTTACAAAGACGGAAAGAAAGCTTTTTTTCTGATTAAGTTAAGGAATATGAGGAAGTGATAAAGCAAAAGGCAGAAGAGGTTAAGAAATATGAATATGAAAGGTTTAACTCTGTTGCTCTAAAGGACTATTTTCAGATAGAAAGAGAGGTTTTACACCAATCTTTATAGAGAAAAGAGATTTTAATCAAAAAGTACCAGGATGCACAAGATGTGCATATAAAAATCAACTCTCAAAAGGATACGCAAGGTCTGGGTTTTAATGACCTTGCTCCCTACACTGGAAGGAAGAAGACATCTCTGTCCTCTGCCTTCTGTGTTGGGAAAACCCAAGAAAATGTGATCTCTAGTACTGCAGTTTTTAAAAGAGCCAAAACCTCAGATGTTTTAAAAACAAGAAGACTGAACTTTAGGAAAGTCAGCTATGACTCCTTGGATCATGAAAAGGTTACAAAACCATCTGAAAAGTTCATTCATGATCAAGGAAAAGATGAGGTCAAATTTCCTGAGTCTGTCAAGAGTCTTGATCCAAACGAAATTTTCTGTTACTTCTGTGGCTGAGTCCTCTAGTGTCAAAACACAGAGTGAGCTCAACCCTGAAGCCTCAGTCTTCTCCCCTACCTCTGAGTCAATTAGAACATCTTGTGAAGAGGATCTTAAGAGAGTTATTGAGGAAAATGCTGCATCTGATGCTTTAAAACCAATGTTAAGAAAGTTCAAGTCCACCAGAGCAAATATCTGTGATATACCCAAAGAGTCTCACACCTCTACCAGAGCCACGAGAGACTATCTAGACTCTGATTCTGAGGTGTATGAGCAGGTTTTTTTTGCTCAAGATAACATCTTGCACAAACCCAAGCAGGTACTAGTTGCGTCTGGAGATTTGAAAACTGTCTCATTTTTTAGGAAACAATCCAGATTTATACCAGTTCCTGATTTTAAAAACAATGGTTTCAGGATTCTTTCTTCTGATGACATAGAAGAGAAGAGAAGAGAAAAAGCTAAGAGCATTCCTGTGAATCACACCTCTGTTCCATTTGCTTATAAACAATCAGATTTACTCCAAAGCAAAAGGGGAAATGGATAGTCAATGACAAACCTGTTCCCAACTCTGCAGTAAATCATAGGAAAAACTCTTTCTGGTCCAAAGAATCTGTTCCCAAGAACAATAGTAATTTCAAGAAACCAAATCAGGACAGAATGTATGAAAAGACATCTGGTCCTAAAGTTTTTCAATCTCAAGTGCCATTCAATCAACAGATGTTGAATAAAAACAGCAATATGCATCAATCATGTTCATGTTCAATCAACTGCAATTGCGTTCAACTTTTATTAAAGTTGCAAAATCATTTGAACGGTCCACACTGTGTTCTGAATCAGTCATTTCAAAGGAAAAATCCTAAGACTGCGCAGAATATGCAGAGAAAATCCTCTGGCACACCATCACAGAATGGAAAGCCAGCAGGTAAGTCTAACACCCCCAAGCCTAAACAGAAAGGACCCATTATGAAATAGGTACCTAAAAAGAACTAATCTGTCTTGCAGAAGCCTCATGTGCAGATCTGGTATTTAGATTCAGGATGTTCCAGGCACATGACAGGCAATAAGGAGCTGCTGACTTCATTCAAGAACAAAATGGGAAGTGCATTTGCCTTTGGAGGTGATGGACAAGGATAGATTAGAGGTTATGGTGTGTTGAATAATGGTGGTGTTTCAGTTTCTAAGGTTGCTTATGTTGAAGGTTTAAATCATAATCTGCTCAGCATAAGTCAACTATGTGATCATGGATTCGATGTCAATTTTAAGAAGAAATATTGTTATTTGTTGCTTTCCGAGTCAGGTCAAGAACTTTTAAGAGCCGACAGAAAAAGCAATCTGTATAAAATGAATTTTAATCCAAATCAAAGTACTACAACAGAAAAACTCTGTTTAGTTTATTTGAAAAAGGAAGATGCCTGGCTCTGGCATAAAAGATTTGCTCATTTGAATTTTTCAAATCTTGACAAGCTCGTGAAACTCAACTTAGTGAAAGGTCTGCCTTCACTTAAATTTGACAAAGACCATCTTTGTTCTGCTTGTGAACTAGGCAAAATATAAAGAACTTCACACAGGACAAAGAGTGATCACAATTGCCCCATACCCTTGCATATGCTTCATGTGGATCTTTCTGGTCCAATTTCTGTGCAAAGTCTGTCTGGTAAAAAGTATATTCTTGTACTTATTGATGAATATTCTAGATATACTTGGGTTGAGTTCATCAGAGTAAAATCCGATGTCCTAGAAATTCTGATAAGTTTGTTGAAGAGGATACAGGTTCTGTTAGGTCTTAAAGTCCAAAAGTTGAGAAGTGATAATGGGACAAAGTTTAAGAATCCAGAATTGATGCCTACCTATCAGAGGAAGGAATCTCCCAGAACTTCTCAGCTGCCAGAACTCCCCAACAGAATGGTGTTGTGGAGAGAAAGAACAGAACTCTGATAGAAGCCGCCAGAACCATGTTGGCTGGTTCTATCCTTCCTATCAACTTCTGGGCAGAGGCAGTCTCAACATCATGTTTTACCCAGAATAGGGCTGTCATAGTAAAGAGATTCAAAAATACTGCTTATGAACTCACCAACAACCGAAGGCCGAATGTGAAATTCTTTCATGTTTTTGGCTGCAAATATTACATCTTGAACGACAGAGATCAGCTGGGAAAATTTGATAAGAAGGCTGACAAAGGAATCTTTATTGGTTATTCCTTAACCTCTAAAGCCTACACAGTCTACAATACCAGAACCAGGGTCATTCAAGAGAGGATAAATGTATCCTTTGATGAAAATTCATCAAGTTCCTCTAATCGCAAATCACCAGAGGGGATACAGACTGAAGAGAAGCCAATCTCTTTAAAGTCAAGGGAAGAAGATATTAATCTCTTATTCAACAGTTTCTTCGATGATGATGATTCCTCTGTCAATATCACCAGTGGCAATCAAGCTTAAAGTTCTCCTGAACAAAATCTAACAGGTACATCTCTTACTGGTCACTCCAATTCTTCACCATCTACTTCTCTGTCTACAGGTCAAATTCAGAGAAATGAGGGACAAGATTCAGATGTAAGAGAACCTGAACAAGATCCATCATCACCACTTGTGACCCATATTGGAAGAAATTCACTGTATGAAAGCTCACCATCTCAAAGCCCTGTTGGTACATCACAGAGCAATGAAGACACTCTCCAGAGCTGTGTGCCTCAGAGCCCTGGTGCCATTCCTCAGAGCTCTGATGCTGACATACATCTTTTCCCATCAGAAGCACAGACTCCACCTGTTGTACATGCTCCAATGACCAGATGGCAAAGGATCACCCCCATCATCTAATTATAGGTGCTGCTGAAGATGGTGTAAAGACTAGACCGACAACAATAAATGAGGCTTTCTTTGTGAATTTTCTAAGTATGATTGAGCCGAAGAAGATTTCTGAAGCCCTGGAAGACCCAAACTGGATTGAAGACATGCAAGAAGAGCTTATGGAGTTTGAAAGAAATAAAGGTTGGTCCTTGGTTCCACTTCCTAAACGCAAGGCTGCTATTGGAACCAAGTGGGTGTTCAGAAACAAGAAAGATGAGGACGACATTATCATCAGAAACAAAGATCGGTTGGTTGCCAAGGGATATTGCCAAGAAGAGGGCATTGACTATGACGAAACCTTTGCACCTGTAGCTAGGTTAGAAGCCATCAGAATCTTCTTAGCCTATGCTGCCCATAAAGGTTTCAAGGTCTATCAAATGGATGTGAAATCTGCTTTTCTGAATGGCAGACTGCAAGAAGAAGTCTACGTCCAGCAACCACCAGGTTTTGAAAGCTCAGAGTTTCCAGACCACGTATACAAGCTAGACAAAGCTCTGTATGGCCTTAAACAAGCCCCTAGAGCCTGGAATGACAGAAAGAGTACTTCTGGTAGCTGCCAATTGCTTGGAGATAAACTGGCGAGTTGGACATCCAAGAAACAGAATTGCGTATCAACCTCTACAGCAGAAGCAGAGTATGTTGTTGCTACTAGTTGTTGCTCTCAAGTGATCTGGATGAAAACACAACTCAAAGATTATGGCATGGAGTACAACAAAATCCCAATTCTGTGTGACTCCAAAAGTGCAATAGCAATTACAGCTAATCCAGTTCAGCACTCAAAGACAAAGCATATCGACATAAGGTACCATTTTATAAAGGATCATGTGGAAAAAGGGACGATTGAAATGTACTTTGTTTCAACCGACTTCCAACTTGCTGATTTGTTTACAAAAGCCCTTGATGAAAGGAGATTTAACTTCTTAATCAGCAAGATGGGCATGTTGAACATCTCCTCCTAACTCTATTCAAAACTCAACAGAGCCTCTGATGTTCATACCAGAGCTCTGTCAAAATAGTTAGGTAGGATACTTCACCAGAGCCTCTGACGATCATCTCAGAGCTCTGCCAGCATACTTTTTCAATATTTTCTTCTGTAAATTCCAAATCTATATTTACTTTTGTTTTCCTTTTGTAAATATTGTTGCAAGAAAAAAGAAAAGCTAGAAAAAAAATCTGTCAATTAAGCTCATCATTTTAGGGGGGGGGGGGCTTAAAAGGAAAATAAGCATGGTTTAAGGGGGAGCAAGTCAAAACAATTTCAAATCTAAATGACTTTGCTCATTGAACATAGAGGAAAAATCTTTTTAGGGAAGTGAAACCCTGTTCTGATGAAAACATTTTTGATAATGTCAAGAACGTACCAGAACTCTGACATTTCACCAGAGCCTCTGATGATTTTCACCAGAACTCTGTGAAATCTCTGAGATTGTTCTGCTTTCGTTCTTTGACTACTTTCACATAAGACAGGATTTGCAAATGATTTTAGGGTAAAGGTGAAACACTTTGGGTTACTTGAAAGAATGGACATAATCTTCCATCAGAGACAAAATGTGCTGAGAGTTCCACCAGAGCTCTGCCATTTCTCTGATAATGGTCATCAGAGATGCGGGTTATTTTTTAGCGTCAACCACCTGTCACCCACAAATCTCTAACCGTGATGGTTTGATAGCCCAAAAGATGTCAGAACCAAAACCCACGTGGCATATTCTGATTGAAAGACCAACCGTTAGCTGTTTCCACGTTCTACTGTAGAGGCCGTTCCACTATCTGACACTCGAGTACCTACGATGGCTATCCAGCAAGATATTTTGAGTATATATACCCATCCCTTTGACCCATTTCATTTCTTACGACTTCTAAGTATTCAAACCTTCATATTCTTCCCTCCTTTCTTCATATACTCATCGTGTTCTTCAGAACCCAGAAACCTGCAACAATGGCTGAACAAGCAAACTCAGCGGAATCGAACAGAATAGTACCCATTGATCACATAGTGATCCAACCCTACGAGTTTGTAGACAACAACTACAGATTCGACGCCAATCCAGCCAACTATTTACCCATTTACCATGTGTTCGTAGAGTTTTTCAGAAACTCTGAACTCTTTCAAGCCCTCACAATGTTCGATGATGACCTTCCAGAGATTTATGTCCAACAATGGTGGACTACCTGTCAGTACATTCCAGAAAGAAAAGGTATCATTGGGAAGGTTGATTCAGGAAGACAAAGGCGGAGCAGGAACGATACGCATTCGTGACAAAACCCTTCGAAAAATCTTTGGAATAAAAACCAAAGAACAACTAGGAATCCCTGCATTTGAAAACCCCCCCAAAACCCCTGTTCTTATTGCATTTGCTAAGTTCTTAGGCTACAACAAAGACCTAACCATGATTGGGAAATTTAAGAGAGGTAATCTACCCCCAATCTGGAATTTCATGTTTTCAATCCTAAACGGAACCCTCGCCTGCAAAAGTGGTAGCCAAGACCAAGCTAGCACTGAAATCTTTTAGATTATGTATGGCCTATACTTCAGAAGGCATTTTGATTATGCCAAAATCCTCTACAAAGAGATTCTGAGCGCTGTGAATACAATGACTTCAAGTCTGGCAAGAGGAGGAGAAGTGGGCGTGCACAGGAATCTGAAGCACATCAGATTTCCAAGGTTCATTAGACTTGTCATCAGAGAAGCATTCCAAACCCTGCAACTAACCCAACAGGGAAATCCAACCCCTGGATGGGTGATGTCCAGATTCAATCCAACAACCACAGGTGAGTACCCTAACACCAGGAGAGTCCCACGAACCATGTTATCTCTGATAGAGTCAACCCACATTTCCCTCCAAAACTATAGACATGCTGCTCAACCTCAAGAACCTAAGGTGAGATCCCTAGCATACATAGGTCCTGAACCTTCATTAGAGTTTGTGAGTGTTGTAAGAGAAGAGGAAGAAATAGAAAGACCAGAGGTAAGAGTACCCGAAGTGGGGTCTTCCTCTGCCCATGTTGAGGAGGAGGAAGTAGTGGACAGAGCATCCCCTCTGGAGGCTGTCCAAGAGGGTGTAAGGGAAACTGCAGAAGAGGTGGCAGAAAGTTCGTCCTCTTCTGGCAGTAGTGAGGAAGAGGAGAGTGAGGGAGAGACATCTAAGTCTTCTACATCCCTAGGAGACGAGGGCATTGTGAGTTTAGAAGAAGATGTTCAAATGAACACACATGTGCCTTTCTGTAGCCCAACTCCCAGTGCTACCATACAACCTATCCTTGGTGATCAAGACCAAAAGGATATTGAATCAGAGGTGCACACCTCGAACCTAAACCAGCTTAAACCACCAGAGGCAACTCTTCACGCTTCTGGTATGCACGAAACCGGGGAATCCATTTTCGATACTGATGTCCCATCGCCCCAGGACATCAATAGGTCACCTACATACGCTGAAGCCTCTGTGGCTTGCATAGATTTGACACAAACTAGCCCTGAGATCTTTCGAATCTCACGTAGGCTATACCCAAACCAGGGGCAGTGGGATGACTTAGTATCTCAAGGGAAGACCTGTCTTGATCCCAGGTCCTCCCAACACATCAGATTTCCTTCTCCAGAACCTGAGCTAGAAGAGGAAACTCTGATCATAACACCCAAAGATGTATCCCCTGAAAAGGAGCATCAAGGATCGGGCGGAAGTCCTCAAAGAGCCAACATTAAAACAACTCTTGAAGGAGGCGTCTCTGAGCTCGAGACTAACTTGGATCCATGTGTTGGAACCAAGAATACCCCCGCTAACACTGTCACCAGAGTAGAGCTCAAAAGCTTTTGTGACAGTATTAGCAACTCCTTGAATGAGTATAAACTTATCAATGATGGCAAAGAGGAGTTGATCCGCAAGGAGAATGCTTCTCTCAAAGAATAGCTGCAACAGATTACAAGGAAATTTGCAGAGACTTCTCAGAAGTTTGTTGATTCTGAAAGGGCCAGAGCAGAGGAGACACAGAAACTGACAACAAAGCTCGCTGATCTAAAGAGAACCATGGCAGAGAATCACACAGTGGCGATGAACAGAACCTTGCCAATCCCCTCGGTCATTCTGTCAGAGAGAAACATCTTCTGCAACTCCACTAAATGCCTTTGATCCAAGCCCCAACGAACTACCTGTGACAGTTGGCCAGTTGGGAAAATTCAGGAGAAACGTTCTAAGCAAAATGATGACCATCTCGTCCAAGTTCGTCATGAAAGCCAAAGCGACAGAAAAACATGTACAGTCATCTCTTGCCTCTCACAAATTCAACTTTGAGAGCCAAGTATATGAGGTCAGAACTGCTGCAACAGAGGTTGAAGATGCTTTGAAAAAGCAGTTGTTATCTTCACAGATATTATCTTACAGACTGCCACTCGCAAAAGACCTGCAGAAGAAGCCCTAGAAGGAGAACCTTCAAGGAAGAAGGGTAAGTTTGTTGTTCCGGACTCACCCAAAGACGGAATTGCAGCCTCTGATGATGATGATGATTTCGAAGATGCTGCAGCAGAGCACTCAGACAATCAGATGGGAGAGTCCTCGGATCAACAAAAGGGGGAGACAGAGACACAGAAGGAGAAAGAAGCAGATAAATAGACAGAGAAAGAGAAAGAGAAAGAAAAAGAGACACCTGGGGAGACAGAAGAAACTCCAATAGAAACAATGATGATTGAGTTCGACTACATGTACAAAGACTTAACGTTCAAAGCACAAGAAGAAGCGTCGACATCTCAACCACCAGAGATCATCATCCTAGATACTCCTCCCCAATCCCCAAGGTGAGAACAGACCCATTCTCTGCTAAAGAACACATAAACCAAACCCAAACCGCAGAACAGCCACAAAACCAAAGTGATACACTCATGGTTGAAAACCAACCCCAAAACCTACCTGAGCAAAACTATTAATCCAAGATCTATCAAGATTAGAGAGAGAATCTAGAGAGAGAGAGAGAGAGAGAGAGAGTAGAGAGAGAAAGTAGATCTTATTATGTCGGCTCTCTGTGTTTTCAAGATATGAGTTATGACCAAAAGCTTATGGAATATGGTTACAAGATTACTCTAAACAAAGCCTTATATACCCTAAGACTAACAAAGGCATAAAGCTAACTTTGACTTTCTACACATGACTAAATACATTGACTTTGACTCTATAAATCAAGATTAAATCTTGAAGACATATTTGTCCTAACAATCTCCCCCTTGGATTCAAGATTTAAACATTTGAGAACAGCATTCTTCGGCTTCTTGAATCTTTCAAAACTTCGGTCTTTATCAAGGTTTGTCAAAGTCAAATTGTCACAAAATCTTCAGACGGGGAACTGACGGAGATTTTCTTTCTTTGATATGGAGAATTTGTTTCTTCACACAAGGCATTTTGATACAATGTAGCGCAAATCTAAGATAAAGAGATCTTCTTGAGAAACCAAGATGATCAATCGATTTTTTCTAAACTCTTGAAGAATTCTCCCCCTTTTTCTTTCTTTGACTTGAGAACTTCAACCTTCAGTAAGGATATTCACCATATAGCACAAGTTTTAAGAAAAAGAGATCACAAGATGATCAATCGATTTCTCTTAAACTCTTGAAGAAGAAATCTCCCCCTTTCCTTTCTTGAGACGAAGTCTTCTTTAAACATTTCTCCCCCTGTCATGAAATAGAATCTTTGACTTGAAAGCTTTGACATGAAATTGAACTAAACATTTCTCCCCCTTTTTCGATGAAAGTGAGCATCATGATCATCGAAAACCTTCTTCAATTTCAGACGCGTCTCTGATTCTCACTAACAATCTCCTCCTTAATGAATAACCTTGCTCCCCCTCAAAATAAGAATTCTGGAGCAATTTGTTTTCTCCCCCTGAAAGTATGCATATATTTCATTTAGGCGCAGTAGTTGAAATTTTATACAAGGAAAATAAAATTCATTGAACTACATTTTATAACTACTAACATTTGATCATTTGAAAATTTTTACAAAAGAAATTCAACTTAATGAAATTTAACAGATTTATCAATCAAATGAAATCAAATGCATGTGTTTGGATTCAAATACCAGACATCATTGCATATCAAGTTAAAAATGTTCAGTTTCAACCCCTTTATTAAATCTATTTGGTGTGCTAGCGTGCGAAATATGATTTGCAACAATCAAATGTACTTCTGAAACCTATAAGAATACTTTGCTCTTACTCACACTATATGACAGAAATCAGAATTTCCACGAATTTATAAGTTTATCGCGACATTGTTATTTCTCCAAGATATAAGAGACGTATGCTCATTGACATCTTTTCATATTGTGCTCATTGGCATCTTTTAATTTTGTGCTCATTGGCATCTTTTAATCACAAACTTTATTAAGAATAAGATACACCGTTAAACATGGCTTTCTATCTGGTTCTATAGCAGGATTTGGGTCAGCGGATCCCAGACCAGTTGGCCTTAGGTGCTAGGTGACGAGCACCCCTTAGAACTTACTTTCCCAAACCAGAAAGGCCACATCGATATATCTTAAACCCATTTGTACCAGTAGAACATGGCTTTCTATCTGGTTCTATAGCAGGATTTGGGTCAGCCGATCCCAGACCAGTTGGTCTTAGGGACTAGGTGTCGAGCACCCCTTAGGACTTAATCTCCCAAACCAAAAAGGCACATGCACAAACTTTCAAACTAAATGATTAGATTTAAAACTAGAGCATCTCAATCACTTGGTTCTAAAACATAGTGCTTCTCCCATATTTTCGTTTCCATCCATCATTCTGACAAAAAGGCTTTTTGAGCATTATATTCTATATAAATCTAGAATCACATAATTTTGAGCAATCAGCATAATTTCATTCATGTTTTGCTGACCTTTCGATTTATTTCAGAAGTGAAAGATGAAAAAGATGTAACTCAGATAATACAAAAACGCTTGTAAAATCACCCTTGACACACATTTCATTCATTGGATGAAAGTTGAAAAAATTTCACTTCATTGAATTAAATTTGTAAAGATTCAAACATTCAAAGCAGTAGAAATAAAACATAATGCAATGTTACCTTTCACCACGAGTTCCTTGAAATAGAAAGATGTGACAGTTAAGGATATCACCTGATAAGTATGAGTTCTAAACTGAATTTGTTTAGAAGTCTTAGTCTTTGAAGTACGGGTCCTGAACTGAATTGTTCAGAAGCCATTAATTGTGAAATCCGGGTTCTAAACTGATGTGTTTAGAAACCATTCTCTTTACTCCCCCTTAATGGCACAAATAATCTTCTTCCGAGAGTTCAACGCTTTGCTTCTAAATCTGCAAAAACAGATTAAGTAGATTTTGGTACCCAACGTGTCTTGGGTCCTGGCTTGTTAAGCGGAGCTCTATAGGAAGGAAAATGATAAGTACCATACCAATATTGAATACTATCATTTTTAATAAAATCATTAGTTCCACAAAACGAACAACATATATTCTTTTGTGCTAACCTGATTAAATAATTTGCAGAATATAATGAATCAGGTTTAACAAAAGATTTGGCTTTCATGTTAGTGTTCTTTTTGGGAACCCTCAATAGAATCCAGAATCTTCAACCCAACACACAGACAAACCTTCTCTAGAAGAAGTGTTTGCACATCTCTATGCTGACAGAGATATTATCCCCATAAATGCCATACCCAACAACCCTTACATTAACCCCATCAGAGCAAACAGACTAAATGATGATAGGTGAAGGTTCATCACAACTAGATCACAACTGAACAAAGCCATAAACTCATCATTCGTCTTAGTCAGAATCCAGAAGATTGAGCAAAGAAAATTCGCTCATAACAGAATTGTGTACCATGTCTACACAGTGGAGACATAGAACAATAAGATAGAAATGTTCAACGATAACGATCTTATTCTTCTGAATCCCTACGATCTGATAACTCTACATGCCCACTGTGTTAACAACAGCGACAGGTACACAGCTGCAAGAACCGCACTGGTTGAAGTTCAGTATGCTATGCAAGAGCACGTAAACCTCAGAATACAAGTTGACTTCCAGCTTGGCATAGAATTTGAACTCGAGAGACTGGCGATTGCACCTCCAAATGAAAGTCTTGAGGGACTCGGCCAACACAGAACAGGAACCATGATTGGAAACCCACCAATCTTTATCTGCCGATAGAAGGGCATCAAGAAGGCCATCAGATCTGCTGAAACCCACAAGTACTCAAGTGAATCGCTGCTATACCTCAGAAACATCATCGCAAATCTACCAAGAGAAAAATGTCCAGAAGATGCGATGAGGTTCAACATCAACCAGATAGACCTCATGTTAGAATTCAGACACCTGATCAGAAGATTCGACATAATTCTAAGAGGAAATTACTATGCTTAGTATACTATTTCTTTGTTCTGTATTGTAATATTTTAAAGAATAGTATCAAGTTTCACAGAGGATGATCTTCTCCTCTTTGTCTTTTGTTTACATCTTTGTAGATAGCTTTATTTGTATTTTCAATACTTAGGGGGAGATTGTTAGCCCCAAGTATACAAGATGTAAAAGTATTGAAAATATTACAAGTCAGAAGACCACCAGAGATCCGACAGAAGACTTAGAAGAAATCAACCAGAAGATCATCAGAGCTCGACAGAGCTCTGGCAGAAGTCTTCTTCTGTTCCACCAGAAGAACTGTTCATACCAGAAGACCATCAGAGCTCTGGCGTAAGAGCTCTGGTGAATGAAGACCTCTGTGAAGCTTAAGTCTCGTAGAAATCTCTAAGTGTTAGACATGTGTCCGTACTTTCCACGTAAGCCCTAAAATGACAGAGACACACTTTCCACGTGTCACCTCAGGGTTAGATAGTACACTGTCTTTCACTTTATCAGGCTATAAATAGAAGGGTAGTGGAACACACATTTGTAAGCTTTTGGAAGAATTGTTTTCCACATTTGTGAGAGCACACACTACTACATTCCACACCACTATCACTGTACGATTTGCTTCCTGAGAGATTTCAGAATACACACACTTGAAAGTGTTCTTGGTGTTATTCATTGTTATCAATATACGAGCAGCTTATTTACTTGCTTGTTGTCATTTACTGTTCACTATTGATACTCTCACTGTTACATAATCGTTCACACAATCACTCATATTTAATAGCTTTATATTATGTTTCTGCTATCTGTTTTATGCTATTTATATGAAACAACTTGAATCTGGGAACCTACATTATATATCCAAAGTATACGAACTATAAGTGTGGAACCCCTATAAACACAGAAACCTCCAAAAAGTTAAGTATACCAGTAGGATCAATGACTAGCCACCCGTATACCACTTTGCCAAAAAGGCTACGAGAAGGGAAAAACAGTAGAATGGGATCAATGACCAGTCAATCTACTGTTACCCTAAAATTAGACCAAAGGAGAGGGGAGAACAACAAATCACCCACTAAGATAAGAGGGGTTAAACACACACCAATAAAAAACAGCCTTCAAACCCTCTAACCAACTAGAAGGACTGCAGAAACCAATGTGAATGGCAGAGAACTGAGCATTACACTTGATCCATAAGGCCAAGGCCTGGATCAGAACCATTATCATCCACCAAGACACAACATATCTAACATCATGCTAGTGTCTACTCATGCTATAATCCCAGAACCCCAAAAGGGAACCCAAAATCCAATTAGAACCAAAAAGGTGTTCCACACTGGACTTAGGAAAATCAAAGAAATAAAACACCCCCATCCTCCTGTTTAACCATCTAGCACCATCCTTATGCCTCCTACGATAGAACCTCCTGACAAACATCCAATCCTCCAAAAAGACCTCCTTATCATTCCAAATCAAATGCAAACAGTCTATCACCTCTACCCTGCTCTCCCTTATAGCTCCATCCCAAGTCCCCTGCCCCAAACCCCAAAGAATGCTTTGCCTATCCATCATCAACCTGCACAGAGCACAAGAAAAATAAAGGTTATTTCCCAAAGCACCCCCCAAAATGAACCCACCCCAAAGGATATCAAAAGCAATGATTTTTCCATCTCTTTCCAAGTTCTCATCATCCCAATTCTGCTCATCATAACCCAGTCTTCCAACCATAATAATCCACCAAAACCACTCCAGAACAGAACCTTAGCATATTCTTTCAATTCTTTCATCATAATCAGTAAGAGGGTAGAATTTTCCATCCTTTAATCCAAGGCACCAAACAACATCAGCTTTTTTTGTTTGAGGATTGATTTTAACTCTAAGGCCCATCAGTTTCATCTTTATAAGCTCCAAAATCTGACAAGTGAGGGACACAGTAGTCCTCTTCTGATCCATAATGAACCTTCTTGTTTCTTTCTTGCCAGATAAAGTAAACCACAACATCAAGAATGAGTTTATGAATAATACTCCACATGGAGTTACCAATTTGCCCAATAGATAGCTTTCCAAGAACATCATTCCAAAGGTTAGGAGAACCAATTAGACTTTGGATCACACTGTAGACCCCAGAGACACCCTCTAAGTTCCTCCAGATTTCCTTAGAATATTCATATTCAGCAAAAACGTAACTGTGGGTCTCAACACAATTGTAACAGAGGATGCAGAGGTTCTCATCCTTGACATTCCAGTTCACCAATTTATCAAAGGTCCTCAATCTTTCCTTAGCAGCTAACCATAAAAAGAAGGCATGTCTTGGCACACCTTGGCTAAACCAGATAATTTTAGCACCTTGAAAGTCTTCCAAATCAGCATATTTGTCTTTCCAAACAACATCGGTCTTAAAATCAACCAGGGATCCATTTTTGGCTTTCCACATCATTTTATCCTTCACCTCAGGCTTTAAGGTTGGCATGAATTGTTGAAGAAAGTGGCCCTGTTTACACCACAGTTCCAAGGGTCACATCCAAAATCCATCAGTTACCATATCACTAACCATTAAATTCAAACTCAAGTTGGCCATGTAGATTTCTCTTTTAGAAATAAAATTACTCAGAGGGCCCATAGGATGCCAAGAATCAAACCATAATGATGTGGATCTGCCATTACCAATCACATGAATGATCTGGTTCCTGAAATCACTTCTAAATTTAATGACTTTCCTCCAAAACCAAGCAGCATCATAAGTTTCCCCCACATCCCAAAAATTCCTTCCTTTAAGTCTATAAGCATGCAGCCATTTAATCCAGAGAAAGTTACCATTTTCAATCACTTTCCAGATTTGTTTAGAGAGAAAAACTTTATTCCAAGCCTTAAGATCTCTGACTCCCAAACCCCCTTTATTTCTTGGCAGACATACAGTTTTCCAAGCAACCTTGGCCTTCCCTCTACTAGCTTCCCCATTACTCCACAGAAAGTTTCTGAGCAGTTTCTCTATTTCTTTAACAGCATAACAGGGAAAAAGGAACATAGAAGCCCAATACACACTGATAGAAGACAATACAGAGTTGATCAACTGTAACCTACCAGCAAAAAAGGGCCATTTGTTTTTCCAGTCTGAAATCCTTTTCTTCACTTTATCAATTAGGCTCAAACAATCATTATGAAATAGTTTTGTAGAAATCAAAGGAACTCCCAAATATCTGACAGGAAGGGACCCTAGTTTTAAAGGCAAGATCTTTATTATTTCACTTCTGTTGTGTCCCATCACATTTCCCAGAAAGGAGACACTATTTTCCAAGCATGGTTTGAGTCCTGAAACTCCACTAAATTCCAATAAAGCACTTTTTAATACATTAACAGAGGCCACATCACCAGAGCAAAACATCAGGAGGTCATCAGCAAAGCACAAATGTGTCACCCCAACTTTTCACATTTAGGATGGTATCTAAAGTCTTCACAGTTCTTGATTCTTCTTTTCACCATTAAAGTAAGGATTTCCATGACAAGAGTAAATAAGTATGGTGAGAGAGGACCCCCTTGTCTTATTCCTCTCATACCAGGGAAGAAGCCATGATGCTCACCATTCACTCTAATAGTAAACATAGCTGAATTAACACATTTCATTATCCACATGATCATGCAAGGATGAAACCCAAACTTCCTCAAAATCACTTCCAGAAAACTCCAGTTTACAGTATCATAGGCCTTCTATATATCTATTTTAAAAACACACCTTCTTGGACCTCTAGGCCTATGATAACCTCTCATCAACTCCTGAGCCAACATCACATTATCACAGATTTGTCTTTTATGGATGAAAGCAGATTGGTTAGGGTCCACCAGAAAACCAAAAGAATCTTTTATTTTGCTGACCAAAATATTGCTGATACACTTATAGATAACATTGCAGCATGCAATAGGGCGAAAATCAGCCACACACTTTGGAGTTTGGGATTTAGGAAAAAGAGAGATCACAGTAGCATTTATTTCTCCAAGAATCTTCCCATTGAAAAAGAATTGCTGCACAACTTTACAAACCTCATTACCAATCACAGGCCAAGCTTTTTTAAAGAATCTTGCTGAGTAGCCATCAGGACCAGGTGCCTTTATGTCAGCAATATCAAAAATAGCATTTCTTATCTCCATATCAGACACATTTCTCACCATGAAATCAGCCTGTTCATTAGTAAGCTTTCTTGTAAAAATGCTAACGCGTCTTGAGCATTCATTGTAAGCACTTGTGTGTGATCGTAAGATGAGTAGGATGATTCAAAGGTAAAAGAGTGATCTAACGCACTGACTAACGCAAAACATACACGAAATCCTAAGGGAGTAGTAACTTAACGCAAATCTTATAAAAGATCAGGAATAAAACTAAAGGAACACAAAAAATAGAACCAAACAGAAGCTGATTAAAAAAGAAGTGTGCAGAGATGATCCGGCATGGCAGATCTGGAATAGTAGATCCGGAGTGAGAGGATTCCGGGATCGGGTGTGGGAACTGGAATGGACAGATGTCGGAACCAAAAGGGAACCGGATCCGGGATGCATTCTAGAACCGGATGTGATACCGGTACTCAATGTAGGAACCAGAACCGGGTTATGAGACTGGAACCGGACTTGTGATCCGGTATATACAATATCCAGTACAAGGAACCGGTGTTAGGAGTCCGGTACCGGATTTAGATCCGGATTGAATATGATCCGTTATTAAACAAGAACCAGAACTCAAGAAAAGAGTCCCGTATTCAAACACGGGTCGCAGAAAAACGTACCTGGAAATCGAATTTGCACCTCTTTTGACTTGGAAACGTTCTACAATCAGTTTAGAACCAAAACACGCAAATAGGGAAAGCAAACACAACTGACCAAATCGATTAATCAACCACTTTTGAAGCAAAAATTGAGATTTTGTAAAGAACAGAGTGTATAAAACCTAGAAACCAAAAATCTCAAAATTGATAAACTTTAACTCGATTAAACTCAACGAAACTTTGATATGACACTTGAAACACACTAAAGATAATTTTCCAAGCGTTAATTTCAAGTTTAACACTTGAATGAAAGCCAAAAAATACCTTTAACAATGAAACAGTCGACTAGAGTATGAATGACCAGAAATTGAAGATTTACCTTTGAATTAATCGTCTTTCTGCTCTGATACCAATTGTGGATCCCAGATTAACAACTGCAATAATATGAATCAACACAAATCAGTAGACATCATAGATCTTACTTTGAATTGATGAATATAAAGCTTAGAATGTAGTCGTACAATGCAGTAGGTAATCAATAATAGTGATTAGGTCATTAAACCCTAATCATAATACTAAACCATCTATTAATACCCTAACTAGGATATTTACAAGAAATAGCAATATTAGTCCCTCAACTTCTATTCCACTAACATGAGACCTAACAGAATGTCTTCGTGAAAGTTGGGACACTTATATCATGTGTCTTAAGCTTTCAAAGGATCTCAAAGAAATTTCCTTAAGCACTCTATATGGCATTTTGCTCAATCATGAGCAATCATGTCAGCATAAGAAGAATCTTGTTAAGGATTCAAAAGATTCCAAAAGTACACATGTTGCTTTAGTATCTTCAGAGATGATTCCCATTCAGCGATCCTCTGTCACTATCACTGAGTTGGAGCCAGACTCCGATGACTTATCGAAAACTGATCTGTCAGAATTGTTGGTGATTATATATGAAACACAAATATAAACATATATATAATAACGCAGCGGAACAATCACCAAAAGAGAATCAACGTATTGCCAATATGATTAAACGTAAAAATACAAATAACGATATACCTTTGTAGCGTGATTTGTATACTAATCCGAATCCACTTGCGTGCTCTTTGAAACCAAGTATTCAAAGAAGAATACCTCTAGAGTAGTCCACACTACACCTCCTCGAATGCCACCGGATGCTAGTCCACCTTAGTAACGAATCTTGTAGCTTTGATTGAGCAAGAATTAAGCTAGAAGATAAAAGAAAAAAAAACCTAGAGAGGTTTTGGGGAGGGGCGCCGTTTTGGAGAGAAGAGAGGAAAAAGGCTTAGCCTTGATTAGGTCATTAATCTTTCTACTTATTAATGAACCCTATAGCTTCCAAGGGCTTTTCCTTCTTAATCTCTATGGGCATAGGATTTAATCAAAGGTAATAGGCTTGCTATTAAATTAAATCCAATACAAACCCATTAAGCCTATCTTAATGATTTGTGCCCATTTAATTACCCCACGTTACTTAGGCTATTTATATAATGTAAATACAATAATCACATTATATTAAATGGTATGTCAGTGTATTGTGTGTGACCCTATAGGCCCACGTGTATCTAGCCATATAATTATCTATTATGACTTGAGCATATTCCAACAAGAATTTGACGAGTCACTAGCACTCTTCACAAACTCCTTTCACAGATTTGCAAGAAAGAGCAATTTCAGAAGACATAAACCTCTTGCTATCACTGACAAGCCAAAATCAACACCTGTTGATAAGCAACTGTTACCTGTTATAACTGCAAAAATAAAAGACATTTTTCCAGTGAATGCAGGTCAAAGAAAGTCTTCAAACCATCTTCATCCTCTAAGCCCAGAGATGACAAATACCTTAAGCGGAAAGAAAAATATTTAAAGTTGAAAAACTACAAGCAAAAAGGTAAAGGTCTAATCGCTGAAGAACAATTGGACTAATCTGAGGAGGAATCAGATTCTCATGAAGAAGACGTGGGCAACCTCTGTCTGATGGCCCAAATCCAAGAAGTAAAAGAAGAAAACGTTGATATTTCTTCTACCTCTTCTACCTCTCACGTATTTATTTCTTCTGATCCAGTTCTCAATGAAGCTGATAGACGTCGTGTTATTGATTCACTGACAGTTGATTTATATAATGCCATGAATGGCAAAACTCAAGCTAAACAACAAAATCTAGAGTTAACTAAACAACTTAGAAAATGTCATTTAAAGATCCAAAAACTATATATTATAGAATAAAGTTTAAAAGATCAGGTAAATGTAAATGAACTAATAAACAACGAACGCGAACAAACTATCACTGAGCTGAAAGATGAGAAAGGCACTGTTGAAGGTTGGTGTCCTTAGCAAAGATCACTGAGATAATTGGCGCTCAGATCCTTGTCAATGACAGAAGTGGTCTTGGTTTATATTCTGATATAAAAGAACCAAGTCGAGATCAATCCATGCTTAAGTTTGGAATGTTTGTCTCTTCCATCCCTTACACCTCCTAATCTCAGTGCTATTCTTCTTCTGCTCCGATTATTGAGGAATCTTCTAAGAGCCCCAAACTCTTGGAGAAAGGGAAATTTATTTTCCAAGCTCCTTAGAAGGGTTCCAAAATGCCTAAGTTGAAGAATACTACATCAAAACCTTCAGCTCATAAACCTTCTACCTCTAAAGCTAAAGTCTTTGAACATGTTCAAAGACCTACTCCTAAAATAAAGGTTGATGTTAAGGCTAAGAAATCTAAAGAACCAAAGTTTCCTCCGATATCTGATTCTAAATGCTTTATTGGAATTGGCCCTACGCATTTAAAGCTTTCTAGTACTTATGCTTATGGTCCTAAAGCTAATTTCAGCTATAGAAAATGTTATCATTGTGGACTTATTGACCATATTGCTAGTAAGTGCCCTACAGCCAGCAAAACTGAAAAATCATCTAAAGTGAAAATGAATGCCACAAAGGCAAAGAAGGTCACCAGAGATAAAAAATCTGCCAAGGTGAAATATACCACTAAGGTTAAAAAATTAACCAAAGTGAAGGTTACCACTCACGCTGAAACATCAGATGCTATGAAGATTGCTGAACCTTCCATCTCTACTAACAATTGTGGACCCATTGTAAAGTGGGTACCAATTCAAACTAAATCTTCCTTATGTATGCAGGTCTCAAAGGGTATCTCGTGTCTTAAAAGTGGATGCTCTAGACACATGATGGGACAAAAAAATCTGCTCTCTGAGTGCAAGGAAGAGAAAGGTCCCTCAGTGACCTTTGTGGAAATGGAAAAGGCTATACCAGAGGGTTTGTTGTACTCACTAATGGTATAACTACCTTCCGAAGAGTTTCTTACGTAGAAGGACTGAAGCATAATCTTCTTAGCATCAGTCAGGTATGTGATAAAGACTATAAAGTATTCTTTACAAAGAAAGCATGCGATGTCACTGATAAGGAAGGTAATTTCTCTCAGTGGTTATTGCTCAACCATTGAGAATATTTGTATTCTATCTAAAGCCTCCTCATATGTCAACTAGATATGGCATAAAAGGCTATCTCATCTTAACTTCAAGATACTGAACACCCTCTCATCAAAGGAACTGGTCATTGGCTTACCTCATCACTCATATGCCAAAATATCTCTTTGCTTAGCATGTGAAAAAAGTAAATCAAACTAAAGCTATTTTTAAATCCAAACAAGTGTCATTAGTGACAACACCTCTTCATCTACTCCATATGGATTTATTTAGCCTTGTCAATGTTCAATCCATCGCTGGAAAGAAGTACATTGTAGTCATAGTAGATGAGTACTCTCGCTATACTTGGGTGATGTTTCTCAGATCTAAGAGCGACACTCCAAAAGAAATAATTTATTTTGTAAGAAAAATGGAAGTTCTAAACAGTCTGATGATTCGCTCAATAAGGAGTGATAATGGAACTTAATTAAAAAATTGTTCTCTTGTGTGGATCCCAGATTAGTGCAATTACAACAAAATCAATAAGCAATAACAAGAACGATTGTTGATTTCAAGTTGTCATCCATCTCATATTCATTCAAAGTTTAATCATGTTAAGAGAGTATTACAATATAGAATAATGAACGATTAACCTAATTCTAAGGTATAGCAATCTATTTATACTTTTTGAGGTATTTATACTCTTCACCCCTGAACTTCTATTCAACATAGATTTGACACTAACAATCTCCCCCATTGAATTGAAGTTCGATGCCACGCCAGTTCGGAACGTATCTCTTTCTGATGGCAAAAAGAATCTCAAAGCTTCTTACAGATTTGCGGAACTCAAGTCGGTCTTCAAAAATCTCCAAGGCTTCACGGCCATTTAGCTTTGTAAGACTTCTCCAGAACGTCTTCGAGATCAGTTCTTCCATGGCGATAATTTCTCTCAACAATTGTTCGACCTTCATTAACGTTCCATCGCAGTAACGGTTCACTTGACTGAATCTGCGAAACTTCTTTTCACCTTGAGCGTTGAGGTAGATAATTCTGAACTCCGATTCGAATAACATCGTGTTGACCGAATAACTCTTCAATTCTGGAGATTTCTGATTGGGTTTGAGCAAATTAAACTTCTTTGATTTGTTCTCGATCCCCATCTGAAAATATGTAATATAAGACCGAGAAATAGTGCATTTCAGAAAATGTCTTACGGCTTCGAGGGCTTTTGTGACTTGGAGCTGTCTGATGGTTCTGGGTCTGAGATCTTTCAGGATGTCGTGGATGTCAATCAGTCGTAAATTCTTGATGTTGGCTTCGGAGAACGTCCAGTCTTTCCCGTCTTGCCTTGTAACGGTAAAAACTGTGTACCAGACTTTTAGAATTTGTCCTGACTGAATGTTGATGATCTTGGTGATCTTATGCTTCGTTCTGACATCCTTGACTGACTGACACCGTTTCATAACCTACAGATATTGCAATCTATATGTTTCATCAAACGTTGAGATTCCATGGCACATTACTGGGTCGAGAGGTCTTAGCTTGTGAACAAAGAGATTCTTTAGGGAGTCTTCAAGATAAGGAATGAAAATTATAATTTTCTCCAATTTTATTGGCGGTCTCGGTTGATCAGAAGCAGTTTTGGGTTGAGGAGATGTCGGGTGAACTGATTCGGAAGTCTCGGACTGATAGTGAACATTTGAAGGTGTACTATGAACGGATTGAAGAAGATACTGATCGTAGTCTATTTCTTCATCAACTTCAATTGGAAAGATCAAATTAACCTCGGAGTTGATTGTATTGGAGGCTTTTTCGTGCCACAAGTTTTCAGTTTTCGGGTCAATCTCTGATTCTGGATCTATAAATTCGAGTGCTGGCCGTTCCATACCTGTGAATTCGATTAGGTTTTATTTTTCTCCTTCGGGCTTTTCAACCGTTGGGTCTTTTCATCTGATATTTCCATATCTAATATCATGTCGACCAAACTGAGCTGGTTGTGTGGCCGATCTTCCATGGGTGCCACTGTCGACATTGATCGACTTGGACACAGATAAGCGTTGGCGCTTGTTCTCCCCCTTACGGTGATCAGGATCATCCTGGTCATCGTGCGTGTGCTTGAGTCCTCCAGCTTGACTTTTGCAGGTGCTTTCGAGAGAGGCGACCCTTTCGGACAAAGTTTCAAGTGTGGTTTGGACGTTTCGAAGGGTCCAGTCAAGTTGGTCGAGACGGGTAGTTATTTGAGCTGGTTGGGAGGATACATATGTGCGGAGCAAGGAAAGCAGACCGGCTTCAGAAGATGAGTCGGTGTTGGACTGTTGAAGTAGTTGGACGAGGAGTATGGTTTTGAGCTCGTCCACCGAGAATGATGCTTGGGCAGGTCTCGAGGTGGTGGAACGGTTGTAGCAGATTCAGTTTCGACCACTTTCTCCTTTACTTTCAACAGACTACGGATGTTCGTCATTTCTGGTTTGAACTCCTTAGACAAATCATCTCGGACAACCTTTAAGGCGCTGTCCATGTACTTCCTCGAAACAAATTCGGGTAACATAACATCGGGATCACATAGATTACCCATTGGGATAAGAATTGTTGAATCAACAGTAGTACCACCTACGTTCATTGTTGGCGTTAGGATAGTTGTGGTAGGATTTCTGTCCTATCCTCGTAATCCGCTTAATGGCAGACTTACTATGGACATTCTGATCGGGTCACCTGTATCACCGATGGTAGCAGAAGAGATGACATGTGTCCTAGCCAAAGAAAATATAATTGTATCAAGAGGCTCTAGACTTGATGGTGCACTTAAAGTACTCGATACCGAAACTCTCCGAGTGAGAGATCAGTAGATTGTGTGCTAAATCCCCGTGAGAAGTTGAAACAAGAAACTATTGAGAGTCACTTGAGTAGCTAAGGGGGTCGTGCAATTGCGTCGCTAGGTCCACGACGACTTCTTCAATATCTCGTCCCAACACATTAGACAATATAGCAGATGTGGATACATGGCTGACACGGGCTAGCTCATTCGCTTGTCTGTTTAATAAGCTAGTTCTCTCATGATTCTTTTTCGATCTCCATTCTCTCCTTCTCACTTGTTCTAAATTTTCAACTAATTCTCCCTCCGCTCTACTTATAACTACCGTATTAGGCTCAGGGGTGTAGTAGTTGGACGGTGTTGGTGAGGTAGAAGGAGATTCCTCGATTACAGGTGAACGACGTTCGATACGGGTGGGTATTTTGGTTAGGCGTATGGCTTGATCCATATCGGAGTCAGTGCTTTTAGAATCAGATGAGGATTGCTGGGTGATTGGAGATTGAGGTTCATTTGTGTCGGTATCCGAGTCACGTTCAAGTAATGTGTCGTTGATGACCGGAACCTCATGTAAGGTAGCCGACGGTTCAGTGGTTTGGATTGGCATGGTTCGGGTGGTACAGGTAGTTTGAGAAGGATTGGGTTGTCGGCTTGTTGAGGGTCGAGATGGTTGGTTGTGGATGGTCAGTTTGGTTAGCTTGTACTGGCACGCAAATCCACAGCACCGCCCGCTCTGGTTCACCTCCCAAGATTGTCTCTCATCGTACCCCGTCCGGGAGCCCCAGCTACCCGAACTCTCCCTCCTCGCATTCTTGGACCCTCACGTCTCTCGGGTCTAACTCTGTGGGGAGGTCCCTCCGACTCTGGCTGGACCAACGGAGCACCTAATCCTAATGCTTACCTATACGCTATCACACTCGGTGCAGCCAGATTTGCGTAAGTCGGTAAGGCTTCAGAAAGACGCATGGGTTGTGTGTTTGCTGGATTGCGGATAAAAAGATAATGAAGGCTAAAGGAGGGACATACCGGGTGGTGTGGTCGACGAGGAATGGCGGGGTTGGCGTCTATGTGTTGTTGGATCGCGAGGTGAAGGAAGCAAATGTATAGAATGAACTTGTGTTCCTTGGTTCCTCCTTTGTCGTGAATGTTTTGGACGAGCTCGTGCCAGAGCAAAGCGGCGTAGTTGACATGGCGATATTAGGCAATGGTTTTAAAAATACGAAGGAAGTTCCCGCTGTATTGGTCGATACCCTTCCATTTGGATGAAAGGCATCGATTGATGATCGTAAACATGGTGTACCACATAGGCGCTAGGTACTTGCGGTTGAAAGTTGATGGTTGGTTTAACACGTGATTGTGTCCCAGATCTCGGATGTCGGCGCATAGTGAGTCGTCGTCGACGGAACGACCATAGCCGGCTCGGCCAGATCCAGGCTTGCTGAGTGTTGGCCATTGACATCAGGCAAACGGACTCGTCGGTCTTCAGAGAGGAGAGGTCGATGGTGTAGAGGTTGGTTTTGCGCGTTCCAACCAACAGTTCTTTTCCGTCTTCAGTGTAGACGCTACACTTTTTGGCCTTGAAGTTGACCTCTAAATCTTTGTCGCAGAATTGGCCGATGCTGAATAAGTTGTGTCCTAACCCAGCGACATATGAAACTTTCTAGATGGTTATGTTGTCTTGAACGATGTCGCCATAACCCATGATAGGTGCTTTGTCGTCGTTGCCAAACCTCACGTTGTCGCAATATTTCTCAGTGAAGTTCGTGAGAAGCCCCCTCCTTCCGGTCATGTGCTTGGAGCATCCTGAATCTAAGTACCACACATGACCGTTTTGCAAAAACGAGTTTAAGCATTTTTAGGTACCCATTTGAAAATGGGTCCTAGAGGGTTAGGTTTAGCACCTGTTTTGGGAACCCATTTTGAATTGGGCTTATGTTTAGGTTTACGTGATTTACACTTGGGCCGAGAATTAAATACATGGTAAGAGCCAAACCAATCAAATGCATAACCATTATCAACAAATTCATTCAATCCACAAGTTGAGCAACATAGACAATCATGAGATAACTGAATCAATTGCTGAATTAAATAAAGTCTTAACGGAAAATCAATACTTTGTTCAACCAAATTATTTGTATCATTCAAATCACGATTATTAATGTTCTTCCTAAAATTGAAAACATAATCAAAAGACTTTGACTGCGACTTGTTCTCTTTCAATCCTTTTGCTACCCACTTTTGTTTTGCATTTTTGGCCCGACCATTTTTATCTGGAAAAATCATTAAATTCATGGTCAGTAGAGCTTGAGTAGTAGGGATGTCTATCTTGGGGTCGAGCGGTGTGTTTCCGTTTCTGTGAACGTCTTTTGGATTTAGAGTTGTTTTTTAAAACATCGTTCACATATCGGGTTTTAGGTGCAGATGTAGAACATTCACCCTTTTGAAATTTTGCCGGTCGATCAACCATTTTTGAAAGAAAATCGGTATGGCTTGGAAGAGGTTTATCGAATTCAAACTTTGAAAACTCCTCATCTGTACAAATGTTGGAATTCATAAACGCGGAAAAATCAATTTCACTTTCGGATGGAACATCATTAGGTGAAGGATGTGAGGAACATTTTGGAACAGTGTTTTGCGAAGAATCAGTTGCGGAAGCTTTTTGAAAATCATAATTTAGATTCTTTGGCAAACTTATCACTTGAGGTTCTTTTCCTTTTCTTGGAGAAATCTTGCTTATAAAATCCTTACAAGAAGATGTATCTGACGAGTTTGAGGAATGTTCAGGCAGATTGACTTCCTTGTTTTGAAGTCGGTCAAACTTCTTTTGAAGTTCTCCCTTACTCACTTGCTCTTGCATCACTTATGTTCTCAAGGCAGGCAGTTTGGATGTGAGCCGTTTGATTTCTGACCGAAGGGCTTCCTTTTCCTCAACAAACACAAATTCTGTTTTTGTGGAATTGAGGCTCTCAAGTTTGGATAGAAGCTATTGTTTTTCTTTTTGAAATTTGATCCTTTCCTGTTCAAATGACTCCTCTAACTGAACTATTTTCATTTCTAAAACAAGAGGTGGAACATAGCGTTTAAACTCGTCCGTCTCTGTTTTAGTTTCAATTGTTGGGACCAGATCCTTTTTCGAGGCATCTTTGGGCTTTTCATCTTTGTAGCCCTCAAAGTAGTCATTTGATAGGTACTTGGATTTCTTCTTTTCATAAGATGTGTTAAGAACTTCGTACGCAAAAGGTAATTGCATTTTACTTGTATTATTGCGTTTATATTCCTCACGTTCCTCTTCCTTCTCGTTGAGAGGTTATGTCCATTAGATTTTGTATTGAGGATATATTTTATCGAGGCCTAGAAAATTAAACTCGTATAAAGTAGGCCTCATTGTCAAAATCTTTTTTAAATAATGTGGGTTGTCGTACCCAATTCCCCATTCTTTGTTAAAGTAACTGAATGCCTTAGGTTTGTTCAGATGGATCGTTTGATCAGTTTGACCTCGTTTATTATGTTTTAGCTCAAGGTGTTTTATTTTCGAAACATCCTCTTTGATTTGTATTTGTAGAGAAGATCATTGATAGACAATCTCAGTTTTCTCATTCTCACACTGATCAAGCTTTGTGTTTAAATTAGATATTTTCCCCCAAAGTCCTTTGGTGCTATCGAAAGATTTGCACACTTTTCTTTTAAGTTAGAGTTATCAGACTTAAGCTTTTTGGTGATCTTTATTTGAACATCTAGCTTTTCTTTTAGAGAGTTTATTTCAAGCAGTTGTTCATTTGTGGTAACTTTACTGGAATCTACTCTTTGAACAAGTAAATGCATCTGATTCATTAAGGCTTGATGGATAGGAATACATACCTGGCATGAGTCTCCGAGATCTGGAGGAGGAGTATGGTTGCCCATGAAGAATAAATGAGCATCAGCATCTTCAGCATCACTTTCATCGTTAGATCGGGTTAGTCGGTGATCATCTTCAACCATCGGTGCTTTTCCAGCTTCTTTCTGTTGTACTAAGAGCAGCTTGGCCTTGTAGTATTCTCTATTCCGAACAACAGCCTTTTGGTAGTCTTTAGCAAAATTGGCAAGCTTGCCACAGTTGTAGCACTTGACTGGATCGTCCTTGTTCTTTACTTCTAACTTGCACTCATGTTTCTCCTTATGATCTGACTGCTTGCCCTCATCAGATCTTCTCTTCCCGTCATACTTTTCCTTGTCATTGTGGCGCTTGTTAGGAGTGGTTGAGTATTGTTGGTTGTTGGAAGATGGTTTCTTAAAGAAGGCTTTCTTCTGAAAGGACTTAGTGACGAAGGACATAGATTTCTTGATTTCTATCAGCTCTGGGTCAGAATCACTTTCCTCTGATTCCTTCTCTTAAGGTTCAGACTCACTAGACACTTGGGTTCTTTTGAAGATGCGGCAAGATGACTTACCTCGTTTATCAGATTCGAGGGTGAGGGGATCAGCTTGATGCTTGGAGGTGGACTTCTGGTTGTTCATCAATTCCATAACTTCGTTCTCATCTTGCATGAGCATTTCGTACAGCTCGTTGATGGGAACTTTCTCTATGAGGTGGTTGTGTCTGATATGAGATGCGAAGGTCTTCCATTCGGGCATAAGGTTGTTCAGAAACTTGAGGCAGTTTTCTGTATTCGAACGGGTGATTTGGTTCTTTTGGAGATTATTCAGTATAAGGCAGAATCGTTCCTATATCTGATTCAACGATTCACCCTTTCTCTGTCTGAAACCGTCATATTGAGTGATGCAACTGTTTACCTTCAACTGATTCCCAACTTTACTGTCGCTCATCATCTTTGCAAGTTGATCCCACATGCCTTTAGAAGTGTCTTTGTAGCAATCAATTGCAGTGTATATCTCATTCGGCAGACTCTGAACCAGATATCTCTTGGTGTGCTTCTCCCCGTTTCATCTGTTCTTCTCATCATCGGTCATATGGGAGTATGACTTAGGTGTTGGTAGTTCATGAGTACCATCAGCTTAAGCTGGAATAGTTTGCATTGGAGTCTCTTGAGGACCTTCGGTAAGGGCTTTCCAGATGAACTCGTAATTGTCCTTGGACTCGATGAAAATCAGAAATATGTCTTGCCATTGTGTGTATTCGCCTCGATAGAGAATTGGAGGCTTGGATTCGGTATCGATAGCAAGAGCGTCGCAAGACATGGTGATTTTGAACTTTTTTGAAAAAACTTCAAAAATTGATCAGATCTGTCGATTCTGTGCAGTTTTTGATGTTGATTCAAGAATTAAAGATGATCAGTGATCAATTCCGAGTTCAGTGATGCAAGAAATCGAATCAAAAGATCAAAATTTAAGAAAAATTTATGTCTTAATGATAAGACTTCAGATGAACAGTAAAGAATGAGTGGTCCGAATTCTTGAGCACTTAGTGTAAAATTTCTTCAATTTGCTCTTCGATTTGCTTGAATCTTCTGTTTAGCTCTGATACCAATTGTGAAATCCCGAATCTCTAGCAATAAGATATGAATGTAGTGAGAGAGAATCTAGAGAGCAAATATGTCATCCATGTATTGAGCTCAAAGGATTACAAAAGGTTTCTAAAAGATTACAAAAGCTTTCTAAAGTGTTACTAACAAATGGTCTAGACAAGCCTATTTATACCCATGACATACAAGGTATAAAGGCATTCACAATACTGTATAGACTCATACAGTACATTGACTTTACAGTAAATCTTGAATACAACAATGCTCTAACAGGGAAGAAGATACTTACCGGATGAGGCAGTGTCCGGGTAGAGGTCCGGGAAGTGTGACTTACCGGATGAAGTTATCGGACAAACTTACCGGAAACAAAGTTACCCGGATAGAAGTGTTGTCCGGATGGAATGAATTTACCCGGGAAGAATATAGCTTACCATATGAGATTCTTCCGGATACTGAGGGTACCCGGATAGACACAGAAAACTTACCGGATGGACGCGGACTTCCGTACACGGCGGCTAAGCTTGAAATTCAGATCGAGGGTTGAGCTATGGTTTTTGTTTTTGCTCCTGAAAGATTAGAATACGACCAAAACACAAAAACAAACAAATCCAAATCGATTTCTAAGCAAAATAACTAGTTTTGAATCAAAAAATTGATGATTTTTAAGAACAGGGACCAAAACTTTAAGAATACAAATTTGCTTAAAAAGTCACTAAATCGATTAAATCACGTTCTGAAAAATTGTAGATACCCTAATAAGACTAGTAGGAAACGATTTTGATGAGTGGAATCAAACGATTTTTGCAGAAACACAAGAATGAGAATCCTAATAAACTAGCAATTCGATAAAAAACTTACCAGGATACTTTTGAATCACCTTGAATCGATGTCTGTCTGCTCTGATACCAATTGTGAATCCCATATTAGTACAATAACAACAAAATTATTAAGCAATAACAAGAACGATTGTTGATTTCAAGTTGTCATCCATCACATATTCATTCAAAGTTTAATCACGTTCAGAGAGTATTACAATATAGAATAATGAACGATTAACCTAATTCTAAGGTTTAGCAATCTATTTATACCTTTTGAGGTATTTACACTTTTCACCCTTGAACTTCTATTCAACATAGATTTGACCCTAACATCTTGATAACTTCTCTGAGACTAAGGGTATTTCTCACAACTTCTCAGCTGTGAGAATACCACAGCAAAATAGAGTCGCTGAAAAAAGAAACAGAACGATCATCGAAGCTGCTCGATCAATGCTCAACGATTCTCACCTTCTTACTCAATTCTGGGCAGAAGCTATCAATACAACTTGTTTCACGCCAAAAAGGTCACTGCTTGTTAAAATATTCAAGAAGTCTGCCTACGAACTTTTCCATAGGAGAAAGCCATCTCTCAGCTTTCTTCATATCTTTGGTTGTCAGTGCTACATCTTAAACAACAGAGTTAATCTAGCAAAATTCGATCCCAAAGCTGGTGATGGAATATTTCTTGGATACTCCTCAGTGTCCACAGCCTTCGGAGTTTTTATCAAACAAAGATAAACTGTTGAAGAAACTATTCGTGTCACCTTTGATGAATCCTGCTCAGCAAACTATAAACACATAGGCATAGTCTAGGACACCCTTAAAAAAAACTCTAAACACATTGCTGAAAATGAGGAATTGAATAAGTAAATGTTTTCTCATTATGGGGAACCTAAAGATTACTTCAATCCTCAAGCTGACACTCCAAATGATAATGATGATCCCATTATTATTCCTAGCATGTAGACAAGTGAAGCTGAATCCACCTCATGGATATCAGCTGTAACCATAAACACTTTACCTCCCTCTGAACCATCTAGTTCTAAAAACCCATCCACTTCCCTTCAACAACCATTAAATGAAATCACATCTGAACCTCAGCAGTTTATGCCTGAAAAAGCAACGCTAAAGCTTCTTCTTTAGCACCTCCAAAAATCATCTGAAAGCCATAGTTTCAAGTTCCCGCTCAGAGATGGACAAAGAGTCATCCAATCGAACAAATACTTGGTGATCCAAACGCGGGTATTCAAACTCGACGTAGTTCAGGTAACATCTGTATCTTTGTAAACTTCACATTACTGCTTGAACCCAAAAAGACTGATGAAGCCCTCAGAGATCCAAATTGGGTCTGCGCTATGCAAGACGAGCTGACTGAGTTTGAAAGAAACAAAGTTTGGATTCTCATTCCTAGACCATCTAACAAAGTTGTTATTGGCACCAAGTGGGTGTATCGTAACGAGTTAGATGAACATGGAACTGTAACTCATAACAAGGCTAGACTTGTTGCTCAAGGATAGATACAAGAGAAAGGCATAGACTATGATGAAACCTTCATCCCTGTGGCTAGGATCGAAGCAATTCGATTATTCTTAGCCTATGCAATTCCCAAAGACTTTAAAGTACATCAGATGAATGTAAAGTCAGCTTTCCTAAATGGAAAGCTGAACAAGGAAGTCTTTGTCGAACAACCTCCAGGGTTGTCTGACCCTGAGCATCTAGATTATGTTTATAAACTGGATAAGGCCCTCTATAGTTTAAAACAAGCTTCTCATGCATGTTGTGATACTTTATCATCTTATCTTATCACTAAAAAACTTGAACGTGGAAAGAATGACAATACTTTGTTTTTCAGAAAGGTTAAAGGTCATATTATACTTGTTCAGATATATGTCGATGACATTATATTTGGATCCACTAAGCCATCTATGTGTACTTGATTCGCTGAACGAATGAAGAAAGAATATAAGATGAGTATGATGGGTGAACTAATATACTTCATTGGCTTCAGATAAAGCAAAACCATAAAGGTACATTCATACACAAAGGTAAGTACATTAAAGATATGCTGAAAAAGTTTGATCTTACTCAATGCTCAACAATGAAAACTCTTATGGCACCCCCACTAACACTGAACAATAACCCAAATGGAAACCTGTTAACGTCACTGCCTATAGAGTAATGATCGGCTCTCTTTTATATCTAACAACTAGTTGACCTGATATCATGTATTCTACTTGCTTATGTGCACAATATCAATCAAAACCCAAAGAATCACATCTAATCGATGTAAAGCGATTTTTCAGATATTTGAAGGGTAATCCCAACCTAGGTCTTTGGTATCCCAAGGACTCAGGGTTCGATCTCACTGCCTATTCAGATAGTGATTTTGCAGGTTGCAAACTGGATAGAAAGAGCACCACTCGAGGTTGTCAGCTTCTCGGTGGAAAGTAGGTGAGTTGGACAAGCAAGAAGCAAAACTCAGTGTCCACGTCAACCGCTGAAGCTGAGTATGTAGCCGTTGGTGATTGTTGTGCTCAGGTCTTATGGATGAGAAATCAACTTATAGACTATGACCATCAGCTATCAAATATTCCTTTCTATTGTGACATCAGTAGTGCCATCGCTATAACCAATAATCTCGTGCTTCACTCAAAGACCAAACACACTGAAATCATATATCATTTTATCAGAGATCATGTGATGAATGGAGATATTGAACTTCATTTCATTCCCACTGACTATCAGCTCGTTGATATCTTGACCAAACCTCTTGATGAGACAAGATTTAACTTTCTCATCAGTGAGCTTGGAATGCTAAACCTTTAAGAATAACTCTTCAGTAGTCAAGCATTACATCAGTGATTAAGGTTTAACATCTGACATTCATATTATAATATATGCTTGGATGTTCTCTGATAATCAAGTATGACTCCCTATCTATTCTCATTGAAGATCATCTTCAGCGAGACGGTTTTGAAAATATCTCAAACTTAATCATTCCCTTTCCTTAAATGATTAAATGTTTTTTTAAAACTAAAATTCGTCACTGACATTTCTCATCAGTGATTCTTTTACTAAAAATTTCATCACTGAGTTTCCAAGATCGGTGATATCTTTTGAAAATGAAAACACTTTCTCTTTCATGACGTTATTTTTGGGATAACTCATGGCATGCATTTTCCTGACACACGTTCGCCCGTTACAACTTCTTGACGAATCACACTCTTGTGACGTGCCCACATAATGATGATTTCTTTTCCCTCTCATCATTCCTTTCTCTCTCCTCACTCGTATATATTCCACTCTTTATCTCATTTGAACTTTACGAGCACAAATTCTCACAAGGCAAAGAACATCCTTAGCTTTAAAAACACCAAGAACACGCACTCCCAAACCTTTGTGATTTTCCGGTTTTTCTTTCTTTCATCCAAATATTTTTATATAAAAACGTCTTTTGATCTTTTTTCTCATTGCTATTTAAGATCAAACAACGTTTTAAAAAAAATCATCTTGTTCTTAAAACCTTAAAAAGTCTTAACGTTATTTTAAACTGCAACTTCTACTACATTGTTTCCAATCTTTTTCTACCTCCTTATTTACCATTCTTTCTACTTCTGAAAACCGATAAACAACATATTTCTACCGTTTTCATCCTTTTTTATGACATGATCCCTATATGTATGAGGGAACCGAAGTGACTCCTACTTCAAGTCTTGGATCTCCTGTCTCAATTAAGAGGGGTCATGGAAAGAACAGGTTCAAAATCACGATCAATTCCTTTTTCAAACCCTGCTGCAGCTGAAGTAGTCTTTTGTTAACGTTCAGATAGGACCCCATTTGAGAACTGTTAAAACTGGGTTTAAGAGCTCTTGTTGAAATTTGGTAAACATTTTTTACCATTTCTTTCCATATAAGGAAACTGGTAAAACTGTTTCTTCTCATCAACATACTTAGAAATTGAAAATTCTATTCTAAGTATATTTGTTTACCTTATTCTCCATCTTCTTCAGAGAAATGACCTCTCAAGCATCAACCCCAAGCCGTGCAAAGAACGCTCACTTCGAGCTCTCTGTTGTTCCCTTTAAGTCCAATAACCATCAGGGACTTCTCACATTCCGCTCAGACAAACCTACAACTCACCCACAAGACGTTGTTTCATTCCTTCAGAACTCTCCCATCAGCTATGCGCTGACTGTTTACCCATCAGGTTGCAAGTTGCTGCTATAACAATTCTGGTATATTGCTGAGTCAGCTGTGAAGAGCCTGAAATCAGGAAAGGAAATCTCTGCCATTTCCTTCCAGACCGAACATGGAGAAGGAAGAAACTCTCAATTAGCTATCTGGGCATCGCTGAACCTTCCTACTACCAAAGTGTATGACCTTACTCCTTTTGACAAAGAGCTGATCGCCATCCTGGACTTAATGAAATACGGCTGGGAGACCAAGCGAGGCAAACCTGACAAGCGCCTTACCAAGATCCTTAAAGCAAGGATGCCCATTGAACCGTGCTACATGTTTGCAAACTTTGTGCAAAGCATGGGTGGAAAAACGGGAAGCATGGACCAAGCCATCCGTGTCGCTCAAGACATTGGCTATTCAGTGGTCACAGGCCACAATATCAATTTGCCCGCCTCATCTTTGATGACTTGATGTTGAAAGTCGTCAAGCCTGAAAGCGAACCGACGATCCCTTATGTTCGCTTCATCAGCGTTCGGCCCCAACACGTCCTCGGTCCCTTTTACCCCACTGAGGGCGACTATCAAAGCTGCCAAAACTTGGCTCACGTCTCCTGGACCGCCAGCCCTCAGCGAACGAGGTACGTTTCTCAGATCTCCAACGCCTTCTCTCCTCCAAAACGTCTTCTACTTCTGCATCCACGACCTTGGTTCAACCTCCATGGTCCATCCCCGCTGCAACCAGCTCCTCCAAAAGAAAATAATCATCAGCCCCTCTTGGCTCGTCTAAGAAGTCCAAGAGACATTCCAAGGAGAAGACAACAACAACAACAACATCAGGGTTTGACTCTCAACAGTCTTCCCTTCACAAATTCGGGGTTTGCTCCACCACACCTAACACCACTACCATTATTGCTTCACCAACGTCTTCAGTTGTTGACTCAACGCTGGCATCGACCCCTACCACCTCAGTGCCTCAAAGCATTGAAGGCTTAGTTTAAGGCACCGTCAGTGCCTCTCTGCCACCATTAACTGCCATCTTCACAACAAGAGTTGCATCTCCCTCTATTTCTTTGGTCAACACAACAACACCATCAATATCAACTCCTTTCCTTAGTGATATTGACGTTGAATTTCTAACACGCCTAAGGGCAAGCAACATAGGACCTGAAGTTCTTCCTCACGAAGAGCTTTAGCTACCAACGTTCTCGACTCCTTTAGAGAAGTATATGCACACGCACTTCGATGGAAATTAGTAGGATTCCTTCTATGTTAAACCTTAAGGTACTTTATCATCCCTACCCCTCATTCTTTCGGTTACTAATCCTGAATGTCCTTATGCTAAAACATCTTCTATGTTTACAGGTCCTATGTTAGAGGCCTTGAATAGTTTCCTTCAAGAGATCAACACCACTATCTCTACCCTCTCCAACAATCTCAACGACAACATCGCGCCATCAACGCCGCTGACTCTGCACTGAAGCAACTCACCACCTCTCTCTCTCTCTCAACAAAAGCTGACATTTCTTAGATGTCAGCTCTCCAAGAGGTGGTGGAGCAATTAAAAACTTATGTTGCCAACAACACTTCCTCTTTTAGTAACCTCACCGCCTCCTTTAATGACTTATCCACCAAAGTCGACTCCAACAATCAGATTTTGGCTGATATTTTATCTCAATTGAAGAAACCCGCTCCTCAGCACCCTCCATCCTTCACGGCTAATGATAGAAAGTCACTCAACATGTCAGCTGACTATGTTGTCCTGGCCTCTGATGCCCTTTCCGACCTCTTTGTTCATGATGGAAGCCGCTGCCACCGCTGTCACTCCTCGCGGTGATGACAAAGAGTGGGAGAAGACAAAGAAAATTGCTGACCCTCAGCAATCTCATGCTAAGTGGGAGAATTGATGAACCTGTTCTTGTTGAGGGGGAGGAACAAAAAAAAGAGGAGGAATAAAGAGAAAAAGAAAAAGAAGTTCATGTTGACATTCCCTCCGATAATGATGAGGAGGAGGAAGAGGATGAAGAAGAAGATGAAAAATATGGCAAGGACATTGGATTCATCAATGATGATGATGATGATGGGAGTTGGTTCATTCCCAAGTCTATCAGCCTTCCCACAAAGGGAATAGTTTTTAAAGAAGCAGGGGGGAGAAGCTCTGACAAGACCCTAACTCAGAAGAATCCTCAATGCAAGCAGAATGGAGTATCTGCTGAGGGGAACCTGAAAATTCTACTAACTCTAAGGGGGAGCAGCCTTTAGAGGTATGTCTCTCCATTGTTCCCTTATCCTATACCACTGCCTTCATAAAACCTCTTATCCTTACCTAGCTCCCTCTTTTCTACCAACCAGTTCTCTCCCCTGCGTGAGATACCAGCTGAAACTGATATCTTCTCAATAATCCTAACTTCTGCTAAAGAACCAATAATCCCAGTCTCCATCCCTCAGACTGAATAAGAAGAAGAAGAAGAAGCAGAAGAGGAATATGTGCTGAGCCATCCATCAAGACCCTCTAGACCAATACAAAGATCTGAGGAGGAAGAGAAAAAGAGAATGGCAGCACTTGTCTCTCAGCTAGAGAGTCAATGAATAAAGATCCCTCCTCGACAAAACGATGATCAAAGACGAACTTGGATTTCTGAGCCAAGCTAAAATAGAAGAATCTATCAGAGCTGAAAAACTTTTTGCGACCTACCAAGAATATGTTAAACTTGCCTTAAAGGTAGCCAAAAACTCAGTTTCTGATTGAAAACTAAAGAAAAATCCAGTCAAAGTTCAAGCTCAGTTGCTGAAAGAAGCCGAGGAGGAAGCTAGAAAAGAAAAGGCCATCAGGGATTCAGAAATAGATTGGAGCAAGGGAAAGATTGAAAGAAGACAGCTGCCTGAGAAGATCATGAATGTAACCATAACAGGGAAAACGAAGAAAGATTTAGTGATGGTCTCTATAACCGTCTTTAGAATAGATACCTCAGCTAAAACTATGTTTATGTCAAACTGGAAAATTTTGGGTTCTACGAATGGCTAGAGATCAGTGATGCACTTCAGAAGTCAAAGTCTAAATACAAAGTCTACGTGGAAAACTTCCTGAACAAGCTTTGATCGAATCTCAGCACGTGTTGAAATTCCTCCATTGCTTCAAAATCAGAAACCAGCACAAAAGAAAAAACGAGCATCTATCTCTAGAGAAGAACTTGCTTACAGAAATGAAACTGAAATTGACTTTTGAAGAGAAGCAGTTCTTCGTCCACCACCTGATCTTTCAGCACTCGACCTATCACTGCCAAAAAGAGGCCCTTTTGCTCATGGTTAAGTGATAGGAGTCCCATATGGAATCATATTCTCGATCATGAAGGACGAGTTAGATTTCAACGAGATTTTGAAATTCATCTTTGCCCCCCTTGCTTATCTGAAAGATCTTCTCTACTGGTGTAATATGACAAGGTTCGATGTCTTCATTAAATCTCATATCTACAAGGAATGCATGGCCAGAAGGAAAAGAGGAGAAGATTCATATGACGAAGACCTAATAAAAGAAGGACCCCTCTAGATGATAGATTCCAATTCTTTTTCTTCTTGTAATGTATCACGTTTTAACTTTTAGTACTTGTATTGTATTCACTTGTACTTGTAACTTTAGAATTCCCTTGTGTAAACTTATTATGAGTTTATGAAAGTTTTCAGTGAAGTACTTTACTCCATCAGTACTAGAAAAGATCACCAAAACAGTAAATGGGACATGTACATTACGAGTCCTTTTATCCTTATGTTTTGACACTTAGCAATTTTCTTATGTTGCTTTGTAATCATCAAATAAGGGGAGAATGTTGATCCAAACTCTCTCAGTGATTTGATGATGACTCCTAGAATACTTAGTGAAAATTACATTTAACATCTGTATGTATTAGTGTTTCTCCATCAACGATCATATGCTGAGTATGTTCAGTTATCACTGATAGCTTCCTATGAAAATGTGTTATTGTAATACCTTAAAAGAAGCCTCGCGACAAACGATTTTACGTTGACATCGAAGACCAAGCTGATGAACAAGACAAGTCTACTCATGATCTAAAGCGACATTCAGTGAAACGAAGACATGTCTACGACACACGACAACTCAAGCAAGACTTCAGCGATACCATAGGTACAACCACTCTTGCACAATATGTACTAAGGTACAAAAGGAAACATGCTTTTGTCCATAATCGTACAACCATTCTACCATCTACTCTATTCACCATGCGGCCAAGAGCATGTCTTTGACAAAAGTTAGAAGCATGCGCTCAATGAAGATCTTACATGTGTAAAGTACCTCTGCCATGCATTAAGTGCATGGGGTATAAATATGAGTGACATCCTTCACTTTGAAGGGTCCTAAATCTCTCTTAGTGCATTGCAGAAAACTCATTTTCTACATACTCCTTTCTTCTTATTTCTAGTGCAAGAAACTTAGTGATTCTTATAGTTTGTTTAGATTAGGTTTACTTAATATATTTCCGCAACAAACTGTAAATTGTTTTTTGATTTATCAATAAACAATTTAGAAAGTAAAATTTGTGTTTGTATTCAACCCCCCCCCCTCTACAAACTCTTACCCTTTTAGAAACCGTATGGGACCAACACATTCATTAAAATTGGTACGTCAATAACTTGTTCAGTTAGAAAGACTCACCTGTCGTAATCGCTTAGCTCTTCTCACTTAAGCTTTTGATCCTTAAACCAAACACCTACGATTTAATCAATTACACAAGAGTGATAAGACACTCGATCATCCCTCAAGGTTGTCTCTCAGCTCTCTTAAATGACTCTCTTATGACACCTCAGACTTAGCTTGGTGAAACCGACAATCCTTCATGAAATACCCGGATAACACTCATCAGGGTTTTAGCCTTACACGGATAACCCTCTGAGTTTGTCTTCTGATTTTACCCTCACCGGTTTCATCCATGTCCAGGTTTCACCCACGACCGGATTTCACCCCGTCCGGATTTAACCCACGACCAGGTTCACCCCGTCCGGGTCTTGGCCACGACCGGGTTTCACTACTTACTCGGATTTTTGCCACAACCGGGTTTCACCACTTCTGGGTATCTCCTACTCGGATTTAGGCAATTCCTAGGCACAGGGTTTTATTGAACTGCGCACTTCCAGAAATCCCAACCAAACAATCGTAACCCATTCCAAATCGGTTTTCCAAGCCTACTATTGATGGGACGATATTCTAATCATTAAAACTAATAAACAATCATCCAAACTCAATTTACTCCTTTGATTTCTTTAAAAAAAACAATTTTACACCACAAGCCTCAAGGATGAAAAGCAAGAAGAAAGACTATCATTAACCTATGGAGAAGATGAATACTTGATGAACGAGTGGAGAAAACTCTTCCTAGTTTGCTTCCTTCCTTCTGATTTCTTCCAGATTACTCCGCCCCTTCACAGATGTTCTTCTCTTTTCTCTCTAAATTGCCGGCCTTCAAACCGTGATATGAGGAAATGAGGGTTTTGGGAGGGTTTTTACCCTATCACCCTTTATTTACACCAAGTCCCCTTGCCCTTTAAAAGTTAATCCCATATCTACCCCCATATTCCAATCTTCTCAGATAACATGAAACGCGACTATTACAATATATATATATATATATATATATATATATATATATATATATATATATATGTGTGTGTGTGTGTGTGTGTGTGTGTACGCGCGCGCACGTGTGTCTTGAATAATAATATAGAACAATTGAAATTCTTGTAAAATTATAATACTAAAATAGAAAGAAAACCCATTTATATTGAATATATAGCTTTTGTAAGAAAATGATATCAAGAGTATAAATCTCTTGAGTCTCTACTTACTACTTACATCAATCTTTTTAGGAATTCGTGTTTAATTACGTGCGTACAAAAATTAGAGTAAGGATGTACCTATTTAGTTTTTAAGTTTTTAAGTTTCATTTCATTTTTGTTTATTTAAGTCTTAGGGTGCGTTTGGTTTACGGGAATGGATTGGAATGAATTGGATTTCAAATCCAAATTTGTTTATTATATAAGTATATATATATATATTAAACCAATAGATATTGTTTAATTTATTAGTAACAATAGTTTATTAGTATTAAAACAACTTAATAATAATTAATTATTACTTATCTTTTTTCTATTTTAGTAACAAAGCGATAGTGAAAGAAAATTCAATAAACCTCACATGCTTCTCAAACATGCCTCACAAATCCCGTCCAGATTGGATTTCAAATCCCGGCCTTCACCAAAGGATTTCAAAATCCATCAAACATGGGATTTCTAACAAAATTCAAGGATTCCAAAACCCTCCAATTCCAAATTCTATCGAAACGTGGGATTGAAATGCACTTGAAATCCAAATCCAATCCATTCCAATCCATTCCAATCCATTCCCGTAAACCAAACGCACCCTTAGTTCACGTGGCGGCAAATCCAAGTCCCGAGCTCATAACATATCATAATGACGCCAAAAATGAGTTATGTAGAACATATCATAATAACCATTTAACCAAATATCATTTTAAGTTATATAAAATATTGGTAGATTAGTAGTTTTTTTAGTTGTCTCTTTCTTATGATTTTTGTTCCACTTCTTTTTTGGTTTAACCATAAGTTTTTTTGTAGAACTCCGCCCCACTCCTATGTCATACTGAATGTAGAACAATGAATTTTTATCATATCTAATTACATATACCAAATACAACCTTAGAGATTGAGCTCCTCGTGGCACTAGGTTCTTAAGCCATATACTAGCAAGTAGGTGCATACTTGATTAGCGTCTTAGCTCGTACGTTTGAAATGAGACGGTATAGGTCAATTAAGAAATTGTGGATTACAAAAACCTTTTATATAAGGATGTAAACACACCGAGCGTTTAGTGAATGTTTAGTGAACCATTCATGAACTGTTTGTCAGGAACTTATTTTATTTAATAAATGAACGAACATGAATATATTTTTTGTTCATATGGATAAATGAACGAACATGAACAATGGTCTCGTGTATTCATTTACGTTCCTGAACATTGGTTCATTTTATGACTGTTAATGTTCGTCCATTTATGTTCATTTAGGTTCGCTTGCATTTGCTTATATATAATATATTTATATATTGTTATATTAATATGTAAGATCATTAATTTAATCAAATTTTTTTAAGTCCTTTTTATCCCTCCTAAATGTATCTGGTTTTCCGTTTTGTTATGTTAATTAATAGGAACGAAATGATGAATTATGATTATTGATTTTTGTGCATTTATATTCGTGTACCGTTGGTTTTTATTCATTTCTTTGGTTAATTTAAACGAACAAATTAGATCACAACCTCCATTCATATTGGTTTCTTTTACAACCCTAAAATATAAACAACAAATAATGTTGCTAAAAAATATTTTCTAAGCCACCACACTTGAAACTACCATTAAAAGACGCAACGTAAAGTCGTGAGGCCATGTTTCATTCCCGCAATCACCTCACCTCCCCACCATCTCTCATTTCCTTTTCTTGCCTTTTTCACATAAATGAAGTGTAATCATTTGATAAAAATCAAGGAACACCCAACATGGGTCAAATAATCCGTCAAAATGGCTCATTATTAATGTCAATTTTTTACAAAGTTGAGTTAATGTATAATTTTTTTCAAACAATAAATAGTCGATTTAATATAATTATATTTTGAGTGAATTACACCAGTGGTCGGTGTGGTTTGATTTGATCCCTAAAGTACACTATCTACGGTGATGATCCCTAACCTTTTGATTTACTTTCACTCATGGTCTTTCTATGTTAAACATAGGAGGACCATGAGTGAAAGTAAATTAAACATAGAAGGACCATGAACGAAGTTAATTATCTTTTATAATAATAATAGTTTTTATGATTGAGATATTTAAATGGGTGAACATACACTAGTTAGACCAGTTTATTTTTCACTTGTTTATTTCATCTTGACAAATATAAATAAATTATAATATAAATTAGCTCAATTTTATTAAAAGTAAAATTAGCTATGTAATAATTTTTATGTAATTGATTAATATTTTTAGTGTCATTTTAATGTATATCATACGTACTTCAGGCTAGCTTATGGGCAATTCGACTAGTTTTAGCGTTGTAGAGAACAGTTAGGAAATATTTTTGTGACATTATAGAATTTAAACCAACGATCTTTAAAAAGACTTTCTAAATGTCCAAGATTTATTGTCAGTTAAAACTAACAAGTGGATGTATACGTACAATCATATGCAAGAAACCTAGGTAAGGTTTCGCCGGTCCAACTCAAATTCCTATTTTTGATGGATAAAATAATCATCGTTAAAAAAACAAGTAAATTACAAAAGAGAGTTAGTTTTATAGAGTAAATATAAAAGTTAATTACCTGTCTTTAAACATTAATTATACGTTAATTGTTGCAGGTAATTGTTTGGCAATTGTTTGGCAATTGTTGGTATTATGATTTTCTAATGTTACAAAATATCATTTTGATAATCCATGTCCAACTATCTTATAAGATATATTGTAGCACAAGATGAATCACTTCGATCCAATGATATGTTTCAATTTGGTCTCACGACTCTTGTCTATCATATATAGTGAGCTTGAGCGTTAGAAAAACATTTTTAAAAATCTTAACTTTACTTATAATTAAGAATAGTTTACTGTTTTATGAATTTTATATAAAACGATAAACATAGACGACGCATATTAGCTAGCATTTTTATATTGTGAAAAGAAATCGTTCATTCATAAGTATCAACATCAGTGAGAGGCTATACCCCCCTTCAACTTACCAAATTGATATTTATACGTAGATTATATATATATATATATATATATATATATATTGTTGGACAATTATTTCTGTCATATAATATTTTTTTTTATTGATCGTAATGTAACGTTGTTGCTCTTATTTTTTTTACTTTATTTTTAATAACAACATGCTTTACTTTAAGCGTAATTGGTGGCATAAAATAAAGAAATTTTAGTTATGCAAAGATGAATTAATATCAGCCACATATTGGAGTTTGTTTCGAACCAAACGCAACCAAAACTAGGTATCTACAATTTACACGCAAGGAACTGTATATTGTGTATGTAAGTGTATACATCTACACACATACACGTCACAAAACGAAACCCAATTTTAATCTAAACATAACTACATAGATAAAAGGTTAAATCAAATAAAAATTATTAAAAACTTGGTAATCATGAGAATGAATCTCAGCCATAAGATATGGCAATAGGTAGCACTTTTATAATATGTATCATTTTCCAACCAAATTGAATATTTAATGAGTGTTTATAAAGGGTAATCAAAAAAAGGAAACTTTGAAAAATAAATTCAACTTTAAGGGGTTGTTTGGCAGTTACTGAATGGCTTGGTGCAGAATGATTAAGTGGTCAGAATGATTAAGAGGCTTTTATGATATAGTGCAAAATGAAATATGTTTGTTTGGTATTTGTTTAAAATGAAATCGGGGTGCTGAATGGTTAAGGGTTGTCCAAGATGCTACACCATTCAGAGGGTTTTAGAACCATTAAGAGGTAGACTTTTTATTTGCCAAACAAGATTCACCTCTGAGCGATTCAGAGGTTGCCTCTTAACGAAACTATTAAGAGGTAAACAAACAGCCCCTAAGGTTTGTAAAGATCCGATATTCTTTGTTCTTGGATTACCGGAATATAAATTCTTATACTTCTTAAACTTAAATATAACATGTGGATCAAAGCACATTTTAATATTGAAAGCAATCACAATCAGATATCAATAAAGTACAGATTAGGAAGAATCTCTAGTAATGTATATATTAATTGTTGCAAATAATGGCCACACCAAACTCGAGTCAACATAGAAAATACAGTAGAACCATAATTGAATTTACCCAAGGCCTAAAATAAACTCAAACACGTTTATAATGGAGAAAACGATAAAAACGATTTTTCAACGGAAACAATAATCAACCACAAAATTAAAAGTAACTTGACAAAAATAAGTACGAGAGAAAGACGACCCCGGATTTCCGTGAAAAATCCAAAACTGGAAAAAACAACGAGCGAAGGAAACCACCGAGAAGTCCACTTTAATCGATTGATGCTATAATGCTTGAGAATTGGAGAAAATGATGAAGATAATTTCCCTTCTACTTGATGAATGCTATACAAAAACCGGTATCTATATTGATGGGAGAGTTATGGATTGTAATAATGGTGTGTCTCTTGGAATTTACAAACCGTCCATAACCCTTTGGACTTTTCAAATTGTTAGAGTATTATCGTAAATATGTATAGTTCAGGGTCTATTCTGTAATTACCTGTAACTTATCTTGTATATATAGATCTCTTAGGTTTCATTATTAGGTTAATCTCCCTTTGTAATTGTTCTCTGATATATGAAAACGCTCGGCCGTTCCAGCCACATCTCTCTCAAGTCTCTCATCTGTTTATCAATCGAATCCCTCATCAATTCTAACATGGTATCAGAGCTCTAGGTATGTCTGATATACTCTTCTGATTAATCCTTTTCTTGTTTCTTTTCATCGTTTTGCTTTCTGCCCGATCTCCTGTTCGTGTTCGTCGAATCGACAAAGTCCGGAACCTTTAGACTCCGGTTCCTCAATTCCTGTACGTTTCTTTACTTCCGGAACCCTATTTCTTGCTTAATTCCGGAATTGTTTTCTTCACTCCGGAACTCTTAAATTTCCAGAACAGTTTATTTCCGGTACTGCCTTATTTATTTCCGGAACAGTCCACTTCCGGTATCGACCTTTATTCACTCCGGAACCTTAAATTCCGGAACTGCCCTTTATTCACTCCAGAACCTTAAATTCCGATACTGCTTTCTTCATATAATTCTGGAACTCACTTCTGGTACCTCATATTCCGGATCACCCAAAATTTGATCCGCGAAAACAGGGTTTGAGAACATTTCCGGAACTCACTTTTCGTTTTCCTCAATTCTCTAATCACACCTAATTCTCTAATCACACCTAATTCTCTAATCAGTCAGATGGCATACAATTCCAGTCACTCCAATCCTATCTCAGTTGTTCTCAATGGGAACAACTACATTCTGTGGCACCATCATATGACCATTCTCCTGAAGTCTCATGGTCTGCATACCTACGTTACGGGTGCTACTCAAATCCCGGTTCAAGAAGAAAGGGAAAGTGCAGTTGACTTTGCAAAACGCATGAATGATTGGGATATCACGAATGCTCGCATCCTCGGATTCATAAACGCTTCTACAACTACTGAGATCAATTAGCAATTCATCGGCTATACAACAGCAAAAGGACTGTGGGATTTTCTTGCACAACGGTACACTTCTACAAGCTTATCACATCAATATCAGTCGTGGACTACTTTTCAGAACAAAATACAGCTGCTGATCAGTCTATCAACTCGTACGTCTTTGAGATGCAAGCTCTTAGGGATCATTTGAACTTGGGTGCGCCTCAAATATTTGATGACACAGCTCGGAAGTTTACTGCTTATTTTAGCCAACTGCATTTGGTTATAATTCTAATGGGCCTTACTGATCGGTTTGAGAACATTAGAGCCTCTCTACTACACAGGAATCCCTTGCCTACTCTTGAGGAGGCCATCACGGAGCTTCTAAGTGAAGAAACTCGCCTTCAACAACGCTTCCCTCTGCCTTCGGACACTGTGCTCTACACTTCGAACTCTGGTAAGCCAAAAGGTAGGTGGAACAACAATTGTCAGGATCGATTCTTAACAAGAATTAAACTTCTTAGAAACAGAATTTAGAGAATCTTGCGGAATAGAACTCTAAATCAATTAAAGAACAATCAATAGAAATTCAATAAACTGTATATATATCAAACAGTTATTACTCACAAGTTTTACACCAAACCTCAATCTTGTTGAACAGGCTCAACAAGACGATTTCTACTTCTCTAGAAATAGGATCTATGATCTTGAGGTTAATTCACTCTTGAATGAATATCGAATTCTGTATACTATATATTTTCTGTTTTCGTATTTCATATCTTCTAATAGCTATCTATCAATACTATTTATACAAAAGTAATTACAAGATAACTATCAAAAGTAAATTGATCTTCTGAATCTTCGTTAAACATATCTTGATCAATTCCTTATTTGTCTCCAAAAGCATCGCATCCCAAACTTATCAACTCAGCAGTATTAATGATGATTTGGCTCAGCAGCATTAACAACCTTCAGCAGTATTAACCTTCACAGTCTTCAAGCAGTAGTAACTCAGCTCAGCAGTACTAAACATGTCTAGCAGTAGTAAATTGGTCTAGCAGCACTAACTTCGTCTAGCAGTACTAACTTCGTCTAGCAGCAGTAACCTTGCCCAGCAGTAGTAACGAAGAACTGGCAGTAGTAATGTAGACTTAGCAGTACTAACCATACTTAGCATATCTTCAGTTCCCAACAATCTCCCCCTAACTTGACTTTTAGGAAAAGAAGTCAAGTTCTTCAGATGATGCTTCCAAAACTTAGTCATCATGTACACACAGATTAGGACTTACGCCTAGACTCTGATTTGCAATCCTCCTTACCAAGAATCTTCCCATAGCAGAGTCTTTGTTGCAGACCAACTTTACATGTAGCATCCCTTTCAGTCTTTTCATGCTGTGATTATATATTTCATCCACCAGATAATACTCCTGATATGTGTTGTCAATTGATATAACATACACTCCACAATTTTCATAGAGCATCCAGTGGGTTACTGCTTGAAAAGGTCTTGCTGTTATGTGATGAACTACTTCTGGTCTGAACATTAGGCATAGGTATTCTAACACCATCTTTGTGATAGACATACCTCTTTCTGTCAACATGTTGCCATAGATCTGCATGCCTACTTTGAACATCTCTTCCAGGTCAGATCTTGAGCATTTTCTTATGGCTTGTCCCCATGTTCTGTAGACTTCAAACTGCCCATCAGCTCTCTTGAGTCTGATATACTCCTTTCTTTCATCTATCAATGTATCCCAGTGACTGATTTCAGGAGGCTTTGAGTCTAATGGAGTCACTTTTATTGGTTCAGTATCAACCATAGTGATGTACAAGTCACACTGTTCATTGCTAAGTGATTGTGCCTTACTGGATTGACCTGTCTTGCTATCTCCTTGTCCTTCATCCTTGGCAACTTCTTCCTTTTCTCTTTCTTCTACCACTGGCTTCTCAACAGGTTCTATCTTTTGCTTCTTTACACACTTCTTTTTAGTGGCCACAGACTTTGTTCTCTTTCTGCTGAAGACCATCTTTGCATCCTTAGGTTCTTCCTGTTTCTTGGCATTTGGAGGTGTATCATGTTTGGCTTTGATTAAAGCCTCTGCAACCTCCACCTCTTCTACTGTCAGCTTCTCTGTTACTGTTTCTGCTTTCTCTGTAGATTGAGCAGCATTAACTGTTTCTGCTGCTTGCTTAGAGTCAGCAGCATTAATAGTTTCTGCTGCTACTTCAATTTCAGGTTCTTTCTTTGTAAGGTCTTCAGCAGCATTAACTGTTTCTGCTGCTTGTTCAAACTCAGCAGCATTAACAGTTTCTGCTGCTGTGGTTTCTGCTGCTTTTGAAGTTTCTGCTTCTTTAATCATCTCCTCCACCTTTTCTGTCTCCCCCTTATTCTGTGCACTGGACTCCCCCTTAAACTGTGCATGATCCATTTCCATCTCAGTCTCTATGTGAACAGACTCCCCCTCAATTTGTGGACCCTTCATTTTCAGTTCTGCTTCTGACTCTGACTCCCCCTTTTTGGGAGCATCATCAGTTGAAGTTCTTCTTTTCAGCACAAATTGGGCCTTTTTCTTTTTGTGCAGCAACTTGGTGACCATCTTTTTGAGCTTCTCAATTTGAGACTGTTGGTAGGTGACCACAGTCTTCAGTTGCTCAATCTCTTTCTTTTGTGCCATTAAATCTTTTCTCCAGAGCATTCCACAACATCTGTGCATCTGTGCAGTGTTGGAATTGATGTTGGTACTCATTAGGAATAGCCAAAAGCAGAGTGCTTAAGGCCTTCATCTCTGTTTGTCTTACTTTCTTTTCAGCATCTGTCTTGGGAGGAGGTCTCTTTCCATCTGCTCCAATCTTTCCTTCATTACATGGGCCATTTTCTATGATGTCCCATATTGCATAATCAGTAAGAAGAATGTACTGCTTGATTCTTAGTTTCCACATGTCAAATTCATTGGGTTTGAGCATGGGAACCTTTGAAACAAGAGTACTGTGAGAATCCATTGAATTGTCCATAGCTTCTAAGATACCAATGCTCTGATACCACTTGTCAGGATCGATTCTTAACAAGAATTAAACTTCTTAGAAACAGAATTTAGAGAATCTTGCGGAATAGAACTCTAAATCAATTAAAGAACAATCAATAGAAATTCAATAAACTGTATATATATCAAACAGTTATTACTCACAAGTTTTACACCAAACCTCAATCTTGTTGAACAGGCTCAACAAGACGATTTCTACTTCTCTAGAAATAGGATCTATGATCTTGAGGTTAATTCACTCTTGAATGAATATCGAATTCTGTATACTATATATTTTCTGTTTTCGTATTTCATATCTTCTAATAGCTATCTATCAATACTATTTATACAAAAGTAATTACAAGATAACTATCAAAAGTAAATTGATCTTCTGAATCTTCGTTAAACATATCTTGATCAATTCCTTATTTGTCTCCAAAAGCATCGCATCCCAAACTTATCAACTCAGCAGTATTAATGATGATTTGGCTCAGCAGCATTAACAACCTTCAGCAGTATTAACCTTCACAGTCTTCAAGCAGTAGTAACTCAGCTCAGCAGTACTAACCATGTCTAGCAGTAGTAAATTGGTCTAGCAGCACTAACTTCGTCTAGCAGTACTAACTTCGTCTAGCAGCAGTAACCTTGCCCAGCAGTAGTAACGAAGAACTGGCAGTAGTAATGTAGACTTAGCAGTACTAACCATACTTAGCATATCTTCAGTTCCCAACAACAATGAGCAGTCTAGATATACGGGCAAGGGGAACAATAGTGAATGCACATTCTATCACTCTACTTCTCATCTTCTCCTCAACTGCCCAGTTCGAAAATGTCGCTGGTGTGGGATTACGCAGCCACGTCACTATGGGTCTGATTATCCAAAACATCCAAGGAACTCAAGTAACCAAAGGCAACAGTCCCGAACTCAATCAGTTGTTGGCTCGATCACTCAAGATTCCCCTATGTCAGCAGTTCCGGCACAGCATAGCAACAACTCGTCGCCTGATCTTATGGAACTCATGCGCCGAAACCAAGAGCTTATGGAGCAACTCATGACAGGTTCTATGGGTATGAATTCTCAGTGCAATACCTCTGCACCAGGTAATCCTTGGCTATTTGACTATGGATGTTGTAATCACATGACACCTAAGGCTGACGGGTTTATCTCAAAGCAAACTTCCAGAATGTTCTCATCAGTCCGTACTGCTGATGATACTCGTTTACCTGTAAACTTCAGTGGGACTATATCTACCCCCAATATTCAATTACCTGATGTGCTACATATCCCTAACTTATCTCTGAGCCTGATTTCAATCACTCAGCTTATGGAAGCCGGTCTAATCGTTTTGTTTCATCCTCCTGGTTGTGTTGTGCAGGATCCAAAGACCAAGCAGATCCTTGGAGTAGGCCGTAAAGTTGGGCGGATGATTGTAGTGGTCTACCTCCGTCTTCCCTTACCTTCATCAAATTTTGTTGCTTTAGTTTCCAATACTCCTTCATTTGAACTATGGCATGCACGCCTAGGGCATTTATCATTAGCTAGAATAAAAGTGTTAGCTAGTTCAGGATTGTTAGGAAACACTTCTTCTGAAAATGTTTCTTGTTTATCTTGTCAACTTGGCAAACATCATGCTTTACCTTTTCAAATTAATGAATTTAAATCTGTTTCTCCTTTTGATCTTATTCATTCTGATGTATGGGGGACCAGCACCGCACCCACCTATGGGAGGTGCTCGATATTTTGTCATTTTTATTGATGATCACACTCGTTTTACATGGATATATCTCATGAAACACCGCTCAGAGCTACCTCAAATATATATTAACTTTGCTCGTATGATTCTAACCCAGTTTTCCAAGCCCATAAAGATTCTTCGAGCAGATAATGCTATGGAATACAAGGAATCTTCTCTTCTCTCTTTTCTTCAATCTCAGGGTACTCTTTCTCAGTACTCCTGTCCTGGCACCTCTCCATAAAATGGTCGTGCAGAACGTAAACATCGTTACATCCTTGATACCGTTCGTACTCTATTAATCTCAACAAAGTGTCCAGAACGTTTTTGGGGTGAAGCTGCCTTCACGGCTGTCTACACCATCAATTGTCACCCGACTCCTATCCTCAATCAAAAGTCCCCTTATGAGGTACTCTATGTAGTCTCCCCTGCATATGAACTCCTCAAAGTGTGGGGTTGTGCCTTCTTTGTTCAGTTGCAATCTCATGAACACACCAAACTCGAACCTCGTTCTCGTTTATGTTTCTTTCTTGGCTATGGTATTGAACACAAAGGTTATCGTTGTTGGGACCCAGTATCTAAGAGACTTCGTATATCCCGTCATGTCACACATTCTGGGAACATCTGCCCTTCTCAACGATGTCTAAATTTCAGGACACACCCACTCCTCCTAGTTCTTTCTTCACAGATATATCTATCTCATTGGACTCACTCCAATTAGATCCCATACTCACCTCACCATCTGTTCCACCTCCTTCCGTCTCTTCTCAACCTGAGCCTTCACCTGTGCCATCTGATCATGATCAATCATCTGCACCACCTCCAAGGTCTACTTCTGAGTCATCTGCTGAGTCTATGGATCTTAGCTCCTCCCCAACCACAGGATGAAGTACGACGCTCAGAGCGGGTAAGACAAGTTCCTTCTTACCTTTGTGATTATCATTGTTATGCCACTTTGCTGTCCAACCATGAACCCACTTCCTACAAGGAAGCTCCTTCTAACCCTGTTTGGCAGCAAGCTATGACCGAGGAACTTCAGGCTCTTGACAAAGCCAATACATGGGAGTTTCTACCTCTCCCATCGGGCAAGTCACCCATTGGTTGCAAATGGGTCTTCAAAATCAAAACGAAGTCTGATGGGTCTATTGATCGATATAAAGCACGTCTTGTGGCAAAAGGCTTCAATCAAGAATATGGCATTGATTACGAGGAAACGTTTCCTCCTGTGGCTCGGGTCACCTCGGTTCGTAGTCTTCTCGCCATAACTGCCCCCAAAAGATAGCCACTTTACCAGATGGATGTCAAGAATGCCTTTCTAAATGGTGTTCTCTCAGAGGAAGTCTACATGCGACTACCTCCAGGTGTGACCTCTTGCCAGGGTCGTGTATGCCGACTTTGCAAAGCCCTCTATGGTCTCAAACAAGCTCCTCGTGCTTTGTTTGAAAAATTTAGCACTACTGTCATTTGATTGGGGTTTTCTCCGAGTAATTATGATTCTGGCCTGTTTACTCGGACCACTAACGCGGGTATTATCCTACTATTATTGTATGTTGATGATATGATTATCACTGGCAGTTACTCTACAGGTTTTACTCAGCTCAAAAATTCTCTCAGCTCATGTTTTGAGATGAAATATCTTGGTAAGCTCCACTATTTTCATGGTCTTGAAGTTCTGTCAGACTCTTCCGGCATCTATCTCTGTCAAGCCAAGTACATTTCAGATCTATTTTCCAAAGCTGGGATTACGGACAACAAAGTTGCACCTACACCTATTGAACAAAATCTGCATCTTGCTCCCAATGTCGGAACCCCTCTGCGGGATCCTACACGGTACCGTCAACTAGTTGGATCTCTGGTCTATCTGACTGTTACTCGACCGGATCTTGCATATGCAGTTCATATAGTCAGTCAGTTCATGTCTGCTCCATGCTCCGATCACTATGTCGCGGTTCTTCGTATCCTTCGTTACCTCAAAGGGACAATGTTTCATGGGCTTCACTTCTCATCCACATCATCTTTAACTCTTCGTGCTTTCTCAGATGCTGACTAGGATGGAGACATAACAGACCGTTGTTCGACCACCGGATATTGTTTCTTCCTAGGGGACTCTCTTATTTCTTGGCGCAGCAAGAAACAATCTCTGACGGCTCGGTCTAGTACTTAAGTTGAATATCGAGCCTTAGCTGACACTACACAAGAACTTGTATGGCTACGCTGGTTACTATCCCATATGGGTGCTCATCAGTTTTCCCTATCACCATTGTGGTGTGATAACAACAATGCTATTCAGATTGCTCACAATGATGTCTTTCATGAGCGTACAAAGCACATCGAGATTGACTGTCATTTCACTCGTCAACATGTTCTTCGCAAGATGGTTAAACTTCTTCCAATCTCAACCATTGATCATACCGCAGACATCTTCACCTTTCAGGGCGTTTTCGGGATCTTGTTTCCAAACTCAACTTGGCTCATTCTTCCCCTACTTGAGTTTGAGGGGGGTGTTAGAGTATTATCGTAAATATGTATAGCACAGGGTCTATTCTGTAGTTACCTGTAACTTATCTTGTATATATAGATCTCTTAGGTTTCATTATTAGGTTAATCTCCTTTTGTAATTGTTCTCTGATATATGAAAACGGTCGGCCGTTCCAGCCACATCTCTCTCAAGTCTCTCATCTGTTTATCAATCGAAACCCTCATCAATTCTAACACAAATCATTTGGCTTTCTTCCATTCATGACTATTGAAATCCATATTCATGCATAATAATTTGGAGAAATTTCCATGCATGAATTTTTGGTGTTAATATATTTACAATCTCTACATTTGAATCTATAAAGCATCATCCCAACAAACGTTCATCTTCATGAAACAAAGCTCAAAGACAAGTTTCAAACCAATCATCAAGAAAAATAGTGAAATAAAATATGATTTCTCGAAAGTGAATTAACGAACACATACCTCCTCCACCGTCCTTCATGGGCTACTCAATCCATGGAAGAGCTTTGGTCATCATGTCGTCCGAATTAATGTGAGTGGAAACATTCCTCACCTTGAAATCTCCTTTACCAATGACCTCTCTTATGAATTGATAACGCACATCAATATGCTTTGTGCGCTCGTGGAATATCTGGTTTTTCGTCAAGAAAATAGCTCTTTGATTGCAAAATACCGAATCCACAGTAACCTCATCACCGCTAAGACTATTGAACAAGCCATGTCGCCTCTTTGAAACCCTCGATAACATATATGTATTCAACCTCAAATGTAGAAAGAGCAACAGTTGGTTGAAGAGGGGACTTCCAACTGATGGCACATGACCTCATAGTAAACACATACTCGGTAAGAGAGCGTCGGCTAACTATGTGTCAAAGTTCTAACCTCTTAGTCTCTTGAAATCTCCATGGCCATATTTTTTTGACCTCTGCCTAACTCCTTCATTTCAAACTCCGTATTCAATTGATTCATGACTTCTTAGATGTCTTCCTTGTATTTTGAAGCTATAAGTATATCGTCCAAATATAGCAATAGGTAGAGAAACGAAACATATTTTTATACTATTGTCTTGGCGCCTACTTTAGCCTTTATAATGACTCCTTTAGTCTACAAACCAAATCTTTTTGACCAACAATGATAAATCCTTGGGGTTGATCCATTTAAATTTCTTCCTCTAACTCACCATGTAGAAATGTAGTTTTAACATCTAGCTACTAAATATCAAGATCATGCGAGGGTACAATACTTAACAAAGCACGTATAGAAGAATGCTTGACTAATGGTGAAAAAATAAATGTGAAATCAATAACTGGAATCTCACTTAATGCCTTCACTACAAGCCAAGCCATGTATCTCGGAGGCTCTCCATCTGGTATCCGTTCCTTCTTCTTGTAAATCACTTGCATTTGATAGCCTTTTTACCTTTTGGGAAGAGGATCGATGTGACACCCTCAAATTTGGAAATAGAAACTAGTTTAAAACTTCCAGTATTACATAAAATGAAGGGTAAAACCTCCTTCTACAATTCGATACTGGAAATACCTCAAAATAAGTTATATAATTAACCTCAACATATATGTCACATGTCTTATATAAGGACAAAATACAAGTCGGGGGTTACTAAAACCCCATAATAGTCGCTATCTCCAAATGCGAAAACATCACCCAATGTCACATTCTCCACGTGCACCTAACCCGCTGTTAATGCCAAAAATCGCCCAAAAGAACAACTTAAGGTTGATGTGGACTTTTAACAACTAAAGAAACGTATCTCAAGACCAAGCAACACAATCGCAAGGAAAAAGTAAACAAGACAAGATGTTTGGTGACGCAGAAAACCCTAAAACGAGGGTAAAAACCGCGGTCGACTTGTGAGAGTCGACGGTGCACTATAGTCGCCAATCAGGGGCGAAAGTCCTTTTGTAACAGGTGTTTTGTGTACAACAGATTACAAATGAATGTAGAAATAAACTTAGTCGTGCGTAAATGTCGTGTGTCGTGTGTAAATCGTGCGAAATAAGCCGCCGTCGTGCGGTTCGAACTGCTGTCGTGCGAAGGTAGCTTTAGCAAAATTCATTCGAATGCTTCGTAGATCAATATTGTGTTTGCGATATGTAATAGCTTAGAAAATAGATGGAGCAGATGTAGATTCAGATTAGATCAGATTGCTTTTTCGGTTGCAGAACAGGTCTTTATATAGCTTTCGCTGGTCATTAAATGTGTCTTTATTGCTTGCTTTGTAACCGCTGTCGGGCTTTGAATGCCATTGATGACTCATACATTACTGGCCGTTTGCACCATGAATGCTCGTGGACCTGTATTAATGAACAAAAGAAACGGTGTTGACTGTTAACGGTTAGTATAATCTTACGACCGTCTTAAGTCTCATACGTCTATCGTACGGAACGTACGACCATCACAAAAACATACGACCAAGCATACGTCTGTAAACAACTTGTAAGACCTGATCTTAATGCAAGAGTGGTCTTATGGAAATGTTATCTGAGTTTTCTAGCGTCGGTCGTGAGGTGTGATTTTTTACCCAAACAGTTTGCCCCCAAAATTTGAATTTTAGGCGTGAAATTCAAATTTTAAATCTGACAAAGTGTTTCGACACGTGTCGCCTGGGGAGAGAGTCTGGTCGAATTCCAACCGTCTTGGTTTGATTTGGATTGGAGGAAATTATAAGGTCGTGATGTCACGACGGCGTGTCAGAGGTGAAAAGACGTCTAAAGGACAGGTGTCGTCCATCGGCATGATGAATGCGAAAAGGCGTTTGACAGGTGTCGACTGTTAATGCCAAAAACCGCACCAAAGGGACAACTTATGGTCGATGTGGACTTAAACAACTAAAGAAAGAATCTTTCGACGATAAATAAAATAAAGAAACAAGGGATTTGATGACGCAGGAAAAACCTCAATCGAGGAAAAAACTTGCGGACGACAGTGGGTGTCGTCGCTGCACTATGGTCACCAATCAGGGGCGATGTCCTTGGATACTGGTGTCGATCGTACAGTGATTACAATACAAATAAAGAAAATGCTTCGAAATGTAAAGTACAAGTGTTTGAATGTAAAAATAGGTGTTTGTCGTGTACGAAACAAAGTGTGAACAACTGGTCGAGGGTTGTTGTCGTGCGTCGAGAGCGATACTTAGAATAATGGTTCTTCACTTAAGGTGTTCTTGAATATTGCTTCGGTTGTCTTGAAATGTTGATTGAGCTTGATATTTATAGTTTTCGTGTCCTTAGCTTCATCCATGAATGCTCCTTTAATGGCCTTAACGGATGGAAACGGTCGCCGGAGTAATGATCTTCGTCCGTTACGGTCGCCGGATGTTTAATGATTGCGTCGGTTATAGTCGTTGCTCCTTAATGACTTTGACTCCTGCATTAAACACTTAACAAACGGTTATGGTTAAAGTTAGCTTTGGTCGAGGTCGCACGTCCTTATATAATAGTCGTGCGGATCGGGCGACGCTACGGTCGAGCGTCGTAAGGAACTCTCGACTTACCTTTTATGAGGGACGACGATGGTGTTCTGGGTCTTTGTCGAGACCTTATCTTAATACAAGATATAATCCTTAATCATACGTCTTACCTGTTCTGGTCGCGGTCGAGCGACGTGATTTTTTGCCCAAACAGTTTTCCCCCAAAATTTGAAAATTGAATGTCAAATTTAAGTTTTAAATTTTGCTTTTCGAACGCTTAGACTTGTGACCTGGGTTGAGGGACTTACCTGGTTGTCGTGGAACTAGACCGGTTCGCCTTTAACTGAACGAGAAGTTGAAAAGTTGTGATGTCATACAGACGCGCGATGATGCTTACCAGCTGTCGAAGACAATTGACGAAGATCCAGGCGGATATACGAAAGGACATGGACGCGTGTTGATCATCAGCGGACTCGACTTGTTGCGATTTCCTGCATAAATAGAGATCACAATGGGTTGTTTTCTTTAGAGATTTTCTTTAAAAGTTTTCTGTTTCTGATGAGGCCCTTCTCTAGAATCTCAACTTTGTTCAAATCTTGGGTGGTTGGAGATCTATCAAGGGTTGCGATACCCGAATCGTTGACGATGTTGGTTACGATGAACACGATGTATGTGTATTCTGCGCACCTGGCGACGATGTCTTCTGCCACGTCAACCCTTTCGTCAGCCGACATGGGCGGGGGTGTAAAGACGGGAGAGAACGAGGAGGAACTTATGGTGATCAGCTTTGCACTGTCGCCGTCCCTCTCGTTTGACTACGTCCTCGTCAGGATGAAGTAACTTACGAATCTGGGGAAACATCAGCCCTTAGTTTCCGAGGAGTGTTTTCAAAGGATCTCTATTGAAGAGATAGGGCTGTGTTTAGCCGAACTGGCGTTCCTTGTAAGTTTTTCTTTCAAAACTTGTGTTATCGATGTTCTTTCGTTTTTATGTTTTGCTAACGTGTTCCCTTCGTATTTGACCGATGCTTCTGTTTCTTTTCACTAAGTGTGTCAGGACGGGAACAATATTGGAGTGGAGGTCACTCGTCAGAAAACAGATGTTCCAGCCTTAACTTTAATCTTAAGAGCCACATTCTCAGAATATTCTGGCGTAAGGAGTTGGAAAACAATTCCTAACATACTCGTTTGATCCTTGCATTAACAGGTTTTGATGCTGCCACGATCTCGAAGGTCAAGACTCCGGGCAGAACATACGACTGACACTCTTCTCCACATTTTTTGTTTTATGTAGTTTACGCTCGAGCTTATTAGTGTGTAATGAGTTTTAGTATGTCTTTGTATAACTGTTCGTTTTGTGAACATGTTATCGTCTGTAAAATGAGCGAAGAATCGTGCGACTTAGGCATTCTTTGCAATATGATGAATATAACTCGGACATTTTGAATTGTATTGACAATCATGAATATATATCATCGATGAATATGAAAAAAATTCAAAGTTTAGAAACTTTTATTGAGAGGTCATTAAAACCTACCAATCGTACGACGAAATTTAGATGCCCCCGTGATAAGACGATCGATTCGTGAACTTGGGCATCTGTGTTGTGCGTTCCTGTAATTATCTTTCGATCCTATGATGTTTATTTTCAAGTAACAATTTGTATGAGAAAGAAGTAATCTTAAAAGAAATATCTTTTGAGATGCGTCGCATTCCAACTACGCGGGATCTCTTGATTGTCGAGGGTCTGGAGTCGATAGGCTCCCTTACCAACGACTTCAAAGATACGGTACGGGCCCTCCCACTTGATTGAAAGTTTTCCCGCGTTGGGTTCTTGAGTGTTTTGGAACACTCGGCGAAGAACATAATCGCCTTCTTGAAAGACTTTGACCTTGACATGTTTGTTGAAATACCGTTCGACCGCTTGCTTCTGCGACGCCATTCTGATTAAGGCTGATTCTCTGAGTTCTTCGAGGGCGTCGAGGTTGCAACTTAGATCAACCAAGTTATGTTCAATGGAAGTGTGCCTTGAGGTTGGGCGTTGGACCTCGACTGGTAGGACTGCTTCGCAGCCGTAGACGAGAGAGAAAAGGGTTTGTCCTGTGGACGTGCGTGGCATCGTGCGATTTGCCCACATGATCGAAGGGAGTTCTTCGACCCATCTTCCCTTTGCAGCCTTCAATCGCTTCCTGATCGAAGCTATAATAGTTTTGTTACTCGATTCCGCAAGTCCATTGGCATGAGGATATCTGGGAGTTGAGGTTGTTAGCTTGATATTCCTATCATCGTAGAACTGCTGGGTCCTGTCGCTTATGAATTGGGATCCATTGTCACAGACAATCTCGGACGGAACTCCAAACCTGCATATGATATTAGTTTGGATAAAAGAGATGACTTCTTTATCCGTGATTTGGGAGAAAGCAGCCGCTTCGACCCACTTGGAAAAATAATCAGTAAGTACGAGGAGGAATACCTTTTGTCCTGGAGCAGGTGGCAGCTTGCCGACGATATCCATTCCCCACCTCATGAAGGGCCATGGGATAAGCGTCGAGTGCAAAGGTTCCGAGGGTTTATGAGACATACCTGAGTGTCGTTGACAGGGGTCGCAACTCTGGACGTACTTGATGGGGTCTTGTCGCAGTGTTGGCCAAAAATATCCTTGTCGGGATATACGATTAGCTAAACTACGACCTCCTGAATGATTACCACATTCGCCGTGGTGCATCTCTTGGAGGATTTTTTGGGCTTGATTTTTGCTGATGACGCACCTTAAATTTAAGCCCGTCGATGATCGCCGATAAAGCTTATTTTCGATCATCACGTACTTAGATGCTTTGAATCTGATTTTTCGAGCCTCCATTTTGTCTTCGGGGAGTTGGTCGTGCACGAGGAAATTTCGAATGGCGCGTGACCAATCATCTTCTTCGTCTTCGATCTGGATGAAGTCTGTGTTTCCAATGGATGGCGTTGCCAGGTGAATCATAGGAATAACATCAAATACTGGTTCAACTAAAGCGGACCCAAGGTTTGCCAATGCGTCGGCCTGAATGTTCTGGTCTCGCGGAATCTGTTCAACAGAAAAAGATTTAAATTTTTTGGAAATTTCTTTTGCTACGCTTAGATATGCTGTCATTTTTGAATCCTTGGCTGCGAATTGTCCATTGATCTGATTTACTACCAGCAGTGAATCGCTCTTGACATGCAATGCGGTTGCCCCCGAGTCGTGGGCCATATTCATTCCCATGATCAGGGCTTCATACTCAGCCTCGTTATTGGTGGTTTTGAAGTCGCATCGGACCGAGTATACCATCTCCCCCCCTGTGGCGACTTTAAGACGACGCCCAGTCCAGAGCCTCTAATGTTGGATGATCCATCGACATGTAGAATCCACGGTACGTCGTCGCGAGTTGCCATAACGGACACTTCGAGTTCTGCTTCGTTTTCTAACTCAGGGCTGAAATCGGCGATAAAATCTGCCAAGGCTTGCGATTTGATCGCGGTCCTGGGCTTAAAATCGATGTCATAACTGCTTAGATATATACTCCATTTTGCTAAGCGACCTGTCAACTCGGGTTTTCTTAAGACAGATTTAAGAGGGAAGTTAGTCACGACAGTAATAGGATGTGATTCAAAGTAATGACGTAGTTTTTTAGCAGCAGTGACTAGTGATAAGAGTAATTTTTCCATAGAGGAATACCTGGTTTCTGCGTCTAAAAGTGATTTACTTACATAATAGATCAGCAATTGATGTTTTTCATCTTCTCGTGTCAGAACAGCACTTACTGCATTTGGGCTGACAGCCAAATACAACTGTAGGATCTCATGATCATGAGGTTTTGACAACAGAGGAGGCGACGCCATGTATTCCTTGAGTTTTGCAAGGCTTGTTCTTGATCATTGGTCCAGTCGAAGCCCCTATTTTTCCCGAGGACATTATAAAATAGATGACATTTATCAGAAGATCGGGAGATAAACCTGTTTAGAGCTGCTACTCGACCGATGAGTTTCTGGACTTCTTTGAAATTTCGAGGAGATTTGATCTCAATGATGGCCTTGATTTGGTCGGGGTTAGCCTCAATGCCTCGACGAGTGACCATATAACCCAGGAACTTCCCGACACTAACGCCAAAGGAACATTTCGTCGGATTGAGCTTCATGTTATACTTCCGGAGGATGTCAAACGATTGCCTGAGGTGATCGATGTGATCAATCGCTTGCTTCGACTTCACTAACATGTCGTCGATATATACCTCCATCGTGTCTCCAAGATGGTCTTTGAACATCTTGTTTACCAGCCGTTGGTAGGTAGAACCTGCATTTTTTAGTCCGAAAGGCATAACTTTATAACAATAAATACCTCGATCCGTCATGAAAGCGGTTTTCTCTTGGTCGTCAACGTGCATTAAAATTTGGTTGTATCCAGAATAGGCGTCCATGAACGTTAATAACTCATGCCCCGCGGTTGCATCGACCATGGCGTCAATATGAGGTAACGGGAATGGATCCTTTGGACAGGCTTTATTGAGATCGGTGAAGTCGATACAGACCCTCCATTTTCCATTCTTCTTGGCTACGACCACGACGTTAGCGAGCCAATCAGGATATTTTACCTCCCGAATCTTTCCTGTCTTGAGGAGGCTGTCGACCTCATCATTTATTACTTTATTTCTTTCAGGAGCGAACTTGCGACATTTTTTCTTGATAGGTTTGAACGATGGATCGACGTTAAGCTTATGAGCAATGACATTGGGGTCAATACCGACCATATCTTCATGTGACCAGGCGAAGCAATCAGCATGTTCCTGCAAAAAGGATATGAGTTTTTCTTTAATGTGGGGATCAAGGGATGAACCCACAAGAATCTTTTGATCGGGTTTGCTTAGATCTAGAATGATTTCCTCCAAATGATACTCATCGACAGCTGCTGGGGAGTTTTGTGCATTTTCTAAGCTTGCGTGTACATGTATAACGGCTTGTTATGGATTCCCGTTATCCGCCATTTTCATGCGACAGAAAATAGAAGAAACTCCAAGAAACTATTAGTAGAATGCACGTTCGTCGATGATTTTCTCTAGATGTAGTCCCACGGATGGCGCCAAACTGTTAATGCCAAAAATCTCACCAAAGGGACAACCTAAGGTCGACGTGGACTTAAACAACTAAAGAAAGAATCTTTCGACGAGACGTGCGACGATAAATAAAATAAAGAAACAAGGGATTTGATGACGCAAGTAAAACCTCAATCGAGGAAAAAACATGCGGACGACAGTGGGTGTCGTCGCTGCACTATGGTCGCCAAACAGGGGCGATGTCCTTGGATACTGGTGACGATCGTACATTGATTACAATACAAATGAAGAAAATGCTTCGAAATGTAAAGTACAAGTGTTTGAATGTAAAAATAGGTGTTTGTCGTGTACGAAACAAAGTGTGAACTGCTGGTCGAGGATTGTTGTCGTGCGTCGAGAGCGATACATAGAATAATGGTTCTTCACTTCATGTGTTCTTGAATATTGCTTCGGTTGTTAATCTCCGGATATTCGATGTCTTGAAATGTTGATTGAGCTTGATATTTATAGTCTTCGTGTCCTTAGCTTCATCCATGAATGCTCCTTTAATGGCCTTAACAGTTGGAAACGGTCGCCGGAGTAATGATCTTCGTCCGTTACAGTCGCCAGATGTTTAATGATTGCGTCGGTTATAGTCGTTTCTCCTTAATCACTTTGACTCCTACATTAAACACTTAACAAACGGTTATGGTTAACGTTTGCTTTGGTCGAGGTCGCACGTCCTTATATAATAGTCGTGCGGATCGGGCGACGCTATGGTCGAGCGTCGTAAGGAACTCTCGACTTACCTTTTATGAGGGACGACGATGGTGTTCTGGGTCTTTGTCGAGACCTTATCTTAATACAAGATATAGTCCTTAATCATACGTCTTACCTGTTCTGGTCGCGGTCGAGCGACGTGATTTTTTGACCAAACATCGACCATCCAGGGAGTCGACCTGGCACGATCTTTGCCATAAATAGCGCATTTCAGGGAATCGTTTTATCTTTACGCTTGCAACACATTTTCGAGAGAGTTTTTTGAGAGAAAGAGTTAGAGGATTTTCATTGCTTGTTCGATCGTTCGAGGTTTTTAGGCATATAAGGTACCATCTTTTCATCATGCGACTAATGTCGATAGCCAAGAAGGCTTCTGCACGTAAGGACCTTATGGACCTATACGTAGCACAGGTTTCAATGCCTGACTTTTCTGTCTCCTCCGAGCCGACGAGCTCTTTTCAAGAGAAGGAGAATGTGGAAGCCTTTAGGTTATCGGCGGGTATTCCCGTTGAAATCCGACTATACACTCTCGACCAACATAGACCGGTGGAGTATCTAGGATGTTTCTTTGTCATGTATGAGTATCCTTTTAGAATAGGATTCAGATGGCCATTCACTCCCTTGGTTAGGGAGTTTTTAGGTATTTTTGACTTATCTCCTGGTCAGATCCTGCCCGAACTTTGGCAAATCTTTCAAGAGATCGATCGGATCACCGGTGATTGGGATGTTCCTTTCACGGTGCGTGATCTGTTGACGGCGTTTGACGTGAAGTCAGACAACTATTATCGTTATAGCTTATCCTCTAGGCTAAAAGGAGGACATACGTTGGTTCCTGACACCCTGGTCCGCGATCGTGGGTGGAAGGCCAAATATTTTCTCGGTCGTGTACGAACGCTTGGGCGTGTAGACGAGGATACTTCCTGGGTTGCGTCTGGGTGGAACACCAGTGGTATATAAATTTTGTTTTGTCGTACGTCTTTTAGCATTTAACTTTGTTTTTTGCTAATTCTTTGTCACCTGTTTCAGATATCGATTTTGCTATGTTCGGTCCCGCAGTTGATTCTCAAGAAAAAGTTGCGAGACTTTTTTCTTGTGGAGTCGGAGAGTTTTTTGACTCTGCTAGTCGTACGACGATATCTGACACTTTTATTTATTGGTGGTTCTGATATGCAGTCTGCCTCTGGTAAGGCGAAGAGAGAAGCCTAACTGGCCTTGGCTAAGAAGGCCAAGGACCTGAAGAGGAAGGATCCCCCGATATCGGGGTCGGAGGTTTTGAAGAAGACGAAGTCGGTTCCCCTGATGGAACTGTCGTCGACGGGTGGAGAGCCCTTAAATGTCTCCACTCCTGAGAAGACGAAGACGTCTGCGGACATGCCGAGGATGACACCGACGCCGCCTGGGTCGTTCACTGCGGAGGAGAAGGGGAAGAGTCCTCAGACGGAGGGGTCCCTTGAAGGTACGACGGTAAACTTTCCGTTACCGTCGGACTTCTTGTTGCACGCCGTCCTGGATAGGGCGAAGATTTTCCCTAAGTTGGGAAAATTTCTCCTACCAGCCTTCAAGGATCGTTACCACGGCGCTACCATGGACGAGACAGGGTCTCACGTCGCAGGCATGTCCTTCCTTGTGAGTTTTTCATTTTCATCGAATGTCTCTTAATCTCTTAGTAAGTTAAACTCACCTTATGTATTTTTGTGCGACTGCAGGCGTTTCAGGCGTCGTTGTGCCTCTTTGGCCAACTAGAGGAGCTCCAAAAGGTCGAACCTTGCATCGCTGAGAAACTTCAGCGAGCGCAAGATGACGAGCGTAAAGCTTGAGAGGATGAGCGGGCGGCTAAGGCTAAGGCGGAGGCTCTATCCGTTCAAATGGACGATCTCAAGAGCCTTCTGGAGACGTCGTCGCTGGAGAAGGGGGAGCTCCAAAATCGTCTCAAGGAGACGTTGGAAAGGGCCTCTGCTTATGAAGCAGAGGTGACGACGACTAAAGCATCCCTCACCGTGCGCGAAAAACAGGTGGGGGAGCTCAAGATGTCGGTTAAGGCCGTTAAGGCCAAGACGGGGGCCTTGGAGGAGAAGCTCCTCTCATTTGAGGCACTGACCCGTCTGAATGTCAAGGAGGCGATTATTCGCCGTCACCTGCAGGGGAAAAACCCTTTGGCTGGCGCAGAGGCCGAGGTTGCGTCCTACCTCGAGCATGTCGGGACCGAGGAAGATCTCGACCAAGAGGATAGGGTCGACGATACTGATTCCGCAAGAGCCAAGACGGGCGATGCGGAAGATGAGGCTGGAGTCGACCAAGGCCCTCAGTAGGCTTTTGAGCCTTTGTAATTTGTATTTCTTTCTAGGGCGACCGTTGGTGGTCGTGCCTTTTCTTGTATTACTCTTGGATTTAATACAAGTATGTCTTTCATTATACTTTCGTGTGCTTTACTTTGTCGTAAATAACAAACTAAGCTAGTATAGAAAGTAGTAAATCGAACGTAAAATCGTACGACATAGGTACATATAAATTTGGAAGTAGTCGGGCGTTTGGGCCGAGAAAATATTTGAAGTATGGAATTTAAGTCATAAGACTCCGATTCCGACAATTAGTTTAAAGAATGCTTGTGATGATCATAAGACCTGTATGATGAATCCTAAGATTCTTTTTTGTGATATGCAAGCCTTAGAGACTTTATTCTTCACGATGAAGGTCGTAAGATTGGCATTCGTGCAATCCTGCGAGTTGCAAATGTAAGATTCGGGGGTGGTCGTTGGAGTAGAAACCAGGACTGATCTTACAACCAATTAAACAATCAAGAACACAATCAAACAGTAGAAGAATAGAGAGTTGATGCCAAATGCTTTTTATTCATTATAGAACAGATAACAGATCTAGAGAGAGAATCTTTCAAAGATTACAAAGATTGAATCCGAAAGTGTTCCAAAAGTTAGTTAGCTTACAGCTGCTAACTGCTATATATACTGTTAAGAAAAGCTAAAGCTACAGTACATATACAGAACAGTATAATAGAACAATGACACGTGTTCTAATGTATAACAGAACAAAAGAGAAAAAGTCTAAGACATAAGTTCTGAACCACATGTTCAGAACTTCTAAACATTCTTCTGATTAAGCATACTCAGAACATACACTTGTAATAGATTGACATTTTCATCTTCTTCAGAACTTCTGAGTTCTCCTTCTCATAACTCTGAGTCTTCTGTTCTGATATCCAACACTTAGATTTTTGACAAACTTCAGATCTAACAATCTCCCCCTTTTGTCAAACAACCTTGTACTTGTCAACATTGAATTCTTTCAAAGAAGTGACAATCTTTAAAAGAATCACATTTCTCAGGGCTAATCTCTTTTCAATCTTCTCGATGATTTCTTTAATTTCATTAACCTCGTCTCCTTTTAACAGCTTTCTTTCCATGTTGGCCTTTATGAATCTCAGTGTTCCAGAGCTATATTTGGCAACTTCAGAAGCTCTGAAGAACAACTTTTCAGTGTGTGCATTAGCCATAATGACTCCCAATTCTGGCCATGTACATATAACTCCTTTCTTCAAAACATTAAGTTGCTCATGATCAGTATTTGGCCTACACAATAGACAACTGGTCTTCCAACAGATAAACCAATCTGGAAATCATTGTAAGCAGCCCATCTCAATGCATAAAACATCCCTTCCTTTACAACAGCTATTGCTCCTCTTTCTTTCTTGTATTTGCTATCTTCTTTGTTTCCAAGAAAACCATACAAACTGTAGAGGTCAAATACATAAATCTTTCCAAAGTCAGCTTCTGAGAAGTAATATACTTTTCCATCTTCTCTTAACACTTCAAATCCATAATAGTCAGTCTTCATGAACTTCTTTACACAATATTCTCTGAGACCAGTGATCATAGAGTCAGAATACACAGCATATCTTGACTTTCCCATGCATCTGATCCGTTCAGCAATAAATTTCTGAGAGTCTTGAGGCAAATCATGAAATACATCAGTGTATTGAACAACTTTGTATTCGAAGAAGTTTGGTAGACCAAATTCCAAGAACAATGCATTCACATCAATTGACATTTGTTCTGAGACAACTTCAGAAACATTTGAACATCTTCTTGACTTAAGAACAACTTCTGGAACGATTTCCTCAGCAACATTTTCATATACACCATTAACTTGATATTCTGAAGGGAATACAAAGTCAATGTGTATTAATTTCTTGGGATTTTCCTCTGATAGCATAAAGTCGTGACAGTTTCTGACCTTGTTTATGAGCCCTATTCTCTCATTCACATATCTGATGCACTTTTCTTTTACATAACCTCTTGCCCCTTTGGTTTTTGATTCTAGCTTTAACAAGATAAATTTCAAACTGGCATCACTGTGTTTTACTAGATCACACAGTCTGAATAGAATAATTTTCTTGGACTTTGTAAAGATAAAACCTTCATTGCCAATTCCCTCAACAAATTCTGCAACGCAATCTGTATCCTTTGGAGTTCTGATTGGGCAGGTCAGATTACACTTCTCTTTTCTTGATTCAATTGCCAGCTAAAAATCATATAAGTGTAGATTTCTGACATAGACTCCCAAGAATCTTCTGCATTCAAGCTCGACCCAAGTTTCTTCTGTACTTGCAAAGAATTTAACCAAGAATATCTAATCCTCCAAGAATGACCTGTGAAAGTCAAAGCTTGTGAACTAGACTTTAATGTTTCCTTCCTTTAGAACCTCAATGCTGACATATTTGAGATCAGCAAAATCTTCAATTTGAAATTCCAGAACACTGATAATCTTTTTCCTCAGGAACAGTCTTTCATCTGATTTTCTGAACCTGTTGGATGCTTCAAGATAGACCATTTGCAGCTTCTGATCTAAGTACCCATCAATGAAGTGTTCAACATCAACAAACTCATCATCTTGACAATAAAGTGAATGATAGTTGTCTTCAGGAAAGATATCAAAGAAAAAGTTTCTTGCCAAGGGAACATTTTTCCTTTCCACAATGAAATCACACATAGGTTCTTCTACGATCGGCAAATCAATTCTGGGAATGATAATTGGGCTTCTGTGCATGAAATATGGAGGCAAAAAGTAGTCAACAATTCTTACAAGATCTTCTTCTGACACATCATCACAGTAATGCTCTGCAATATTGTTTTCAAAATTCTCTGAATAATCAATTGTGCAATCATAATCTCCCATCAAATCAATCGGAGTCACATTTCTCAGACATATGTGAACATTCTGACCATTAAGAGCATTTACTAACACACTGTGCATTCTCCTTACCAAAATATTGTTCATTCTCCTTTCTTCAAACTCAGAAATAAGATTACCTCCAGTATAAGGAACAATATCTGAACAAGTATTCACCCTATCCATTTCAAAACTATCCACCATATATACTTCAGAAGTAGTGACCATATCAACTTCAGTAGAGTTTTCCAGAATCATATCAGAACAATTATTTTCATTTATCACTTCTTCTGATTCCATTTCTTCCTAAGAACTTTGTCTTTCAGAACTAGTAGTTGGAACAATTATCAACTCAGTGTTTTCCTTCTACCTTTTCTCCCCCTTTTGATGATCATGAGGATCATTATCATCAAATTTCCTTTTTAAAGATTGAGTTGAACCGGATTCTGTCACAACAACAGACAAAGGCATAACTTCCAGAGGCTTTGAGACAACAGCCAATTGTGAACTGAAAGCTTTAAGTAGAGAAGACTTCAGATCATCCATGCCTTTTTGAATTTCCTGTTGAAACTTTGATAACTCATCTTTGATCTCCTTTTGATGAGATTCCAAGGAGACTTTAACCTCATCCACCTTTTATTCAACAGATTTGACCTTTCCTTCCAACATAGTTCTGAGATCCTTGACTTCATCTTTCAAGGAAACTACTTTGTTCTCCAAGTTCTGAACTTTATTTCCTAACTCATGGTTGTGTTTCTGAATCTTTTCAAATTCAGATGGTAACAATGGTAACCCTGGAACAACAAATGAACCAGTTTGCATATGTTCAGGGAACATATGGCCTGTAGCTGTCACAGAGGCACCATGTACAATAGATGCACTGTGTAAAGAGGCTTTTAAGATGTTCACCTCCCCAGGTCTTCCATCCAATCCTTGACACCCAAAATTAGGTATGTCTATGGAAGTTGTAACAGGAAAACGAATTCCCTGTGATGTGCTTATGTACAATGAAAATTCAGGCTCAAATAGGATATTACTGTGTAATCCATACTCAATGTGTTGAAATGAATGTTGGGATTGATTGCCAAATTCCAAATGAGTAAGCAATGGTTCCCCAGAACTAAATGAAACAGTAGTTTCTGGAATTTCTTCTGAGTGGGTATGGATGGGTATTTCAAGTTCTACCATGTGCACAATGGTATTTTCAATATTGGTCACGAAGAGTTATGAACCAATAACAGATGTGGTTGCCCGGTTTCGATCAGCTAGTACAGAGTTATCTCTATTTTCTAACTCTGGTGACAATCTCTCATCCTTACCACTCTCTATTTGTTTTTCATGCTCACCACTACCCAATCTCTCTGAATATTCCCTCTCTGCACTCTGAGTTTGTTCTCCCCCTTGAACAAACTCCCCCTCTCTTGCTACACTAGCCCTTCACCTCTCAACTCTGGGTTGTCCTCATGGGTAGGGACATGAGGTTCTTCAAGTCCCACAGAGGTGCAGTATGCTTTTAAAATCTCACTACCCCTTGGAATGTATGACCTAAGATCTTTTGTCAATGGTTTGTGATTTGGGAAATTCACAAGTTTAAGAGAAGATGTCATTTTACCCGTATAGAATATTGGCCCATGCTCCTCATCAGCTCTCCTTGGAATTTGAGGATTCTACTTCATTGCATACCAAATAACCATCTGCCAATATCTCTGATATGGAATGTAAGTCAGAGGATTTTCTCTTGTTTCTCCCCTCAGTGCTTTCTGGTTTCTTTCAAAGGTATTCTTCATATCTTCCCACAAAATAGAAGCATAATTGTAATGCCTATTCATTATCAAACCATGAAATATCTGCATTATTTGTCTTGATGCTTGATCTGGTGAACTGTGCTTTCCAGCTAAGCACTTGTTGACAATGGTAAAGAAACATGCTCAAATAGGTGGTAATTTGTTTCTTCTGAATGAACTAAGATTCCTCAAGTCATCACAATAACCCAATCTCCTAAATTCAGATATCATCTCCGCTGAAGTAGGATTATCTTCAAAATCATATCTCCCTTCCAAGTCATCTTTTTCTGGTAACCTTAACATGATCCTTAGAAAATAATGGTCAGAGTTAATGGAACTCCCCTACATTGGATATGAATTCATTACCCTGCAACTCTAGATTTTTCCACCATTGTTGAATGTATTGCACAGGTACTGTCTTCTTCAAAGTGAACCATTTCTTGAAAGAATGATATTTCATTAACTCTATGACAATTCTATGTTCCTCCTTAAAATCCGTTTCATCAAGAATCAAAATACAGTTGTTTTCCAAAATATCCAAATACTCATTCTCAGGTACTAACCTTTCCAATGAAACAGGTCTCGATGACATTGCAGACCTTACTGCACTCTGTTGATGTACAATATTTGTATTCCCTTGCTCTACATCACCCTCAGATTCAGCCATTTGATTCTCATTTCCCTCCTCTTCCACAATCGGATTCTCTAAAACATTTCCTCCAATCACTTCATCTACCACACCTATTCTTGCAGACATCATTACCTCATTTTCTGAATCTAAAGAAGATTCCATTAAAGTTCTTGCAGTGTGTAAGGATCGAGTTCTACTTCTTCGTGGAGCAAACATGATTAATGGTCAAGAAATTTGAAAGAATACAGAATCGATGAACTCAAGAGTTTTGCGTATCTCACCTATCACTCTTAGAATTTGAAATGAATTTGAAAGAGGGATTTTAAGTTCTATTTCAAATCCGCGAAGCTGAAAGGATTTAAACGGCGAAAAACTGCTTCATGTCAGAGTTATAACGGTTGTAAACACTGTGAAATACCACAAAATGAATTCTTTAGAAGAAGTGGAAGTTTCTTTCAATAAGAGGCTGACACGTAGTATGAGATAGAATATAACACAAGTTAAAGTTCTGAATACTACGCTCAGAATTTTGAGATTGCATAGTCAGAAGTTCTGATTATACAATTCAGAGAAATACCCTTGGAATCCAAAATACATTTAAAATTCAACTTCTGATAATATAAATCATTTAATCACACAGAAGTAGTTTGAACAGACAAAAATTTGTTTTATCATCAAAGATCTGTCCCTCTTGAGATGATTTGAGATTTCTGTAAAACATTTAAAATCTAACTTCTGACCTTGAAAATCTTTTTAAGAATTTAGAAGTAGTTTGAACAAGTCAAGAATTTTTTTTATCATTAGAAGCTTGTCCCTCTTAAAATGATTTGAGATGAGAACATAATACAAACCTTGTAAACACCTTAGAATGATTTCTGAAAGATATCAATGCTCCCCCTTGACTCAAGCATATACTCAAACACCTTGGAAGTAAATGAATTATATGAAAAAAGATAAAACAGAAAGAACTTAACAACTACTTGAAATACTTGTAATTTCCAGAAATGAGTTCTGAAAGTTAAATTCAGAAGATCTGAGTAACCTTGTCAGAGAAAAAAATTAAGTCAGATTTCTGAAGTATTGACTCAGAAGTTCTGAACTCACGACTCAGAACATCTGAGTAAGAGAGTCAGAATTCTGAGTACACTACTCAGAACATCTTACATAGAAAAAAAATTCATTTCTGAAAAAAAAATACAAACATAATCAGTTAGTCAGGTTAAGCGTTCCAATCTTGCATATAAGAAAAATAAACCTTTTGTGATCAAGAGGCTTCGTGAACAAGTCAGCCAATTGATACTTTGTATGCACAAAATGCATTTCTATGGTTCCATTTTCCACATAATCCTTAATGAAATGATACCTTACATCAATATGTTTAGTCTTTGAGTGCTGAACATGATTCTGAGTGATGGCAATGGCACTTTCTGAATCACAGTAAATGGGAATTTTATTTAACTGATACCCATAATCCATGAGTTGTGTTTTCATCCATAGAGTTTGAGAACAGCAAGCAGCAGCAGCTACATATTCTGCCTGAGCAGTGGATGTGGACACACAGTTTTGCTTATTTGAAGCCCAACTTACTATTTTATCTCCCAAAAAGTGACATGCACCTGAAATACTTTTCCTGTCCATTCTGCTTCCTGCATGGTCTGCATCAGTAAAGGTAGTTAGTTTGAAATCAGTTTCTTTTGGATACCAAAGACCCAATTCAGGTGAACCTTTGAGATATCTTAAGATTCTTTTAACAGCCAATAAATGAGATTCCTTGCGATTTGATTGAAATCTAGCACAGAAACATGTAGCAAACATGATATCTGGCCTACTTGCAGTCAGATAAAGTAGAGAACCTATCATGCCCCTATATATCTTGTTATTTACTGAAACTCCAGAGAGATCAGCATCTAACTTAACATTAGTAGCCATTGGGGTTCTCATAGCAGCACAATCAGCCATCTTAAACTTTTTCAAAATATCTTTTACATATTTTCCTTGATTTATAAAAATCCCATTTGGTAATTGTTTTACTTGAAGACCAAGAAAGAAATTTAATTCTCCCATCATGCTCATTCAAATTTGGATTTCATGATGTCTGAAAATTCTTCACATAATTCTGCATTTGTAGAGCCAAATATGATATCATTTACATATATCTGAATTAAGATCAAATCCTCATCTTCCTTTTTTAAAAATAAGGTTGTATCAATTTTACCTTTCTTGAAGCCAGATTCTAATAAGTATTGAGTTAGGGTGTCATACCAGGCTCTTGGTGCTAGTTTCAGACCATACAATGCTTTATCTAAAACATACACATGATCTGGATACTCATGATCAACAAATCCTTCTGGTGGATAGACATAGACTTCTTCATTGAGTATACCATTTAAAAATGCTGATTTGACATCCATTAGGTACACTATGAAGTTCTTATGTGCAACATATGCCAAGAATATTCTGATTGCCTCAATTCTTGCAACTGGTGCAAATGTCTCATCATAATCAATTCCTTCTTGTTGTGAGTATCCCTTTACAACCAATCTAGCCTTATTTCTAACTACAACACCTGACTCATCTTTCTTGTTTATGAACACCCATTTTGTTCTAATAATGGATTTTCTTTCAGGCCTTGGAATTAGTCTCCAAACTTTGTTTCTTGTAAACTGTAGCAACTCATCTTGCATTGCTAAAATCCAGTCTGGATCCTCTAGGGCTTTAGTGGCTTTCTTAGGTTCAATCATACTTAGAAATCCTGCAAACATAGCCTCATTTGCTGTTGCTGATCTAGTCTACACTCCAACTGATAGATCTCCTATCACTTGATGAATAGGATGGTCTTTTGTCAATTTATTTTAACTTGGAAGCACATCAATATCTGAAAGATTGTTGTTTGTATTATTCTTATCCATAACAGCTTGTAATTCTGAACTACCTCTTTGCTCTAAGAATTGTTGAGGTGTCACATCTAAGTCCAAATTCTGAGTAGTAGATTCAGAATTCTGAATAACTTGTTCAGAATTCTGAGTACCCTGTTCAGAATTCTGAGTACCAGGCTCAGATATTTCATCACTTGTATTTATCAATATTGGACATTTTTCATATGGACCAGTATCAGATATGATAGTTATTGCTTGGACCTCTGAGCTTCTTCCTTTCATCTCTTGAATCATTTTAGGATTTCCATAATCTGCAAAAGATTCATAAGTTAGTTCCAGAAATGCATCCTTAAACAATAGACTGAGTTCTGAACAATTAGGATTAGAATTTGATTCAAAATTCATTTTTTTTGTCTTATTCTGATTGAGTTCTGATCTGTCTTGATCAAAAATCTTTGATCTTGATTCATCAAAAGTAACATTGATGCTCTCCATAATCCTCTTGGTTCTTTTGTTGTAGATTCTGAATGCTTTGGAAGTTAGTGAATAACCAACAAAGTATCCTTCATCTGCTTTCTTGTCAAATTTGCCAAGATTTTCTCTATCCTTGAGAACATAACATCTGCAGCCAAAAACATGAAAAACATTTATTAGTGGCATTCTGTTATTAATCAGTTCATAAGCAGTTTTATTTAGTCTTTTATTAATCAAAGTCCTGTTCTGAGTAAAGGAAGCAGTGGCAATTGCTTCAGCCCATAAGAAGGTTGGAAGATTTGAATAAGCCAACATGGTTCTTGCAGCTTCAACTAAAGTTATGTTCTTTCTTTCAACAACACCATTTTGTTGAGGAGTTTTGACGGCAGAAAAATTATGAGAAATCCCAATGCTTTGCAAAAAGTTCTGAAGAGTCTCATTTCTGAATTCTGTTCCATTATCACTCCTAATCTTCTGAACTGGAAGTTGCAACAATACTTGAATTCTATTGATGAAATTAATCAATGTTTCAGCAGCCTCAGATTTTGCTCTTAAGAATTCAACCCATGTATATCTAGAATACTCATCAACAATGACAAGCATATACTTCTTCCCACCCATTGACTGAACTGCCATTGGACCACATAAGTCTGTGTGTATCATCTCTAATGGTGAAATGCATGAGGAGTCCATTTTCAACTTGTGAGAACTTTTCTTCATTTTGCCCATCTCACATGTTGAACACAATGAATCCTTTTCAAAATTAATCTTTGGTAGTCCTTTAACCAAATGTTTTCCAACTAGATTGTTCAACTCCTTAAAGTTCAAGTGAGAGCATCTTCTGTGCCATAACAAACATTCATTTGCAGTTGCATTTGATAGTATACATACTGGAGTTAATGCTTCAATTTTTGAAAAATTGACCATAAATAAGTCCATATGCCTTTTAGCCCATAATACCTTTATCCCATTCTCACTCATAATTAAACATCCTGTTATACTGAGCTTGATCTCACAAAGACTATCCAAGAACTGACTTATACTGAACAGATTATGTTGTAATCTTTCCACATAAAACACTTTTCGAATGGTTAAATCTATTTTTGTTAAATCACCATAGCCTCTAACATGCCCTTTACTGTTGTTTCCAAAGTTAACTATTCCTCCAGCTTTTTTTGGTAAAATTTGACAGTGAAGGTTTGTGACTTGTCATGTATCTTGATGCTCCAGAGTCTAAGAACCACACATGACAGCCCTGCAAAAATAGTTAGTTAGATTTAGGTACCCATATCAGAATGGGTCCATTTTTGTTAGCTTCAATCACAGTTTTAACAAAAGTACCTTTAACTCTCCATTCATAATTTTCTTTTAAGCACCATTTTCCTTGTACCTGTATGAAATCAGATCATCTTCTTCTTGAAAAATCATTTCTTTTCATCTTGAAAACTTTTGGTTGAGATTTAGAAACATTTTCAGTTTTCTTTTCTTTTGACTAGGATTGAGAAATATTTGCAGTCTTCTTTTTTGAATTCTGTTTTGCTTTAGACTTAAAACATGTTTTTGAATTTTGAGTTTTCTGAGAAAGTTGAATGATTGACTACCACATTGAACACATTTCAGATGTCTTCTTGCATGAAACAACGAATCTGAATGAAAGGAATTTTCATTTTATTGATAGTATTCATATTACATTTGCATCTATTATAAGAACTATTGGCTTTGAGTTCAGAAATAGTATTCAACGAAATCTTCTCAGATTTCTTTTTCAACTCATCTTTCCTTTTGCACTCTTTTTTTCTGAAACATTTAACTTTTCAGAATTAGTAGACGATCTAGATGATTCACCATGCTCAAAAGTACTTGATTCATTAAAGAAATCCTTATTCTCTTCTAAGGCTTTAATCTTAAAAAGATCATACTCAGCTTTTAACTTCTCAAGCTCTTTTATTTTCAAAACAAAACTTTTAATTTCTTTTAAAGCTTCTTCATGTTTAAAGTCAACATCACAAAAGTCATTTTCAAGTTCATCAAAACTTTTTCTCAGTTCCTCAAGTTCTTGATTAACCTGTTTAAATCTATGTTCAAGATCCGAAAAACTTTCTGACTTTGACTCAGAACTTTCAGTTGACTCAGAATTCTGACTAACAGACTCAGAATTCTGATTAGAGGACTCAGAATCTTGACTAACTGTTTCAGAATTCTCTTTGTTTTCAGAAACCTTACATGCTTCATTAAAGAATACATTCTCAATGTCAGTATAGGAAAAACTTGGTTGTTTGTCTTTGTAATTAACATTCAGAGAATCATACTTGAATTTAGCAGTATTGTATCTTGGTTTCTCTTCTGTTGGTTTTGAAATATCTTTCTAACCTTGTCTTCTAAAATTTATGACTTTTCAACTGTTGGTTCAGAAATAGTTTCCTTTGTTTTTTCAGAACTTGATTCCTTTAAATTGTCAGAACTTGTTATTGAACTTGCTGGTCTCACAAAAATTTCAACTAAATCTGGGATTTCTGGTTTAGGACTTTTTAGTTCCTCAAAATCATAAAGATTTATTGGAGCCTTTTTCAAAATAGCATTTTCCTCTAAACCTAATCCCATTTTTGAATTGTAAAACCTTGTGTCTTTAACATGCTTGTGAGAAGACTTAAAGTTTGTTGAGTTTGACCTCTTTTCAGATTAAGATCTTCTAATTCTTTAATCTTTGTATATAAATTCTTTCTTTCATCAAGCAACATATCAACTTTAATTTGTATTGGTTCCCGTTTTGCTTATACAAGATTGTCAGATCTATTAGTTCGAATTTATGTTTGATGCGGAAGCGTATTTGAATAACTAATAGATATGATTGATAGATTTAGAACATAATATAAATAAACAGTGAACAGGAAATAATATCTCAAAGTTTACTGAATATATGTATTAAGAACAAATTCAAGAACAGTGAGTAAGCAAAGCTTTAAAACAGATATGACTCTCAAGGTGTTTAAGCTGTGTGTTCTTGTGATGTTTTTCTCTCAAAGTGTTCGATTGATCGATCGATGGATTGATAGATTAATAGGAAGAACTCAACATGAGTCTTCCTTATATACTACTCTAAGGGGACTATAAAGCATATGCTACTATTCACAAAGGACGGTATGAATAGTTGGACGGATGGCATGAACAGGTGGACGTGCTGTATTGCATTTAATGCAGCAGACGTCTATTATGTACTAAGCCCTATTGAATCCAACCAGAGTTTGACACGTTGCAGTTGGACAGGGCATGCTACCATGCAAGTTGATGAACATGTCCTGTAACAGTAGCAAGATATTATAAATATCTTTTAAGTCTTTGTTGAAGACCTCAGAGGCTCTGTGAAGTGCCACAGAGGTTCTGCGGTTTGGTCCTTAGAAGAGCAGTCTTCACCGGATTCCGAGTCTTTGGTCTTCTTTGCGCGTATGACAGAGCTTCTGTAGGGCGCCTCTTTAGCTTCTGTAGCTTCTTGACCTTGATCTCTCGGTAAGTTCGGCAGAGCCTCTGTAAGAGGCTTTCTTCACTTAGACTATTTTTCACTACTTCTAAATACTTCTGTGATTAGGAAGATTGAAGCTAACAATCTCCCCCTAAGTAGTGAAAAATAAAAAATTTAACTTGAGTTTAGTTAGGCTAAGTTAGATAAGACAGAGGTTAAACAATACCTCGAAAGTTCTTTCATTCAGAAATATGCCAGAGGCATTTTACATTTGAGTACAATGAAAGATAAACTTTTGACTTGGTTTGCAGAGATTTGAGGTTTGAGAATCAGATTTTGGCATCTTTGAAATCGTTGAAGCTTCTGTTGTCTCTTCCGATTCTTCTGATCTCTTTGTAGAAACTGATGCAAAGTTCTCTTAGGCGGATTGTAGCATCAATCTCTCTGATGAAAGTATCTGCAGCATCTCTATCCATTTTCTCTGTACCTCTGTATTTTACAAGGCTTGCTCTGAACTTGTTCAGAGTACTAGTTGCGTACTTCTGACAATCCATGCACACAAATAGTTTGATTTCGCCTTGTGGGTTTTGAAATACTAACCCGAATCTTGGTTCTGTAATGATAGAGTTGGGCACGGCGTCGGGTGGGCAGCGATCTTCTGGTGGTCGTAAATTTAGATGTTTGAGACCAAGATCCTTTCCCAGTTGAAAATCTATCATACTGAAGATCAGAAGCGTTTCCCTCATTGCTTTTCTTAACACTTGATAGGCTCTGGTGTTTGCCTCTGTGTTGTAGTTGTCCTTTGTCCATTGCAGAAGGTCAGGTAGATCATAAGGATTGATATTTCTTAGGTCAGCATCAGCGAAGGTGGTTTCTGAATTGTCTTCTCTTCTGACTTTGTAAAGGTTGTACCTGACCCTTGGATAGGTTCTTGTAAAGGAGAACTTGCAGAAGATTACCTTTTTGATCTTGTGGATTGAGAAGACATCTGCTTTGGTTCTTGGCTTTGTCCTTGTGAAGATGTTCTCAAATTCTTCTCTGATCCTTGAATCTGTCACATGATCTGTTGGATGATTGGTCTGAAAGGTTTGTTTATAGAGGTATTTGTATACCACTTCTTCCATCTCTTCATGTGTTGGACCAGGTTGTGGTACTTGTCTTCTGAGACTCTCCATCTATTGAACAACTTCTGCAGCTCTGCCAGTAAGTGCAATGTCTGACAGGGGCTTTAATCCATATGCCCAATCAACTTCTTCGGGCTTTGGAGTTTGGGAGGCATCAAAGGCGCTCTTCATCAATTTCTCTGTAGGCTTGGGCAATGATTTCTTTTTCTTGGGCTCTTCTGTCAGTATTGCTTTGCCCTTGTCTTTGGCTTTTGGAGGTGCAGAACCTGTTTCTTCTGTAGGTTTGGAGGTTGGTGCTTCTATTGGCTTGATGGTTGCCTCTGTAGGTTTTGACACTTGTGTTTTAGAGGACTTTTGTGGCGATGGTTCTGTTGGCTTGAGTTGCTATGTAACCTCTGTTGGAGGTTCTTTGGTGACTTCTTCTGTGAGCTCTATTTCTGTTGGTGAAGATTGGACATCGAATCTTCTTGCCATTTTGAAAGCTAATGTGAACCTGTGCCTTTCTTCTTCTCTCTGCGACATTCGATCAGTCATTGTATTGTGCATCTTTCTCAGAATATCAGAAGCAGAGGTCGCAGAGGTCGTTGCTCTTATTGGTTTGGTGGCAATCGACTTTCTTCTTAGTATGGTTTGGGGTTTTTCTGTTGATTTTGTTGAAGGACTCTTTTCCAAGTTGATTACCACAGGGGTGGTTGTTGCCTCTGTGGTATGCTGATCAGCTTCTGGAATATTGGTTTCTTCAGGACTTGATTCCACAGAGATGGGTGTTGTCTCTGTGGTCTGTTGATTTTTTTGTTGATCTTGGGTTTGTTCTGGAGGGGCTTGACTGATTGGTTCTGCTGCGATTGGCGGAGTTTGTATTCCTCTGGTCGTAGCTTTTTCCCTTATATTCTCCCCCTCAGGAGTATCTGATGGACCAGGATGGTCATCATCAGAATCATCCTGACTTTTATCAGAAGTACCCTCTACTCTGCAGGAAGCTTTGGGTTTCTTTGGTAGTTCTGCTCCTGCGGCCATCAACTTCGCACATACATCGTCACAGAGGCCGAAAAGAGTTGCAAGCTCTGCTTCTGTGTTGAAGCGCATTCTGCCGACATTTTTTCTGAACTCTTTGACGTAGTTGCCATTTGCAGTAGTGAAGGAGACAATGACTTCTGTGACCTGGTTTATGACATTCTGGCCAAGCTCTGTTAGCTGTGCTCTGGTCATGTAGTCTTTAGGCTGCATCAGTATTGTGTTGCGCATTGCTTCTGCTTGAACGTTTTACAGAGCCTTCTGTAGATCTGCAGGTGTGATGCTCTGTGATTTGTTGGATTGCTTGTTCATTTGTTCAAGGAAATGTTTTACTGATTCCTTGAATGCAGAAGTTGCGGTAATTCCAAAATCTTTAGCAACAGAAGTGGCTGTAGTTGTTGCAGTTGTTTGCGCAGAAGATTTCATCTATGTGATGGCTGTTTTCACCTCTGTGGACAGATTGTCCATTTTGGTGTTCAGATTCAGCATGGCCGTTGATATTTTCTCTGTAACAGATGTGAAAGAGCTTTGCAACTCTTTCATGGTTTGGTTCACAGAGGTGACAAGGGTTTGGAACTCATCCCTTGATACTTGTGTCCCTGGTGTAACCTCTGGAGGAACACATTCGTCTCCAGAGTGAGTCCCTGCTCCTGGGACACCTTCGTTCACCCTTGTTTGTACGTTGGGGGTGGAAGGATTTCCATCTGATCTTCGAGCAGAAGCATCTAGTGCTTCAGACTCTACAGCAGTTCTGTGAACGACATTGTCTAGATCCACTCCAGAGGTGGGTACTAGATTATCCTTCTGTTGACTCGGAGACTTGTCTAGAGTCTCTTCGTCGTTGTGCTCACTACTTCTCTCTGAAAGAAGGGTTGGCCCTAGTTGTGTGCGTGTGGCAGAGGAAACGAAATCCTCTGTAGGGTGTTCTGTTGTGATCTGGGGCGATTGATCACGAACTATAGGTGAGTCTCTCTGAGGAGACTCCCTAGGAATGGATTCCCCGGTTTCTGTGGGCGCAGAAGTCGAAAGAGTGACTTCTGGCTGGATGGGTTGGGTTTGGATCGAGCTGTGCTGCTCTATTTCAATAACTTTCTCTGCAGCTAGACCTGCGGAGTTAGATGTGTGGGTTGCACTGGGAGTTGGTTTTGGTTGTGTGCCTCTATTAATCCAAGCATCTTTTCTTGTTTCCTCTGCTGTTAAGCATCCAAGCACTACATTATTGTCTATCTTTTCAGCTTCTGTAGATATCCGATGGCTTGGAGCTTCTTCTCTATCTTCTGTTGAAGTTCCTTGCTCTGTGCCTAAGAAGTCATACATTTGATGAGAGTCGTATAACCTCATGACGTGTGGATGATAGAGACCTTTCCGTATCCAGACAGCTTCTTCTTCGTCTGAATCTACCTCTGAGACCTCCATTCTTGTCTCTGTTAATTCATCTCTATTCCACTGAGCTTCTGTTTGTCCTATTTCTTCTGAAGCTGGGCTTGGACTCCTTCTGTGAACGTCCAATCCTTGCTGAATGAAGGGGTTCTGTAGAATAATAGGTGTCTCAACTGATTAATCTCTGGGTGTTTGATCATCTTCTTGCAGATGTGTGTCAATGCCAGAAATAGAGAAGTATTGTTCTTCTGGGGAATGGTGGTCGAGAGGTTGTGCCGTCCACCCTGCTGTATTTAAAGTGTTGGCAATGTCGGGGTTCTGTAGGAAATCGTTAATGTTTCCTTGGTGAGCAAAACGATCTGGGGATTGATGGGGCGATTAATATCCCTCTTCTGTCATTTCTTCTTTTGCATCTTCTTCTTCTGCAGTTCTTTCTTCCGCGATTGCTTCCTATTCTATGGTAACCAATTTTTCAAGTGGTTTACCATGCTTCTTTTTGGATTTCCTCCTCTTTGGTTTTGGTGCCCCTTCCTCTGTGGTTTTTAATTTTCTTTTCTTCTTCTATTTTGGAGAAGAGGGAGGAGCAGAGGAGCCAATTTCTGTGGCATGAGGAGGTGAAGGTTGATCTTCTGCAGCGCTTGTAGAGGTGCCTTCTGCAGTTTTCCTCATTTTTGATTTTGATGAGGACTTCTTTCCCATGAGCTCTGCACGTTTGGCTATGAAGCTGAGTTGAATAGCCATGTGTTTTGCTAATTTGTTATCTTTTTCTTCTTGAGTGGAAAGGGGTTCTGCAATCATTGTTCCTAGGGGGACACCTAAACGCGGGGGTGTCATAGGACTCGGTTTAGAAATTCTATGATCGCGTATATACTCTTTCTTAAGGGTTTTATTTGAGCCATACTTCAGAAGTTTCCTTGACAAAGGTCTGCAGTGTGTGTAGCCATCTACATGATCAGTGGGAATATTTTTGCTCATTGGAAACTGTTTGGGAGTTGGCCCTTCCATTGGCCATTTCTGTATTAGCAACAGAGGTTCGAACAAGACTCCCAGTATTCTTTGGAATTGCAGAGGTGGTAGAAACTTAGGATCGTTCTCTTTGACCCTTCTTGTGTTGTTCTTTCTGTCGATGGTGTTAATGATCTCTTGCATAATTATGGTCGCGTAATCCAGTGGGAGATCATAGTAAACCCCATACATGATGGTTAATATCTGATGTGAGCTCTGGTCAATACTGCCTATCTTCCCTGTCAGGCATATGTTAAGAATTGAGAACAAGGTGTTCCACAGAGGTGGTAATCTGCCTCTGCGGAAGTCATTTCTCTTCCTTAGTGGTGTGTTGTACCCAAGCATTTCTAGGAAACGACAGATCTCGTCGTCTGTTGGTTACTCTGCGTACTTCTTTAATCCAAGAAGACCCCTTGTTGGTAGGTTGAATTCAAGTGAGAACATTGTTCTATTGAACTTGATTTCCAGATGCTCAGATTTGTCGGGTTTTGAAATGTATCCTTTCATAAGAGAATCATCTTTATCAAATCGGCAACTATGCCAAAACTGGTTCAGATATCTTACTGGAATTTTCTTTGGGGTTCTTGAGAGTAAAGGGAAGAGGATATAATTTTCCATTATGTTTAGAAGAATGGCATGGGCTTCGCCGAAAGCAGTGGGTGAGGGGACTAAATAGCAATTGTTGGATTTGATTGGTAGTACTTTTTCGAAATGATCCTTTGCTATGAAGTTTTGAAGATGTGTGGTTGGAGCAAAGTCTGCTGAATCGCTGGAATCTTCTAGTTCAATGTTTTGGGCAGGGTTGGGGTTTTCTGAATGTTCAGAATGAGCAGGTGAATGTTCTGGTGAGGTCGCCGGAGAGTGTGCAGGGGAGATAGCTTGAGAGGATGAAGCCATTTGGTATTGAGAATAAGAAATTTGTAGGTTTCGCCGGAGAAGAATGAGAGTTTGTAAAAAGTTTATGAGAGGGTAAGCTTGGTTTTTATAGGAGGGTAAAACGGTGGAATTCGAAAGAGTAAAATATATGGCAATGGATTAAAATTTGGAATCCGAACTCAAGTTAGAACGGCGGGTTCAACTTTCCACAGAAAACGTTCCATGTACGCCCAATGAAAATGGGACACGTAGGTCATGTCAGAGGATGACAGGACGTCGTGCGCGGCCCATTAATGCTAGGCGCGTGGGGTTATTCTTAGCCACATGTAGTTCACTCTCAGTAAAAGTAACCGTTATTACTACAGAAATGCCCAAGTAACAGATTGACAGAACTTCTGTAGTTTACAGAGGTTCTGTGATTTTGAAAATCTTTGATGTGTATCCCTTTCTCATATATCTCATTGTTATCATGACTTCTGTGGGGTTCCTTTTTAACCAAAAACGTTTTGTAAAGGCATTGGAGAGTATCAAATAGGATTTTTAGTTAAGAGTTTTTACTTGCAGAGGTTTTGTGGCTCTGTTGGAACTTGCAGAAGCTCTGTGAGGGCCAGCAGAAGCTCTGTGAGGGAAAAAATCTCATAACGAAAATTCTATTAACTTTTCTGATCATCCAATTTTTGATCTGTGTTAAGAGATGTTTTTCGGACATATTTGAAAGTTTGTGTCCGAAAAAAAATGTTATGGAAAAAGTTTTGTTCGAGAAGGTCATGGTGAGTCTGTTTGGTTTCCGAGATAACATTCCAAAAGATCGATAGAGGTTAATGTTGCGATCTCAGAGCATATTTCTGGCAGAGCTTCTGTTGAGCTCAGCAGAATCTCTATGACCTTAAATTTCTCATAACTCACATTTTATGAAACTTTTTGATCTTTTGATTTTTGAAATGTTATCCACAGTATATTTAGGACATATTTGACAATTTGTGTCCTAGAAAACTGTTTTAAAAAACCTTTTGTGCGAGAGACATACCTTTTGGTTCTTCTTTTCTCGGCAGTGATGTCTGACTTCTGTCGATATAGATTCATTGACATTCTTCTTTGGCTTTCCCTTGAAAGTTTTACCTCTGTAGATCATTTCAGGATCCCTTTTTGCTCCCCTTTGATCTAATCACCTCTGTAGATCAGGAATTTTCCTTTTGCTCCCGCTTGACCTATGCTTGGATCAAAGAATGATAAGTTTTGCATTGAACATAGGTCATATTTTCCAGAGGTTCTGTAAGGGTTGTCAGAGGTTCTGAGTAGACTTACAGAAGTTCTGTGATTTTAAGAACTGTTTAAGATTGAGAACTTACATACATAAATAAATTAATTAAAGCAAAAATAATTAGAAATATATACATATTTACAGAATATAAAGTTATACTTACAGAGGATTTTGACGTCATATTGATCATTCCTAACTTACCCACCAAGAAATTGAATCTTTTCTCGTCTAAAGCTTTGGTGAATAAGTCCGCGAGTTGGTATTCTGTGGGCACGAAATGCATTTTGATTGTACCGTATTCAACATGATGTTTCAAGAAATGGTACCTTATATCGATATGCTTGGTTTTTGAGTGTTGCACAGGATTGGCAGAGATAGCAATGGCACTCTTGGAATCACAGAAGATTGGTATTTTGAATAGGATGTGGCCATAGTCTTTTAGCTGAGTCTTCATCCATAGAACCTGAGAACAACAGCTAGCAGCAACAACGTATTCAGCTTCTGCAGTGGATGTTGAGACACAATTTTGCTTTTTGGAGGTCCAACTGACTAGTTTACCACCTAGGAATTGACAACTCCCAGAGGTACTATTTCTGTCGAGCATGCACCCTCCATAGTCTGAATCTGTATAAGCTTTAAGACTAAAACCAGAGTTCTGTGGATACCAGAGACCGAGATTTTTGGTCCCCTTTAGATATCTAAAGATTCTTTTCACAGCATCATAGTGTGATTTCTTTGGATTAGCTTGATAACGTGCACAAAGACATGTGGCATGCATAATGTTAGGTCTGCTTGCAGTTAAGTATAACAGAGATCCAATCATGCCTCTGTAGAGAGTGCATTCTACAGAGATGCCATTTGGATCTAAGGATAACTTGTTTCCAGTGGCCATTGGAGTTTTCATTGCAGAGGTATCAGAGAGGCTATACTTGAAAAGAACGTGAGAGACATATTTGGCCTGATTTATAAAAATTCCCTCTGATGTTTGTTTGACTTGGAGTCCGAGGAAGAATGTTAGTTCTCCCATCATACTCATTTCAAACTCACTCTGCATGAGTTTTTCAAAACTTTTGCACTCTTCTGTGTTAGAAGACCCAAAAATTATGTCGTCCACATATATTTGTACAAGCATTATTTCACTGTTTTTACGTTTATAGAATAAGGTAGTATCTGTTGTACCTCTGTTGTAGCCATTTACTAGAAGAAAGGTATAAAGTCGTTCGTACCATGCTCTTGGAGCCTGTTTCAGTCCGTACAGAGCCTTTTCAAGGTAGTATACATGCCTTGGGAACTTTGAGCTTTCAAACCCTGGTGGCTGATTTACGTAAACCTCTTCTTGGATTTCACCGTTGAGAAAAGCTGATTTTACGTCCATCTGATAAACTTTAAATCCTCTGTGGGCTGCGAAGGCTAAGAATATTCTTATTGTTTCGAGCCGTGCGACAGGGGCAAAAGTCTCATCGTAGTCTATGCCTTCTTCTTGTATATATCCCTTGGCCACCAATCGTGCTTTGTTTCTGATGACCACTCCATCTTCATCCTTCTTATTTCTGTAGACCCACTTAGTCCCAATGGCATGTTTCCCTCGTGGCAGAGGTACTAAAGTCCATACTCTGTTACGCTCAAACTGCAGAAGTTCTTCTTGCATGGCGTCTACCCAGTTTGGGTCATCTAGTGCTTCAGAAATCTTCTTTGGTTCTATCACACTAATAAAATTTGTAAAGAAACAAAAATTAGAAGTGGCAGACCTGGTTTTTACTGAGTCAGAAGGTTCTCTGATTATTTGGCTTGGAGGATGGCTTTTTGTCCACTGAGTGGTGCGAGGAAGATGGTCATCAATGTCATCGAACCTTTCTTCAGAAGCTTCGTGTGGATCATCTTCTTGTACAGCCTCTGTCGTTCTTCTTACCTTGGTAGAAGTTTCTACCATTTGTGGAATGATTGGTATGAGTGGTGGTGGAGTTTGTTCCTCTGAGGACGTATAGTCTTGGTCCTCAATTACCTCTGTAATTGGTTCTTCTGTGGATTGTGGAGTTTGTTTTTCAACAGCTTTTGTGGTCGTTTTTCTTGATGTTTCATCTTCTGCATTTTCTTCTACGGCATTTGCATCTGTAGTATTTATAGAAGAAGATGAAGCATTATTTGGACCAGTTAGAGTCATACCTGTGGGTTTTTGTCCAACAGAAGATGGTTCTTCAGAAACTCTGATGGTTCCAACAGAAGGATCAATGTCATCGTGGATCATCTCTAAAAATAGAAGATTCAAGTTTTCTTTCGTTTGCGAGATGCCAGAGGTTTCTCTTTTAAGTTCGAGTTCTGAACAGATTTGCTCAGAAGTCATTTGGAAAGAATCATCAAAAGAAACATTGATACATTCTACGATTTTGCGAGATCTTGTAAGGTATACTCTGTAGGCTTTGGAAGTGGCAGAATATCCAATGAATTTTCCTTCGTCAGCTTTTACTTCAAACTTTCCTCTTGAATCTCTGTCGTTTAAAACAAAGCATTTACATCCAAACACATGGAAAAACTTGATGTTTGGCCGCCTTTTGTTGATCAGTTCGTAAGGAGTCTTGATGTGTCTTTTCACAATGGTTGACCGATTCTGTGTGTAACAAGCGGTAGAAATTGCTTCTGCCCAAAAGTTCATCGGTAATCCGTATGCTGATAGAATAGTTCTTGCGACTTCCACGAGCGTTCGATTCTTCCTTTCGACTACGCCATTCTGCTGTGGAGTGCGTGCGGCAGAGAAGTTCTGTGATATTCCTTCTGTAGAAAGATAGGCTTCAATGACAGAGTTTTTAAATTCTGTGCCATTTTCACTTCTTAACTTCTGTATTCTGCATTCATAAAGAACTTGGATTCTTTTCATTAGATTAATCAAGATGATTGGAACATCCGATTTCTTTCGAACAAATTCAACCCATGTGAAGCGCGAATACTCATCAATTAAGACAAGTATATATTTCTTGCCACCTAGGCTCTGTATGGCAATAGGACCGCAGAGGTCGACATGAAGCATGTACATAGGCTTAGTGCACGACACATCTGTTTTGCCTCTGTGGGAAGCTCTTCTGAGTTTTCCCATCTCACAGGCAGAACACAAGTGATCCTTATTAAATTTAACATTAGGCAAACCTTTAACTAGATCAAGTTTGACCAATTTATCCAAGGTGTGAAAGTTCAAGTGATAGAACCTGTTATGCCATAACCAGGCTTCTTTACTTTCGCAAGCTACAAGGCAAACTTTGTCCTTGGTTGTTGAACAAAAGTTCATCAGATACAGATCACCTTTTCTTTCGGCTCGCAGAAGTTCCATTCCTGTGTCTTCACTTTGCAGAGAGCAGAAAGTCCTTTTGAACAAGACATCAAATCCTGTATCACAGAGTTGACTTACACTGAGTAGGTTGTGTTTAAGGCCATTCACATATGCAACTTTGTATACAAAGACGTTTTCCTTCTTTATGACTCCATAGCCTTTGATGTGTCCTTTCTTGTTGTCTCCAAAAGTTACAGATCCACCATCGTGTGTTTCTTTGTACGTGGATAGTAAGCTTCTGTCGCCAGTCATGTGCCTTGAGCATCCGGAGTCAAGATACCAAATTGGCACATACCGCTTCTGTAAGACAATCACAGAGACTTAGGTACCCATATCCATATGGGTCCAATATTGTTAGAATTTTTCAAGTTTGCCTTAGCATTCTTGAAATACATTTTATCTTTTGTAGAAAGATCAGATTGTATCTCTCTAGGTTTTGACTTTGGAGTTTGAATTTTAGTGGAGAGTAAGCAATCTGGACTTGAGAAGTGATTTTTTAATCTGAACATAAGATCAAAACAATGACAGTATTTAATATGAGACGTGATTTGTTTGAACTTTTCATTGAATTCATTGAACTGAGTCACAGAGGCCATACATTCGTTCTTAACATTAGATTTCCTATTACAAGAAGATATATGAATACTAGAATGTTTTTTGCAAAAATCTTGTTTAGGTCCTGCCTTCTGTGAGTCTCTTTTGTGGTGAACGTCTGTCTTCACTGTCACAGAGGAAAGATATTTGTTAGCTTCAGGCCTTAAAGGTTTTGAAAATTTTGAGCTTTTAGGATTTTCAGAGGCCTTTTTCAAATTATCAAGCTCTGTAGAGGTTTTGACTTGTATACGCATTTTTAGAAAATCTGGACAGATAGGTATCTCTGTGATTTTCTCTTTTGGAGAAATTGTTCTGTTAAGAACATCAGAGGAGAATTTAACATCCTCTGTGTCACAGTGAATTATCCCTGATTTAGAATCAGTCTCTGAGTCGTCAGAGGATGAATCGTCCTCATATACAGAGGTTGAGTCATTTCTTTCGACAGAGGCTGGATTTTCTGAGCATGTATCGTACGAGTTTTCTTCCTCTGTAGAAAAACTTTCATAGATGCCAGAGGTTTCAGATGAGATCTCTTCAGCGAGAATTTGATCTATAGAAGATGTACAGAGATTTTCTAAAGCATTTGATTTCAAAACTTCCAAAATTTCTTTTTCAATTGATCTTTTAAGATTTTCTTCTGAAAAGATGGGTTTAAACTCAGGAGCTTTTGCAGATATTTTCTTTTTGACATCTATCATACAGACAAAAGCGACCTGTGTTTGAGTCTCTGGTTTACCAAACTTAAAGATACCAATCTGATCTTGTGTTTTCAGATATTTCTTTGGTTTGATTCCTCTATTGACAGAGGTTGAAGATGATGAATCTGTGTTTTCAAACCACACATTGATCATCTTCGTATGTTTCCTCAAGTGAGGTTCTTCAGAGATTTTAACCCGTTTACTTACAGAGAGTAAGTTTGGAAAAATTGGTTTATTTGTTTTTCCTATCACAAACAGAGAAGACAGAGGTTTAAGTCTTTTGCCTTCAACACCTAGAGTAATATCATCGTACCCTATACCTCGTCTTCCTATTTGTGAGTTTACTTTCTCATACACCTTCTGTGCATCTTTATAGTTTTTAAGTAAAACCTCTCTTCTGAGTAGATCTTGCCAAAGTACCTCTCTCTCTTTTTGAAAGTATTCTTTGAGAGCTCTTATGTCAGTTGTTTCACTCCTAGAAATTGAAAGCTCTTTAGTTTTGACTTTTAAAGCAGAGGTTAATTCAGAAATTCGCCTTTTTAAATGATCTATATTTTTGCTCCAATATTTTTCTACTCTTTCCTTTTCTTCAAAATTGTTGGCTTTTTCTTGAGTGAGAAGCCTTACTTCTCTCTCATTAAAGGTGAATCTTTTCTGAATACTTTCATTTATCTCTTTGAGTTCAGTCAGTTCAATGTTAAGTCTAACTGAATTATTTTCTACATATTTAATACAAGCGGTAGAGTTTGAAATGGATACCTCATTGTCAGTGCCCGAGTCGACTTCTGCCATGCCACAAAATAGGGCATTGGTGGTGAATTCATCATCAGAGGTAGAGTCTGACTCGAAGTCCTCCTTATTTGCTTTAGAATGCCCTTTGTTCGCCATTAGGGATTTTTGTGCATAGTATTCAGCCGTCTTTTTGTAAAAAGTTGAGTCCTTCTGTGGGCGATTTTGTCTACTTCTGCAATCTTTTGCGAAATGGCCTTGCTTGCCGCAGTTGAAGCAACCTTGGGAGGTGTTTCCAGTTCGATCGTCGGACTTCTGTTGGTCTCCACCTTTCTCTGTTCGGCATTTGTTTGCATAATGACCAGGCTTACCACATTTGTAGCATTCTTGTGTGTGGCCTACCTTGTCATCTGACCTCTGTCGGTCATTTCCTCTGTAGTTTCTGTCGCTCGACCTCTGTCGGTCACTTCTGTAGTCTGACCTCTGTTGGTCACTTGATTCTTCTCTTCTTTCATCATCTCTTCTATCTATCTGGTTGTCTCTGCTATATCTGTCATTTCCAAAATTTCTTTGGTTACCTCTGAACTCTCTTGTCAATAGAGCCAATGATTTAGCTAATGACGCAAGAGTTATTTCTTCCTCTATCAGCTCGTCTTCTTCGCTATCAACCATCACTATCTTCTTCTTCTCCTTCTTCTTCTCCTCTTTTGCTCTCTCATTTCTCGGTGTTTCTGTAGCCTCTGTTGATTTACTAACCAATGCGTATGGTGCAATGGCTATTGTTTTAGCCTGTGCTATTTGAGGCTCTTGTGCAGCTAGTGTTCCATAGAGATCAGAGAGTGTCCATGAGTCTAGATCTTGGTTTGTTTGTAAAGACATAGACAGTTGAAGCCACTCATCATTCAGACTCTTTAGAAACATGACGTTATTTTCTTCCGAGGTTCTGTGAATGCCATACTTTCTACATTTGTTTATGAGAGAGTTGAACCTATCGTACGTTGTTTGCAGAGATTCTGTTGCAGAGGCTCTGAATGCACGATATTCATTTATGTACTGTGCCCTTCGGTTCTTCTGTGTTTTAGCACCCCCTTCCAAATGTCTTTCTAATTCTTTCCAAAGATCGTGCGCAGTTTCGCATGCATCTAAGGATTGAAAAAGCTCGTTGGGGATAGCCATTATCAGGATTCTTTTTGTTTTCTGTGCAACTTCATCTTCTGCCTTATCTTCATTTGACCATTCTTCTTTTGGCTTTGGTTTTTGATGTTCAGGGATTTCTGGAGATTCAGCAGTAGCTGGTACTCGTGGTACTGCTATCATGGGAACAGGAGGAAGGTTGTAAAGATATTGTACTAGATTTTTTTCAGTACCCTCAAAAAAATGAACCATTCTTATTTTCCATTGAGGATACTCATCTCGTAGGAGAGTAGGAGGCTTGGTGAGTGAACCAGCAGTAAAGAAGTTATTTGTATTTGTCATTGTTAAGGTTCTGAAAAGATAGTATGATTAAAAAGTATGAGTCTGAAGATCTAGAAAGTTTTCTGGGTTTGAACAGTTCTCAGAGTACACTTTATTGGAGTTTTAACCTTGAGATGAAGAATAGAAAAAAATGATTTCTATCACTAATCTTGTAAAAACGAGGATCACTTGATATTAAAAATCAAGCTTTGCTCTGATACCAATTGTTGGTTCCCGTTTTGTTTATACAAGATTGTCAGATCTATTAGTTCGAATTTATGTTTGATACGGAAGCGTATTTGAATAACTAATAGATATGATTGATAGATTTAGAACATAATATAAATAAAAAGTGAACAGGAAATAATATCTCAAAGTTTACTGAATATATGTATTAAGAACAAATTCAAGAATAGTGAGTAAGCAAAGCTTTAAAACAGATATGACTCTCAAGGTGTTTAAGCTGTGTGTTCTTGTGATGTTTTTCTCTCAAAGTATTCGATTGATCGATCGATGGATTGATAGATTAATAGGAAGAACTCAACATGAGTCTTCCTTATATACTACTATAAGGGGACCATAAAGCATATGCTACTATTCACAAAGGACGGTATGAATAGTTGGACGGATGGCATGAACAGTTGGACGTGCTGTATTGCATTTAATGCAGCAGACGTCTATTATGTACTAAGCCCTATTGAATCCAACCAGAGTTTGACACGTTGCAGTTGGACAGGGCATGCTACCATGCAAGTTGATGAACAGGTCCTGTAACAGTAGCAAGATATTATAAATATCTTTTAAGTCTTTGTTGAAGACCGCAGAGGCTCTGTGAAGTGCCACATAGGTTCTGCGGTTTGGTCCTTAGAAGAGCAGTCTTCACCGGATTCCGAGTCTTTGGTCTTCTTTGCGCGTATGACAGAGCTTCTGTAGGGCGCCTCTTTAGCTTCTGTAGCTTCTTGACCTTGATCTCTCGGTAAGTTTGGCAGAGCCTCTGTAAGAGGCTTTCTTCACTTAGCCTATTTTTCACTACTTCTAAATACTTCTATGATTAGGAAGATTGAAGCTAACAATTTGTAAATCACCTTTTTCACCTATTGCTTCTGAAAGTTCTTTTTGTAACTCAGATATCTTTTTCAAAAGTTCAGAATTCTCTTTTCTGACTTCTTGTTTCTCAACCTCAGTTTCTTCAAATCTGACTTTAAACATTTCTTTTTCTAATGTGAATTTGTTAACTAGAATCCTTTCACCTTTAATCTGTTTTCTGAGATTAACAAATTCAGATTTCATATTTCCAATTTCAGTCATTAAATCAATTTCAAGATTAGAATGTACCCCTGCAGAAGACTCAGAATCTGCATCATCATAGTCAGAATCACCTTCATCATTCATCTTAGCCATGTAGTTCTGCATTTGTGAGAAGTGAATGCAGTCCTCTTCATCAGATGAATAGTATAGCCAATTTTCTTTTTCTGCCAACAAAGCAATCCCACTTTCTTTAGTTTTGGCTAACTGTGCCTTCTTGCTGTAATACTCATAATCCTTGACCACGTTCACTTTGCATTCTCTTACAAAATGACCAGGTTTCCCACATTTGAAACATAGATCCTTCTCTTTCTTCTCTTTCTTCTCTTCTCTTTTATCATACCTATTTTCTTCTCTATCATCTTTCTTCTTGTATCTCTCCTCTGAACTCCCATGTCCATCTCTTCTGAACTTACCCTCAACATACTTCTTATTTCCATACCTTTTATTAAAGGTGTTAGTCAACAAGGCCAATTTTTCTGCTATCAACTTGATATCAGCATCCTCATCAGATCCTTCTTCCTTTTCAGATTCCTCTTCTAACTTCGGAATTTCAGAAAGAAACACAGACTTCTTTGTTGTCTTGTTGAACTTGGATTTTCTATCAGAAAGCAAAGCTAATTGATCTGAAACATTTTTCTTTTCTTCAACAACCAGTTTAACAGAATCTTCATGCTGATTCAAAACACAGAACAAATCGGTCAGATCTTCTTCACACATATCTTTGTTCATTTGAAGACTTATAGCATAAGATGACCACTCTATATTGAGACAATTCAGAAACTTGTAGTTGATTTCTGATTTGGTTTTCTTCAGCCCATTCCTTCTGAGATCATTCAAGATTGTACAAAACTTATTGTATGTTTGAGTTAAACTCTCACATTCCTTAGCTTTGAATCTCTCATATGCATTGATGCACTGATTCAGTTTTGCCTAAATTGATTTTGTTGTACCAAGCATCTGCTTCTCCAGTTCATCCCACATCTCTTTAGCAGATGTTCCACTATCAATTCTGTTGAAGATGTCATTAGGAATTGCCAAAGTTAATAAAGTAACAGCCCTCTTATCAATTGGATGTCTCTTCTTCTATGCTTCAGTATACTGTGAGAAACTCTTCTTTACTCTGGTAGCAGGAATCTCAAGAGTAGTAGTTGTTGCAGGTGTAGCAGCAACATCAACATATACTTCAATTGGACCTTCACGAATTGAGATCATCAAATTCTCATCAATAATATCCAAGAATTGAATGATTTTGATTTTCCATTGTTGATATTCTTCAGGAATTAGAACAAGAGGTTTTGTCTCAGATCCAATCGAGAAAAATTCTTTAGAAGACATGATTGTAAGATGAATATAATCGATTCAACAGAAAGACGAATTCGAATCTCTTGATCAATACAAAACTAATTCAAGAACTTCAAAGATTTCAAGAATTACGAGTAGCAGCGGAATTCAATTATCGAATTGATCAAGAAACCTTCAAGTACATGATCTTGACCAAAATTTGTTTGTTGATTGGCTCTGATACCAATTGTAGAAACCAGGATTGATCTTACAACCAATTAAACAATCAAGAACACAATCAAACAGTAGAAGAATAGAGAATTGACGCCAAATGCTTTGTATTCAATATAGAACAGATAACAGATCTAGACAGAGAATCTCTCAAAGGTTACAAAGATTGAATATGAAAGTGTTCCAAAAGTTAGTTAGCTTACAACTGCTAACTGCTATATATATTGTTAAGAAAAGCTAAAGCTACAGTACATATACATAACAGTCTAATAGAACAATGACACGTGTTCTAATGTATAACAAAATAAAAAAGAAGATGTCTAAGACATAAGTTCTGAACCACATGTTCAGAACTTCTGAACATTCTTCTGATTAAGCATACTCAGAACATACACTTGTAATACATTGACATTTTCATCTTCTTTAGAACTTCTGAGTTCTTCTTCTCAGAACTCCGAGTCTTCTGTTCGGATATCCAACACTTAGGTTTTTGACAAACTTCAGATCTAACAGTTGGTTTGACCAATGACCCTCCGATGCTTACGTCAGTAATTGTTTGTCGAAGTAAATAGAAAAAATTTAGAAGAAGTACTTTTTTAGATGTACTGCGTTCCAGCTTCGTGGGATATCTTGGTCGTCGAGGGTTTGAAGCATGTAAGCACCCTTCCCGACGACCTCATATATTCGATAAGGTCCTTCCCACTTAGTGGACAACTTACCTGCATTTGGTTCCTTAGTGTTCTGGAACACCCGTCGTAAGACGTAGTCACCTACCTGAAAGATTTTGGCCTTAACATTTTTATTGAAATGTCGCTCAACGACTTGTCGTTGAGATGTCATCTTGACTAAAGCAGATTCCCTCAACTCTTCAAGAGCGTCGAGGTCGTAGCTTAGGTCTATCAAATTATGATCGACGGACGTATGTCTCGATGTCGGGAGCTGTATTTCCATAGGTAAGATGACTTCGCAACCGTAGACCAATGAAAAAGGTGTTTGCCCTGTCGATGTTCGGGGCGTCGTACGATTCGCCCATAGGACCGATGGGAGTTCTTCGACCCACTTCCCTTTTGCAGCCTTAAGCCTTTTCTTGATTGAATTGACGATGACTTTATTGCTCGATTCTACAAGACCGTTAGATTGGGGACAACGTGGGGTTGAGGTCGTAAGTTTGATATTACGGTCCTCACTAAATCGTTGTGTACGATCGCTTATGAATTGCGACCCTTTGTCACACACTATTTCGAAAGGGATTCCGAACCTACATAGGATGTTAGTCTGGATAAAAGAAATAACTTCTTTGTCCCGAATCTGGGAGTAAGCAACTGCTTCTATCCATTTAGAAAAATAATCTATAAGGACTAACATAAAGGCCTTTTGCCCTGGGGCAGGAGGTAATTTGCCAGCGATGTCCATTCCCCACCTCATGAAAGGCCATGGAATTAAGGACGTATGTAAAGGTTCGGAGGGTTGATGGGTCATACCTGAATGTCGTTGACATGCATCACACCCTTGGACGTACCTGGTGGCATCTTGCCTTGGTGTCGGCCAATAATAGCCCTCTCGTGAGATACGATTTGCATGAATGTGACCACCTGAGTGGTTGCTACATTCGCCATCGTGCATCTCCTTTAAGATATTTTGTACCTGTTCGGAATTATCGATGCACCTTAGATTTAGACCCGTCGACGAGCGTCGATAGAGTTTATCGCCAATGATTATGTATTTCGATGCTTTGAATCGAATCTTGCGAGCTTCCATTCGATCTTCAGGTAGTTGGTCGTGCATAAGGTAATTTTTTTTGTCAGTCGACCAACTATCTTCCGTGCTAAGAGCACAGATTTCTTTGGAGTTTTCAATAGATGAAGTTGCTAGGTGTATCATAGGAATTGCGTCGAATGACGGCTTATTAAGCGCTGATCCAAGGTTGGCTAGCGCGTCGGCCTGAGTATTTTGATCTCTGGGAATTTTCTCGATTGAGAATGTGTTAGATTAAATTAGCTCCTAATTTAATTAAATGTTTTATAAAGAAAAAGTGTATGGGCTTTTTAGTTAGCTTCTTAGTTAGCTTTATGGGCTTGAGCCTTTTATTGTAAATGGACCCTTTAAAAAGGAGTTTAGGGTTTCATTTATCATTCAGGTCATTTTTGAAGATACACACAAAAAAACACACTGACTAATCTCATGAGAGTCATCTAAAATGTAAAGTGTGGTGTTCTTCATTTTCCTCTCCATATTATCTCAAATGAATATGAGATGAGTTTATTTATGATTGTTCTTATTGTTCATCTTATCTCTATTTATATATGGATTTTATTTCTTCTATTATCTGCTTGTCCTAAATGGGACCAACAATTGGTATCAGAGCTGGATTGAAGAAACTCTTCTTCAATCGGTCATTTATGGAAACAATAGAAGATTAGATGATTTATTTGTTGTTTTGGTGCTTAGATTGATTCAATCACATGAGCCTAAACACAAATATCATATCTGATACTTATATTCTGTTTTGTGCTTATTGGAAATCCAATCTTTGATTTCAATAAGATTTGGATAAGTTTTGACAGAAAATTGGTGTTTCTCTTCACAAAATCTGATTCTGCACACCACATGTTTGATGAAATGCCTAAGTGAAGATTTGTTTCTGTTTGGATCAAATCTGATCAGATTTAATACATGAGTGTGTTTTGATTCTTTCTCATTCATTGGTCTTATTTGATAAGCACTAAGTAGGTGGTTGATCTATGATCTCATCCTTATGTGTGCATGAGTCCATAGCATTTTTTTGGCATCTTGGTAGTAAGGCTGTTGATCTTTGATCTGACCTTTATTTAAATCCAAGATTGGAACACTAAGGTTTTCTTGCACTAAGAAAGATAAGGAGATTACTAATAAAATCCTATCTTGAGAGATTTGAACTTGTCCAGAGTTAGCAAGTTACTTCAAATGAAGTGAGTTCATCTCTTTATATACTGCATGCATTTAATGCAATTCAGTATACACTTTACACGTGTCATCAGCGGATTGGTTGCATGTCATTGACCTTTGTTGACAACCTTAGTAGCCGCATGAATGAACAGTGTAGTATCAGAGTGGTTGTACGATTTCAGATTTTCGGAGGTTCTTTTCTGACATTTCGTACGGTGGCGTGCAAGGGAGGTTAAGACAAAAGTACTTTGTACGGAGGACTTCATGATCAGCTTTCGTTGATTCAGCGATTATCATTTACTATTCAGCGAATGATAAAGTTCAGCGATAGCTAAAGTCTTGTACTTGATACTTCACGTTGAGTGGACAAATCTGAGTCTTCGCTGATCCGCATCAGTTCATTAGGAGACTTGTCGCTGGTTCTTGAGCTTAATCTTCGACTTTAGCGTAGAACCTTTGTTGACGTGAATCTTGTCTTCAGGGATCATAAGTAAACAACTAACTTATCAGCGATCACCATAAGGACTGAACAGACTCAGCGATATGGTGAACAGAGTTCGCTGAATGTTTAATCTAAAAGTGCGAGAGTTCCTATCAGCAGTACTGTAAGATCTTAGTACTTATCAGCGATAGTGAAACTCTGATACATATTGTTTACTTACAATTTTCACTAAGTATTTAAGATAGGGTCATTATCAAATCACTGAGGGTTTGGATCAACAATCTCCCCCTATTTGATTATGACATAGCAACAAAGAAAATTGCTATTTAATGAAAACATAAGGATAAAAAGAACTCATAAAATATTTGTCCCTTTTACTGTTTTCTGGGATCTTTTCAGTACTGATGGAGTAAAGTACATTCGCTGAAATCTTTCTTTAAATCTTTGAATCAGGTTACAATATGAATAAGAAAGATTACAAGTACAAGCGAAATAAATTACAAGTACTGAAGGATGACTGATACAATAGAGAAAGTGGTGATTGTTGTTAGCCTTCAAAGGGTTCTTCCTTAATGAGAAGTTCATCAAGGGTTGTCTTTTCAGTTGGAATCATCCAGTCAGGAACCTTTTCTCCTTTATTCTTTAGCTTCAGAGCAGCTTCAAAAATCAAGGGTTTTAGGTGTCGTGCCTGAATGTCTTTTCTGAAGTCGCACCAGTAGATGAGATCTCTGAGCTGTTCGATTGGAGTGATTGGAAGCTCAGCGATCCGTTGAAAGCATTTACGTCCGTCGTAGTCAAGAAAGAATATTCCATAAGGATTACTTATGACTTTACCAGGGACGAAAAGTTCACATGGTGGCAAAGAGATGTCAAGGGCAGATAGATCAGGATCAGGACCAAGTACTTCAGCGCAAGAGAAACCAATTCCAGTTTCATTTCGTATGACAGGACCTGAGTTTGAATCTTGACGTTTCTTCTTTGGTGAGCCCCTTTTTCTTTTCGGCTTTAGATCAGGAACAGGAGGAATATCCACACAAGAAGATATCAAATCGATCTGTCTGTTTATCAGCTTTTCGAAATGATCCTTGTACTTAGATTGTGATGGTTGGATAGCTAACCTCATCTCTAACCATTCAGAGAGACCATACCTTTTTACAGTGTCAGCACGAAAGGTTTCAGATGAGCCATCTTCTCTGAACAGTTTGATGTCAACAATAGGTACTCCGATGGAGGTTCTTCCAGAGATGAATACCTTGTTGATCTTCGCTGGACGATATCTGAAGTGGATTTTCTCTTTACACCAGATCAGGGTGGTCTGAGAAACTTCAGCTTTCTTTTCCACGATCTTCTGGGCTTGTTCCCAAAGCTTTCGTTGGATTTGAATGGGAATACGCTTCAGCTTGGGGTCTTTGACAGATTCTTGAATGAGCTTGATGGCGTATTCTCTGTCTTTATCTTCAGCTTCCTTCCTTTCAGCGATGAGGCGTTCAGCTCTGAGATGATCCTGGTATTCAGCTTTTGAAATTCTGAACTTAGGAGGAACTGAAGGTAGTTGATCGCGCCTTAGAATGATTCGCTGATCCTCGAATCGCTTTATCATTTCTTCTCTCCTCTTTTGATCTTCTTCACTCAGCCTTTGAGGAACTGAGGAAGGTCTGTTTTTGTGCGAGAGAGGTTGTTCTTCTGGTTCATCAGTCTCAGAGATTAAATCTAAGACTGGGATTATGTCTTCAGCGGTAGCTGGAATTATTGGTGAAGTCGCAATACAAGATCTTTCAGCGATATCCTCAAACAGGGGAGAGGACTAGCTGAAACGCAGCGATCTTACAAATAAGAACTGGGTAGAAGAACTTGGGTAGAAAAGATAGAAAAAAAATGTGGATGTGTATGGTGTTTGTGGAATGGATAACTGATTGTTCAGAGATGATCAGGGAAGGAAAAATAAGTTTAGTGTACCTGACAAATCGGCTTTGCAAGTAGGATCGCCAGATTATCATCTTCAGCGATGCCTTTGTCTTTGCTTTTCTTAGCGCCAGAGGCTGAGTGCTTTGTCTTTGTTTTTGTCTTCTCCCCTGTGGATTCAGTTATCACGATCCCTTTAAGAGCTTTTCGAGGAGCATGTTTGACGACAAAGAATTCGTCATCTTCATCATCATCATCATCATCGTTCCTTGGAGAGGAGGATGGTTCAGCTTCAGGGATGTCGATGTCTTCGTCTTCTTCTGCTTCGGATTCCTCAGCATCTTCTTCGAGTTGCTCCCCCTCAGATACAGAGGTGAGGTTCTCGGTTCCCTCAGGGTTTTCATCTCCCTGAGGTCCAGTAATCAGATCTTCATTACCCTCTCCCCTGATAGATTCATCATGGGAAAGGTCTTCAGCGCTCTTATTTTGATCTTCAGCGCTCTTCTCCTGTTCAGCGCTCTTCTCCCCCTCTTTCTCATGATGGGCGGGGGAGGAATGGGTAGATTCAGCATTGGTGTTGTCTCTGTCTTCTGGGCCAGAGACTTTCACACAATCTTCAAGCTTAGCTATTCTGTCTTCTAGGCCAGAAATAGCAGGCGTGATTTTCTTCAGCTCTTGGCGATCCTCTGCGGTGAATGAGTCCAAAATAGGTGCAGGGGCCGGAGCAGGAGCTGGATTGTTTGCCTTGTTCACCAGCGTCTCGATCATTGTCTTGACAGAACTAAGGTCGGTCTTCACTGAGCCCAAGTTGGTCTTGACCACTGACATATCACCTTCGAGTGTACCAACCGATTTCTTCAGCGTTGTAACCTCGCTGGAAATGGTGGAAACTGACGATTTGAGGTTGGTGTAGTCAGTGTAGATGTCGGAGAGCACTTTGGCAAAGTCGGCGAGAGTTTTATCAAGGTCTTTGATGTCATCAGAGGAGGCCTTCTTTTCCACCACAGCAGTCAGCTTTGTCAGATTCTCTCCAGCGTTTGTTACAGCTGTAGAGTTATTTGATAGACCGGTGGTGAGATCTGCAGGAGCGTTGACGAACTCATCAAAGTTTCGAGTCCCTCCATAGTGTTCCATATCTCCCTCAAAAGTTCCGTGAGGGATGGAGATCTCTGCAGGTCCTTTCTTCGTCATTCGCTGAGAAGCTTCAACGGCTTCTTGAATGATGGCATCTCCAGCTTTAACTAGAGGAGTGTCCAAAGAAGTAGAGGGAGGATCGAAGGATAAGAATTGGGGTTGGGTTGCAAGTTCAGCGTTGGATTCGCTGAGAAGTACTTCATCAGTCTTTTGAGAGACTGAAGAAGGTAGGGTAGATTCCAAAGTTCTAACCTCAGCGTGTAGGGACGCTGAAGTAGGTTTAGAAGGGATGGCTTGAATTGGTGTGGCAGAGCGTACCACGGAACTTTCCTTCAGCTCTTCAGAATGAGCTGAGGAGTCTTCAGCATGGAATTGCTGGGGTTTCTCCTTGGTTTTCTTGATCCTTTTGGAATCAAGAGGGGTAAGAGATTGTTTCCTTTTCTTAGAAGGAATGGATTTTGTGACCTGGGAATCAGCGAGGGGTATTGTCGCTGAAGGAGCCACAGAAAACGGAGAATTAAGTAGAGTGAGAAGGGTAGAGAGACGTACCTCGTTGGCGACAGGCTTGAAGTCGAGAACTTTAGGGCCAATCTAAGAGAGTTTCAGATCACCCTCTTCAGGATAGCTGTCCTTCAGGCCATATTGAAAGATGGCGCTGATGAATCGTGGGTAAGGAACCCATGCTGGTCGGTCAGCGGCAGAATCAACACGTTGAATGAGGTCTTCATAGATGATGGAGGCCCAGTCAATGTTGAGACCTTTCAGCAGTGCGTAACCCATGGCCTGCTGAGGTTGAGCGGCTTGATCAGAAGATCCGGATTTCGCTGTCATGCAGCTGATCAGGTGAGCGAAGACGAAGTTCATCTCGCTGGGCATCTTGGATTTCTTTATCAGCGTCAGCTTCTTCTCAGGTAGCTTGTCTCTTCCAGTCTCCCAGATGTAACCCATCGCATCAAGGAAAGCAATGATTTCTTCCCTGTCAGCGTGCTTCTTGTGGTCAGGTAATGGAATGAAAGGATTTTCTGAGGTAGCGTTGGGGAATTTCAGGGCTTTGCGGATTATTGCGGGGGTTATCTTGATGGTGTCATACTCAGTATCGCTGAGTATGCAGTCGATGGTTTTAGATGGATCTTTGGCGGAGGGTAGGTCGGTGTGTCTGGCAGAGTACCAGAATTGGGATAATAGACGCTGACTGGTAGGAGGTGTGATTGTCAGTGCTGTGTAGATGGGGCTATTCTTCAAAAAATTTACAGCGTCGTCTAGATGGGATACCTGCTTCCGAGGAGGAAACTCGAGAAGCGCTGAGAGGTTGTTTGCCTTTGTCCAGTCTAGTTGATCCAGCTCAAACTTAACCTGAGGAGCTTTGGTGATTTCCAGTTCCTCAGACTCAGCGGAGATGGACTCAGCAGTAACATTCAGCTTTGAAGTTGCCATTTCACTGTATTACCAGTTCAACCAAAGATGTTAACAAATAAGAAATATCTTAATGTGGAAAGAAAATTTCCATTAAGATTTTTCGAATTTTGTCCATTTCATTCAGACAAAAAAAATCTTAATGAAGATTAGGGTTTTTCTTGTTTTAAAAAAAACGAATATAACACCTATTAGCCTTGTATTCCAGTTTTTTAAAAAAATGGATACGAAAGAAGAACAAGTTTAAGATTTTAGATTTTAAAACATGAAGAACAACCATGAAATGGTTGTGTTTATAAAACCATGAAAGAAAATGATTTTATTTTTGAGTTCTTTTGTTTGATCTTGTGTAAAACAATGATAAGATCGAAAACAAGTTATTCGCATTTGATAATAAATAAGAACATATTAACCTTGAGTTTGATGAAGAAGATGATGAACAGTTCTTGAAGATTGAGAGCACAAAATGCAACAGTGTTCTTTTCTTGCGGAGAAAGATTGATTCGCGTAAAAGACAAATATAAACTTTGAGAGTATTTATATAGGAAGAGAATAGAGAGAGAAAAACTTGAGCGGGAAAGTTTTTCATCATGACACGGACACGTGTTTGCATTTGATTGGATAGACAACGAAACGTGCAAACGTGTGTCAGAAAATGAGCGTGCCTGGTGTTATCCGTTGCAATGACGTCACAACTGTCCTTTCACATTCTTTCGTTGTCTCTGAGGTTTTGAAAGAAAAACTCAGGAACTCTTTGGAAAATATGAAGCACTGAAGAGAAATATCAGTGAGGGTTTTAAGAAATTTCAAAATATCGCTGTTAAGGAAGAAATATTCAGCGATTAAAGAATTTGAAATCTTGCATTTTCATGCGTTTTGTCAGAAAGAGAAAACATACCTTGATATCAGTTTAACCAAATTTATTCAGAGAGAAGATGATGAAATGGATTGTACAAGTTTATTTTATCCAGAGCCTATACAAGAATGTATAAACGTATCACTGATTAAATGTGAACCGCTGAAGATTTATCCTTCAAAGTTCAGCATTCCAAGCTCGCTAATGAGAAAGTTGAATCTTGTCTCATCAAGAGGTTTGGTAAACAAATCAGCTAACTGATAGTCAGTTGGGATAAAATGAAGTTCTATATCACCATTCATCACATGATCTCTGATAAAATGATATCTGATTTCTATGTGTTTTGTCTTTGAGTGTAGCACTGGATTGTTTGCTATAGCGATGGCACTTGTGCTGTCGCAATAGATTGGAATTTTGGAGAGCTGAAGATCATAGTCTAGTAGTTGATTTCTCATCCACAAGACTTGAGAACAGCAGCTTCCAGCGGCTACATACTCAGCTTCAGCTGTGGAAGTGGACACTGAGTTTTGCTTCTTACTTGTCCAACTTACCAGCTTTCCACCCAGGAGCTGACATCCTCCTGTGGTGCTTTTCCTATCCATTTTGCAACCTGCAAAATCACTGTCTGAATAGGCGGTTAGATCGAATCCTGAATCTTTGGGATACCAAAGACCTAGATTCGCTGTACCCTTAAGATATCGAAAGATTCGCTTTACAGCTTTCATATGAGATATCTTAGGTTCAGCTTGATATCGTGCGCACAGACATGTTGCAAACATGATATCGGGTCGGCTAGCTGTAAGATACAGTAGTGAGCCGATCATCCCACGGTACAGCGTGACATTGACAGGAACACCCTTTGTGTCCTTATCAAGTATCAGCGGTGGTGCCATAGGGGTTTTCATAGCTGAACTTTCAGTTAAGTCGAATTTCTTCAGCATATCTTTAACATACTTTCCCTGATTTATAAAAGTTCCTTTTTCAGTTTGCTTAATCTGAAGACCAAGGAAATATGTTAGTTCACCCATCATACTCATTTTATACTCATCTTTCATTCTATCAGCGAAACGAGTACAAAGCTCAGGGTTAGTAGAACCAAATATAATGTCATCAACATATATTTGAACTAAAATGATATGACCTTTTATTTTTCTAAAAAACAAAGTTTTGTCAATCTTACCTCTCTCAAATTTTTCAAGGTGGAGATAAGTAGAAAGAGTGTCATACCATGCACGAGGAGCTTGCTTCAAGCCATAAAGTGCCTTATCCAGCTTATAAACATAACCTGGACGCTTAGGATCTGAGAATCCTGGAGGTTGTTCCACATAAACTTCTTCATTCAGCTTTCCATTTAGAAACGCTGACTTAACATCCATTTGATGTACAATGAAGTTTTTGTGTACAGCATATGCTAAGAAAAGACGAATAGATTCAAGTCTTGCTACTGGAGCAAAGGTTTCGTCATAATCTATGCCTTCCTCTTGTCTGTATCCCTGAGCAACAAGACGAGCTTTGTTGCGAGTTACAGTACCATGTTCGTCCAACTTGTTTCGATAGACCCACTTAGTGCCTATCACTGTTTTGTCAGTTGGTCTCCGAACAAGTTTCCAAACTTTGTTTCTTTCGAATTCAGTCAGCTCTTCTTGCATGGCGCTGACCCAGTTTGGATCTCTGAGGGCATCATCTATTTTCTTTGGTTCAGTTAGAGAAATAAAGTTGACAAATAAACAAATATTACCTGCACTTCTACGAGTCTGAATACCAGCGTTGGGATCACCAAGAATTTGATCGATTGGGTGATTTATAGTCCATCGCTGAGCTGGAGCATGCGTCGCTGATTCAGTCTGAACTGGAGAAACTGAAGATGAGGCTTCAGCTACTTCTGGATTATCAGCTAAGAGAGGAATGCTTGCATTTGTCACTTCATTTACTGATTGCTGAGAAATAGATGGAATTTCTGAGACATTTGGATCAACTGCGGGTATAGTGTTTATAGGAACAGCTGAGACCCAAGATGTTTCAACTTCACTATTCTGCATATTGGGAGTGATAGTAGGACCATCATTTTCAGTTGTATGAGTATGAGTAGTGGGAACATCTTCTGAATCACCAAGATGAGAAAACATCCATTGATTCAGTTCTTCTGTATCAGCGTTCGGTTTAGAGTTTGCTGAACGGGATTCGTCAAACGTGACGTGAATAGTTTCTTCTACAGTTTGTCTTCTTCGATTGAAGACTCTGAAGGCTTTGGAAACTGAGGAGTATCCAAGAAAGATTCCATCATCAGCCTTAGGATCAAACTTTCCAAGGGCATCTCTGTTGTTCAGTATGAAACACTGACAACCAAAGATGTGAAGAAAGCTGATTGAAGGCTTTCTCTCATGAAAAAGTTCATAGGCTGTCTTTTTGAATCTTTTGACTATCAGCGACCTGTTTTGCGTAAAACAAGCCGTGTTGACAGCTTCTGCCCAAAACTGAGTAGGCAGGTGAGAATCGCTGAGCATTGAACGTGCAGCTTCAATAATTGTTCTATTTCTTCTTTCAGCGACTCCGTTTTGTTGTGGTGTTCTTACTGACGAAAAGTTGTGAGAAATACCCTTGCTCTCAAGGAAGGAATCATGAGAACTGTTTTTGAATTCAGTTCCATGATCACTCCTTATTGAGCGAACAGTCATATTGTTCAGAGTTTCCATCTTCCGAACAAAGGTGATGAGTTCTTCAGGGGTGTCACTCTTAGAACGGAGAAACATTACCCATGTGTAACGAGAGAATTCATCAACTATGACCAGCGTATATTTCTTTCCAGCGATGGATTGTTTGTTAACGGGGCCAAACAAATCCATATGGAGTAGTTGAAGAGGAGATGACACTGAGGAAACTTGCTTGGACTTAAAGCTTGCCTTGGTCTGCTTCCCTTTTTCACACGCTGAACATAAGGATTCTTTGGCGTATGAATGTTGAGGTAGACCAGTGACTAACTCTTTGGATGAAAGAGTATTCAGTGTCTTGAAGTTGAGATGTGAGAGCCTCTTGTGCCATAGCCAGTTGACATCAGAAGATGCCTTTGAGAAGAAACAGGAGTTCTCAGTGGTTGTTGAGTCCATGTTTATAACGTAAACATTTTCCAAACGATAACCGCTGAGAGCTATCTTCTCCTTTTTGTCAGAGACAAAGCAGGATTCCTTAGTGAAAATCACTTTGTTATCCATGTCGCAAAGCTGACTGATGCTCAGAAGATTATGCTTCAGCCCTTCAACATATGCGACTCTTCTGAAGGATGTTGTACCATTTGAAAGTACACCATACCCTCGGGTGTGTCCTTTTCCATTTCCACCGAAAGTCACAGATGGACCCTTCTCTTCCTTGTATTCAGCGAGCAGGCTTTTCTTTCCAGTCATGTGTCTAGAGCATCCGCTATCGAGATACCAGATACCCTTCTTAACCTGCAATACAAGGAAGATTAGTTTTTCTTGGGTACCCACTTCGCCATGTATACTTGTTTGTCAGTGGAAGAGGTTGGAATGGGTTCAGCAGTTTTCGCAGCATTTGAAGATTCAGCTTTGTCCTTCTTCACTTTGGTCAATTTCTTGACCTCAGAGGTAGGAGTCACCTTGACCTGACTTGCAACTGGTTTGGTCTTCTTGGGTGCTATCTTCACCTTAGCTATCTTATCAGCTTTGGTGGCTGTGGGACACTTACTTGCAATATGATCGGTAAGTCCACAGTGATAACATTTCCTATAACTAAAATTAGTTCTAGGACCACTTGAGTGCTGAGCTTTTAATTTGGAATTAGAAGTGCCAGCACCAAGTACACTGTTGGTTTTTGAAATAGGACGAACATTCAGTTCTTCAGATTTCTTGCCAAGGACATCTACTCTGAGTCTAGGAGTAGGTCACTGAACTGATCCAGAGGTCTGATTTCTAGAACCAGATGAATGAATCACTAAGGCTTTGGAAGCGTTCAGCTTAGGTACTAAAGTACCCTTCTGAGGATTTTGATAAATTACAATTCCTTTACCTTTGTCTTTAGAGACAGAGGTAGGTTTTGAATAAACCATTTTCTCCTTACCTTTTGAGGTAGGAGTTTCCTCAGGGATTGGTGTAACTGACGAGGAGTATTGAGATGAAGAAGTGTCAGCTATTGAGGATACGAACGTTCCAAATTTAAGCATTGAACGTTCAGTGGTTGGTATTGGAGTATCATATTTATAACCCAGACCACGTTTATCACTCAGAGGAATCTGAGCCTTAATTATCTCAGTAATCTTTGTTGAAGAATTACACCATCCTTCAACAGTAGCTTGTTCAGCTTTTAATGCAGCGATAGCTTCCGCTCGTTCGATTTTGACTAGCTGATTTAAATGGACTTGATCTTTAAAATCTTCTTCAAATTTAGAAAGCTTTTCTATTTGAAGGTGGCAATTTTTAAGCTTTTCAGCGAGATCAAGATTTTGGTTTTCAACCACAGCTTTGCCGTTCATGGCTTCGTATAAACTTCTAGTCAGTAGTTCGATTTTACGGAGACTATCAGCTTCATCAATATTTACAATATTGGTAAAGAAGGAAGGTGATACCTGAATGGCAGATGTTGAAGTGGAGGGAATGTCTGAACTTTCTTCCTCTTCTTCAATCTTGGCCATGAGACATTGATTTGCTTCATCATCTTCAGAATCAGATGATGAGGCTTCTTCATCAGAAGCAGCCCAATCATAGTCAGCCATCAGGCCTTTTCCCTTCTTCTTAAAGCTTTTCAGCTTTGCATACTTCTCCTTCAGCTTTAAGTATTTGTCGTCTTTATTCCTTGGAACAAAGGATTTCTTTGTAAAAGCTGAAGGTCTCATGATTTTCTTTGACCTGCACTCGTTAGCGAAATGACCTATCTTTTCGCAGTTAAAACAAGTAGCAGTAGTCTTATCAACAAAAGCTGATGACTTAGGCTTGTCAGCTATAGAAAGAGTTTTGTTCTTTCTAAACATTTTCTTCTTGGCGAATCTCCTGAACTTTTTAGTTAGGAGAGCCAAGGATTCATCATCTGAAGAATCAGAATCTGATGACCTTTCAGAGTTACTTTCTAACTCAGTGATAGTGACCACGGGTCGCTGAGTAGAAGGTTCCTCTGAGATTAAAGCAACAGGGGTGCTTTTGGAATCTTTTACAAGATTCTTCTTAAGATGGCTAGATTGCTCATGATTCAGCAATGTGCCATATAAGGTAGCAAGTGTCATTGATCTTAGATCTTTCGACAGCTTGAGACACATGGAATAATTGTCCCAGCTTTCAGGTAAACATTCTAAAAACTTTGTCAGTACTTCAAGGTTAGAATATTCCTTACCAACCGTTTTTAGATCTATAATTAAGCAATTAAAACGTTGATGTACTTCAGAGAGAGTTTCATTCTTACCAGAGATGAAGCTTTCGTATTGTCTTACCAGGTTGATCTTTCTTGAATCCTGGACTTCAGACGTTCCTTCATACTGAACACATATTGTGTCCCACATGGCTTTTGAGGATTTCAGGTTCATGACGGAATGGTAGACTTCGTCAGGAAGGGCCATGGATAGTATGGATCTGGCTTTTGTATCTATAGCCACTTTCTTCTTGTCTTCATCGGTCCAATGATGGATTTCCTTTGGAATCAGCCTTTCTGGAATAGCAGCCCTAGTTGCAGTGGCTGGAACTGCAGGATCAATTGTTACAGGGATGTGTGGGCCGTTTTCAAGATAGTAAGGTATAGTAGGGTCTACACCTTCTAAGAAGAGTGTCATCCTATTTTTCCATAAGTTGAAGTTATCTCTGGAAAATCTAGGGGGTTTTGCAAGAGAACCATTGTCAATATAGTGAGTGTTTGTATTTGGGTTGGCCATTTTCAGATAATAGCAAGGAAGAGAAATATCTTAGATTAGATCTTGTTTATGAAATTAAACAAATCCGCTCTGATGCCACTTGTTGGTCCCGAAAGGCCTAAACAAGTTTGTAGAAGGGGGGGGGGGGGGTTGAATACAAACACACTATTTTACTTTTCTAAATTGTTTATTGATAAATCATTAACAATTTACAGCTTGTTGCGGAAACAAGATTAAGGATAAACCTAAATCTAAACAAGTTGGAACACTAAGGTTTTCTTGCACTAAGAAAGATAAGGAGATTACTAATAAAATCCTATCTTGAGAGATTTGAACTTGTCTAGAGTTAGCAAGTTACTTCAAATGAAGTGAGTTCATCTCTTTATATACTGCATGCATTTAATGCAATTCAGTATACACTTTACACGTGTCATCAGCGGATTGGTTGCATGTCATTGACCTTTGTTGACAACCTTAGTAGCCGCATGAATGAACAGTGTAGTATCAGAGTGGTTGTACGATTTCAAATTTTCGGAGGTTCTTTTCTGACATTTCGTACGGTGGCGTGCAAGGGAGGTTAAGACAAAAGTACTTTGTACGGAGGACTTCATGATCAGCTTTCGTTGATTCAGCGATTATCATTTACTATTCAGCGAATGATAAAGTTCAGCGATAGCTAAATTCTTGTACTTGATACTTCACGTTGAGTGGACAAATCTGAGTCTTCGCTGATCCGCATCAGTTCATTAGGAGACTTGTCGCTGGTTCTTGAGCTTAATCTTCGACTTCAGCGTAGAACCTTTGTTGACGTGAATCTTGTCTTCAGGGATCATAAGTAAACAACTAACTTATCAGCGATCACCATAAGGACTGAACAGACTCAGCGATATGGTGAACAGAGTTCGCTGAATGTTTAATCTAAAAGTGCGAGAGTTCCTATCAGCAGTACTGTAAGATCTTAGTACTTATCAGCGATAGTGAAACTCTGATACATATTGTTTACTTACAATTTTCACTAAGTATTTAAGATAGGGTCATTAACAAATCACTGAGGGTTTGGATCAACAAACAACTTTCGTGTTTTGAGATTTCAGAGATTCTAAATTTAGAAGGGTCATATGCATCGTCGAAGTAGACAACAGTGTGCTGACAGAAAGCTGTTGGACAGAGCTGCACGACTATGGTAAATCAAGCGTATCTTATTCGTCCAAGCTCCAAAAGAGCTGATTCCAGATGATCTGAAAATATAACAAACCAATGCACACTCTTTATGTTTTGAGTTTTTACAAACTCCAGAGCTATCATGGTGTAAAGTAGTGTCGAAGTTGGTGTAAAACTTCTGGCAGAGGACTTAGAAGAAATCAGCAAAAGCTCACCAGAGCTCTGTTAGACCTCATCAGAGCTCTGTCAGAAACTTCTGTTCCACCAGAGATAACCAACAGAGAAGAGGTACACCAACAGAGCAGAGGTACACCAACAGAGCAGAGGTACAACAACAGAGCAGAGGTACTTGCTGTCACCTTTGCGCACCTGTAGTATTTTCAACAGAACTCCCTCCTTGAAGCTCCAAATTTGATGAGTCTAGATGCGTTGGATTCCTAAGACAACGATGAACAACTTTCGTGCTTTGATCTTGGTCTTAATCAGTGTTCGTCGTGGTCAGAATCCCGGTTAAAGTCAGTACATCTGCTGGACAGAGTCGTTTCTCTGAACTCATCTACCAGAGCTCTGTTGATTTTTACAGATACTCAAAAAAATCAGAGGCAATTGACAGAGCTATCTCTGTTGACTTTTAACAGAGACATCTACCAGAGCTCTGATCATCGACAGAAGTTGTCCAGAGCTCTGTTGATTTTTTTTGGGACACCAGAGCTCTGTTGATTCGTCAGAGGCTATATGGATCAATTTTTTTCAGAAATAAGAGGAATGACCAGAAGGGACCAGAAGGGACCAGAAGCAGACTCAAGCATGTTTATTAGAGTTCGTTGGTCCAGAAATAAAATCAAGCCAAAAGCCCGGAGCCCGAAAATTTTCAGTTTGTTTGACAGCTTTGCGCTGCTTCAGAAACATGCACACAACTTTTTACTCGGTGCTCCAATTAACACGATTCCAGTTGCATTGGAAAAATAATTCACAGACGCACGACTTTGATGTTCTGAGTTTTCTCAAAATATGTGAGCGGATATGCCGAAAATAGCCTCAAAGTCTGCTGTAAGGTGCTGGACCGAAAGCATTGAATTTAATTCATGCTCTTTCCGCTTTCAAGAACGGTGTTCTCTCGACGTTTCTTCACGGTTTCATACAGCTATTGTGACATATTGATTGTCACTCACTCCTCTGTTATTCATGTTTAATGCTCGGTACTGAATGCTTACTCAACAGTGAAGTTGAATCATGAAAACTAGACAAAATGGGGTTAATTGTCTCGGTTTTTCAAGAAGATGAGCCTACATTTGAGGGGGAGCTCGTGATGCTTTGAAGACTCGAAGAATGGAATGCCAAAGTTTCTAAAGAAAGCAAGGGGGAGACTACAAGATGATGCTTTCTTTATAAAACATTAGGGGGAGATTGTTAGATTAAATTAGCTCCTAATTTAATTAAATGTTTTATAAAGAAAAAGTGTATGGGCTTTTTAGTTAGCTTCTTAGTTAGCTTTATGGGCTTGAGCCTTTTATTGTAAATGGACCCTTTAAAAAGGAGTTTAGGGTTTCATTTATCATTTAGGTCATTTTTGAAGATACACACAAAAAAACACACTGACTAATCTCATGAGAGTCATCTAAAATGTAAAGTGTGGTGTTCTTCATTTTCCTCTCCATATTATCTCAAATGAATATGAGATGAGTTTATTTATGATTGTTCTTATTGTTCATCCTATCTCTATTTATATATGGATTTTATTTCTTCTATTATCTGCTTGTCCTAAATGGGACCAACAGAATGGATCAAACATCTAGGATTTATCTTTGGCTATCTTGAGATAGGCCTTCATTTTGGAATCCTTGGCTGAAAATTCCCTGCTCATTTGGTTTACAACCAGTAGGGAGTCGCTTCTGACGTGGAGCCCGACTGCCCCTAAGTCGTTAGCCATATTCATGCCCACGATCAGAGCTTCGTACTCCGCCTCGTTGTTAGTAGCTTTGAAACTTCATCGTATGGAGTACACCATCTTGACCCTGTGTGGTGACTTTAAGACGACACCAAGACCTGCTCCTCTAGAGTATCAGGACCCGTCGACATGAAGTACCCAAGTCGTGTCACTTATAGTCGCCACAGTACAAATTTCGGTATGTGCTTCTTTTCCCAGTTCGGGACTAAAATCAGCAACAAAATCAGCCAAGACCTACGATTTTATTGTTGTGCGAGGCATAAAGTCGATATCATAACTACTAAGGTATACACCCCGTTTTGCTAGTCGTCCTGATAACTCAGGTTTTCTCAGGATTGACTTAAGAGGAAAGCTACTCACGACGGTAATGTGATGGGATTCAAAGTAATGTCTTAACTTCTTTGCTGCTGTCACCAGTGACAAAAGTAATTTCTACATGGACGTATATCGGGTTTCTGCATCCAATAGAGCCTACTTACGTAGAAAATCGACATCTGCTGTCTATCGTCCTCTCTAGTGAAGATGACACTTACTGAGTGAGGACTTACAGCGAGGTACAGTTGTAGGGTCTCGTGTTCTTTTGGTTTTGAAAGTAATGTCGGGATGACCATATATTCTTTCAATCGTTGTAACGCTTGCTCGTGATCGTCCGTCCAGTCAAAGCCTTTGTTTTTTTCTCAAGACGTTATAGAACATACGACATTTATATGATGATCGTGAGATGAAGCGATTTAAAGCGGCCACTCGACCTGTGAGTCGTTGGACCTCTTTGAAATTTTTGGGCGACTTGATATTCATCAAGGCCTTGATTTGATCCGGGTTTGCCTCTATGCCTCGCCGTGTGACCATATAGCCCAGGAATTTCCCGGCGCTGACTCCGAAATAACATTTCGTAGGATTTAATTTCATCTAATATTTTCATAGGATGTCGAACGATTTCTTCAGATGATCGATATGGTCGGTCGACTGTTTGGACTTGACAAGCGTGTCGTCAATGTAGACCTCCATGGTGTCACCAAGACGCTCTTTGAACATCTTGTTAACCAATCGTTGACAGGTTGATCCTGCATTCTTCAGACCAAAAGGCATGACTTTGTAATAATAGATGCCTTTGTCTGTCATGAAAGCAGTCTTCTCTTGTGCATCAATAGCTGGTTATACCCATAATAAGCGTCCATGAACGTCGGGAGTTCATGTCCATCAGTCGCGTCGACCATGGCGTCTAAGTGGGGTAGTGGGAACGGATCTTTAGGACAGGCCTTGTTAAGGTCTGAGAAGTCGATACAGACGCGCCACTTCCCATTCTTCTTTTGTACGACAACGACATTGGCTAACCAATCGGGGTATTTTACCTCTCTGATCTTCCCAGTCTTGAGCAAGTTGTCGACCTCATCGTTGATCACTTTGTTCCGCTCAGGAGCGAACTTTCGACGCTTTTGCTTTATTGGTTTAAAAGAGGGGTCGACGTTCAGTTTGTAGGATATGACACTGGGGTCTATGCCCACCATATCCTCATGCGTCCAAGCGAAACAGTCAACATGTTCTTGCAAAGAGGAGATTAGTTGACCCTTTATGGCAGGATCTAATAGTCATTGGAAGATTCAGGGGTGTCCATGATCTGCAACTGCTGCGCCGCCGGATCCGATTGGGCTGCCATTATCCAGGAATCAACAAAAACTTTTCGAGATCGTTAGAGCAATGTACGCGTTGGTCTGAGATTTTCTCTAGATGGGGTCCCACGGATGGCGCCAAACTGTTAATGCCAAAAATCGCCCAAAAGAACAACTTAAGGTTGATGTGGACTTTTAGCAACTAAAGAAACGCATCTCAAGACCAAGCAACACAATCACAAGGAAAAAGTAAACAAGACAAGAGATTTGGTGACGCAGAAAACCCCAAACGAGGGTAAAACCCGCGGTCGACTTGTGAGAGTCGACGGTGCACTATAGTCGCCAATCAGGGGCGAAAGTCCTTTGTAACTGGTGTTTTGTGTACAACAGATTACAAATGAATGTAGAAATAAACTTAGTCGTGTGTAAATGTCGTGTGTCGTGTGTAAATCATGCGAAATAAGTCGCTGTCGTGCGGTTCGAACTGCTGTCGTACGAAGGTAGCTTTAGCGAAATTCGTTCGAATGCTTCGTAGATCAATGGTGTGTTTGCTATATGTAATGGCTTAGAAAATAGATAGAGCAGATGTAGATTCGGATTAGATCAGATTGCTTTTTCGGTTGCAGAACAGGTCATTATATAGCTTTCGATGGTCATTAAATGTGTCTTTATGGCTTGCTTTGTAACCGCTGTCGGTCTTTGAATGCCATTGATGACTTTTCCGTTACTGGCCACTTGCACCATGAATGCTCGTGGACCTACATTTATGAACAAAAGAAATGGTGTTGACTATTAACGGTTAGTATAGTCGTACAACCGTGTTAAGTCTCATACGTCGGTCGTACGGAACGTACGACCATCACAAAAACATACGACCGAGCATACGTCTGTAACAACTTATAAGACTTGATCTTAATGGGAGAGTGGTCTTATGGAAATGTTATCTGAATTTTCTAGCGTCGGTCGTGAGGTGTGATTTTTTACGCAAACACATGCACTCGACTCATCACAGTGTCGCTAATACCTTTTCCCAACCGGCACCTGATGCACATGATGAAAAATAAAAAAGTTAGGCTAACGCTTAGTGAGCTCAAGAGTTTTCATCATAGTTATATAAATCGTTAAAAGGAAGAGTTGCAACATTAATCATGATTTCAAAAAGAATTTATAATAAATACGAAAACAACATGCTTCCCAATAACACGTATTTTAGGTGATGACAACACCAATATAACATTTTCCAATCATATAGTAAATTCAACACAAAACTCACTTTAAACGTGAATAATGATTTAATTTCCCAACTAATGAAAATGTGAATAAAACTTTATATCCCGAAACATCCAAAACATGGATGGGGCATAGTACTCAACCCATAAATCATGGATAATGTTAATCCCAAAAATTGCCCAAAAGAACAACTTAAGGTTGATGTGGACTTTTAACAACTAAAGAAACGTATCCCAAGACCAAGCAACACAATCGCAAGGAAAAATAAGCAAGACAAGGGATTTGGTGACTCATAAAACCCCAAAACAAGGGAAAAAACCGCGGTCGACATGTGAGAGTCGACAGTGCACTATAGTTCGCCAAACAGGGGCGAAAGTCCTTTCGTAACAAGTGTTTTGTGTACAACATATTACAAATGAATGTAAAAATAGACTTAGTCGTGTGTAAATGACGTGTGTCGTGTGTTAATCGTGCAAAATAAGTTGTTGTCGTGCGGTTCGAACTGTTGTCGTGCGAAGTTTGCGTCAATAGTGTTCGTTCGAATGCTCTATTGATTGCTGTCTTCTCGATGTGTAATTGCTTAGAAAGTAGATGGAACAGATGTAGATCAGATTGAAGCGGATTAACCCAGATGATATTGGATTGCAGCACATGCCCTTTTATAGGTTTCGCCGATCATTAAATGTGTCTTTATGGCGCGCTTTGTAACCGCTGTCGGGCTTTAAATGCTATTGATGACTTGTCCGTTATTGGACGTTTGCACCATGAATGCTCGTAGAGCTGCAATAATGAACAAAAGAAACGGGTTTGACTGTTAACGGTTAGTGTAATCGTACGACCGTCTTAAGTCTCATACGTTGGTCGTACAACATAAACACGTACGACCGAGTATACGTCTGTGGACAACTTGTAAGACCGTATCTAAATGCAAGAGTGGTCTTATGGAAATGTTAACTGAGTTTTCTAGCGTCGGTTGTGAGGTGTGATTTTTTACCCAAACAGTTTGCCCCCAAAATTTGAATTTCAGGCATGAAGTTCGAATTTTAAATCTGACGATGTGGTCTGTCACGTGTCGCATGGGGAGAGGATCTGGTTGAATTCCAACCGTCTTGGTTCAATTCAGATTGGAGGAAATGATGGGGCCGTGACGTCACGACGGCGTGTCATAGGTGAAAAGACGTGTAGAGGACAGGTGTCGTCCATCGGCATGATGCATACGAAAAGGCGATCATCCATAGGGTCGACCTGACACGATCTTTGCCATAAATAGCACAATTCAGGGAATCGTTTCCTGCTTTACGCTCGCTTGTGTTTTTAGAAAAGATCTCAGGGAGATTTGCTTACCCTTGTTACGTGCGTTTTTAGCATTTATAAATTTAGAAGAATGTTTTTCGTGTTCTCCAAGTTTTAGAAGAAAATGTCGATAGAACCAGCGAGCATGATTGATGGTCAGGAGAGTTTAGCGGCTTTTAGGACCTTGTCCGACATCCCTGATGCTGTTCAGATATATTTGTCGGGTCAGTTCCGACCGACAGATTGTCCGAATGGACATTTCGTTCTGTATGAATACCCGTTTAAGGCGGGGTTTAAGTGGCCATTTTCTTCTTTGGTCAGAGATTTTTTGGCTAGGTTTTCCCTATCTCCTGCCCAAATGATGTCGCAGTTCTGGCGGATCATCTTCGTGATTAACAGGGTCACCACCGAGTGGGTGCCGTTGTTCAATGTGGACGACTTGCTGGCGGCGTATACGGTGAAGTTGGACGGTTATCACCATTATAGTTTATCTTCTAAGAACAGAGGTGCTCTGGTGCTCGTGCAAAATACCCAGGTCAACGATCGCGGATGGAAGGCGAGGTATGTCTTCGGAAAGACACAATCGATCGAGCTCCTACAGGAGGATACGACATGGGTCGTAGCTGGATGGAACACTGCTTGTAAGCTTTTTTCTTAGGGTCGCGTGTTTTTGTTTAAATCATACGTTTTGTCTAATGTATTTGAGTTTTGTTTCAGCCATCACGTTTCCTGACGCTGATCTTCTAGAATATGCGGCGAAGATCGACAAGTTTGGGACTACTCTGTAGAGGAGAGGTCATTTCAGTGGATTTCTAGGGACGACGAGGTCATCATCCTTGATGAGGCGGAGATCCCCGCTGAGGAAGAGTCAGATAGAAGAGAAGAGAAAGATGAAGCGACAAGTAATAAATTGCTATTAGCTTTTTGTAGTACAACTTTCATTGTCTTCTCTTACTCTTGACTTTTATATTTTTTGTAGGTGGGTCAGGGGGTATGCCTACCCATGGTTTATCGAAGAAGGAGGCTTAGCTTCTTTTGGTCCGTAGGGCCAAAAAATTGAAACGAAAGGTCACCCTATCCCCCTCGTCCGGGATAAAGAAACAACGGACAACCGTCCGGAAGGGACCATCGTCTATGGGAGGCGACTCGTCCGGAGTTGCTACTGCCGAGAAGGCGAAGACGTCATCGGACGCGACACTGGTGAACGTGGCTGCTCCTCTGACAGGAGAGGTCGCCCCTTCCCCTTCTTCAGCCGACAAAGGGAAGGAGAAGGAGACGGAGGAGTCCGCTGGCGTTACGATGGTGGATTTTACTTTGCCGTCGGATTTTATGGATGAGGAGGAGATGGACAGCGATAAACTCTTCCCTGACTTGGGGAAGTTCCTCCTTCCTTGCTTTCGGGAACGGTTGGAGGGGGTTACGGTCGACAATATGGGATCGTACGTCGCAGGGCTGACCTTTAAGGTATGTACTATCTGTGTATTCAATGTTTTATTTCGTCGTTGTTTTCTGACGTTTTCATGTATTCGTGCGCTACAGGCATTCCAGACGTCTCTCTGCCTGTATGCCCATATGGAAAAAATCTGTAGGGTTACACCCGCTGCCTTAGAGAAGATGCGCGAGGCACAGGAGGAAACTCACGTGGCACGGGAGCAGGAGAAGACGGCGATGGAGAAGGCGGAGGTCTTCTACGATAAATTCTACGGAGTACAGGACTTGTATGTAGAATCTTCGAAGGAAAAGGAAGACCTTTAGCGCCATCTGCGGGAAGCCTTGGAGAAGTCCTCTACGGCGGAGGCGGAATTAAGAGTAGCTAAGGCTTCCCTGGCCAAGAGCGAAAATCAGGCCGGGGACCTTAGCTCGCTTGTCGAGGCGAAGGAGGGGAAGATCACGTCCTTAGAGGAGCGTCTCCAGTCGTTTGAGGCTCTGACCCATCTGAGGGTTCGAGCGGCGATCATGCGTCGCCATATTCGGGGGTTGGACCCTTTGGCCAGAGCCGAAGAGGAGGTCAGGACCTTCTTAGAGCAGGTCGGGACGAGGATGAACTCGACCAAGAAGACCAACTCAAAGAAGATGACCCGACGGACGTAGCGGTCGACGTAGCTGACGATAAGGAGGTCGCTGAGGACTCCCCTCTGCCTTAGATTCTTTAGTTTGCTTTTGATATGGGGCGACTCTAATCGTTCGTGCCCTTTTACTTGTAATTGACGATGTAAATAGAAGTACGTTTTTGTTATACTCTCATCGTATACTTCATTTTATTGCCAACAAACAAAATAAGAATACTTAATGAACGAGCATAAAGCTATATGACTGAGATACTTTGTAACCGAGCGACTGAGGCCGAAGGGGTATTTTAAGTTTGGGATTCAAGTCATAAGACTTGTGTCCCTAGTACTTAGTTTAAAAAGCACCTGTAATGGTCATAAGACCTGTATGATGAATCATGAGATTCCTCTCTTGCAAGTCTCAGAGACTTTGCTTTTCACGACGAAGATCGTAAGACTTTTGTTTAAGTAATAGAGACTTTGGTTTTTCATAAGACAAACTGTAAAACCTGTGTCTTAATCGTTGTTTGGGCAAAAAACCACGTCGTACGACCACGACCAGAATAGGTAAGACGCACGTCATAATCCAAATCTTGTATTAAGATAAGGTCTCGACAAGAACCCATAAAACATCCGTCGTCGCCCGTAAAAGGTAAGTCGTACGTCCTCCATGACGCTCGACCATAGTATCGCCCATCCTGTACGACCATCGCGTAAGATCATTATACCTTCGACCGAACTAACGTTAACCTTGACTGTTACGTTTGTTAAGTGTTTAATGCAGGAGTCAAAGTCATTAAAGAGCAACGGATATAACCGACGCAACCATCAACGATCGATAGCTGTAACGGACGAAGATCATCATGGATAATCACTCCGGCGACCGTTTCCAACCGTTGTAGCCGTTGATTGAATCATTAATGGGGTTAATTAATGACGTGAAGACTATAAAAGACAAGCTAAAGCCTCATTTCAAGGGACATCGATTAACATCCAATACACTTCAGCGAACATCATCATACAGCAGAGAAAATCATCCAAACTCATAGCAAAGAACATTCAAACTCTGGAGATTGAGTACTGAAAGCCAGAATCCTACATCGAACTCAAGAACACTCGAAGGAAAAGCTCAAGTATCAGTCTCGACGCACGACATCAGCCATCGACAGATAGTTCACACTTTGTATTCACACACGACAAACACTTCTTATCACATTTAAACACTTGTACTATACATTTCGAAGTATTTCCTTCATTTGTATTGTAATCATCGTACGACCGACGCCAGTATGAAGGACGTCTCCCCTGATTGGCGACCATAGTGCAGCGACGACATCCCTTGTCGTCCGCAGGTTTTTTCCTCGATTGAGGTTTTTCCTGCGTCATCAAATCCCTTGTCTCATTTATTTTTATCTTCGTCGCACGTCTAGTCGAAATATCTTTTCTTTAGTTGATTAAGTCCACATCGACCTTAAGTTGTCCCTTTGGTGCGATTTTTGGCATTAACAGTTTGGCGCCATCCGTGGGACCTCATCTAGAGAAAATCCTCGACGAACGTGCACCCTACTAATAGTTTCTTGGAGTTTCTTCTATTTTCTGTTGCAGGAAAATGGCAGCCTCTGGAAATCCGCAGTAAGCTGTTGCTCAGATGTATCAGGAGCTCGAAGTTGCCAGGAATCAGCTCAATGCAATGGCAGAGCAGAATCACAGAGCAGCTGAGGAGATCGCACGATTAAGAAATCCTCTTGGGCCTCAAAATGGTCCTAGGCCGTTCGTGCAAAACCCAGTTCCAAGACCGTTCGACCAGAATGGCCCTAGACCATTTGTCCCGAATCCAGGTTCATCTGCGCAGAATCAGCATCCAGGCTCGTTCATGCAGAATCAACAGCCAGGGTCGTTCAACCCAAATCCTCAGTTTGGGACAGTTCCTCCTCAGCACATAAGGCCACCACCCGTGAATAATGGGTCTCAGCCATCACAAGGGTCGCAGCCTTTCCAGCAAGGGTCGCAACCATTTCAGCAGCCATTTCATAATGGACCCCAAGGTGGATCGCAGCCTCTCCAGCAAGGATCGCAGCCGTTTCAGAATGGACCGCAGCAATTCCACTATGGGCCACAGCCGTATTTCGTCCCGTTCAACGGAGACACCAATGGTTCATCGCATGGTAATGGCACTAGCCCAGGGGCCAATCCCTCGACAGGGGCAAATCCCGATCTTAACGATACCGTCGCTCAGCGTTTGAAGATGTTAGAAGACCAAAATGAGCACGTCCTGTCCTTGCTCGCCAAGTTGCCTGGGGCAGCCATGCCTGTCGACGTCGAGCCTCGCTCGGGATATCAGGCGTCGCCTTTCATCGACGAGATTGCCACCGTCGAGGTCCCAAAGAAGTATAACATTCCTGCCTTCACTCCCAAGTATTCGGGTGTGACCGATCCAACTGAGCACGTCGCGCAATATAAGCGGCTCATGTGGACGATCTCGATCCCATTTATGTACCAGGAAGTATGCATGTGTAAGAGTTTTGGAGCAACCCTCACTGGTCCTGCTCTCCAATGGTTGATCAATCTCAAACCCAAATCCATCGGGTCGTTTGCTGAGTTGGTTATTCAATTCTCCCAGCAATTCGCCAGCGGTCGTAAGATGGAGAAGTAGACCAGCGACCTATATTACATCGTGCAGAAAGCCAATGAGTCTATTCGAAATTATTTTAATAGATTCAATGCCGAAATGATCAGCATCCGCAATTGCGACGTCAAAACCGCGATCGAAGCCTATAAGCGTGGTCTGGACGATAGTTCGGGTCTATACACCGACCTGACCAAATATCCCCCACAGAATTTCGAAGACGTCCGAGCTCGAACCTAAGCATATATGAGGGTAGAAGATGATGCCGCCTTTCGTCGCAAGCATACTGACGACAAGAAGTCGTTGGGCGTCAGAAAGCCAGAGTTCAAGACAAAGGTTGTTTCTAGAGTAGAGCCAGCGCGCCAAGTTTCAAATGTTCGTTTCAAGACGAAAGCAGAAGCCAAGACCGCAACTAAGTTCACTCAGTACCCCAAGATATCCTCTTACGGATTAAAAGGATCCACAAAGGACCTAGTCGAAGCTCTGAAAAGTTCCCAAGCTACCATTCGATGGCCAAAGAAGTCCGACTTGGACGATGCTAAGAAAGACAAATCCAAGTGGTGCGACTTCCATGCCGATCATGGTCATGCGACAGACGACTGTATCGCATTGAAGAAGGAACTAGCATATCATTTCCCAAAAGGAAATCTCAAAGATATCATCGACAATGTCGCTGTTCCAACTAATAGCCATCGACCGTCGACTCCCGAGCACGCAAAAGTTATTAATTGAAATTCCCTACGCCATTGGGGAATCCAGGAGATCAAAATAGAAAATAAACTGAAGTCGTAAGGTCAAGCTCTCGACAGGTTCGTTTTTCTATCCCTAAATTAACAATATCTTTTCCACAGGGATAAATCTACTATGGTGCCTCGTCGCACGACAACATAGTCAACCGCAGGACAATATTTCTCCGTGTCATTCTGTCATTTAAAACCTATCTTTTCCTCCCAAAAAGAGTACGGTAATAAATGACAGCGGGCAAATAGAGAGAGTCTGAAATGGTACGTTCTCTAACTCTTTCTCATACGATTTTTTCTCGATTTTTCTCGCAAAACATTTACTGACTTAAGCATCGGAGGGTCGTTGGTGAGCCAACGACCAACCCCCGACATCGTTTGATCGCAGAATCGCACGACAGGTTATCGCAGAATCGCACGACAGGTTATCGCAGAGTCGCACGACAGTAATCATTAAATCTACTGTATGACTTTAATATCGCAAGGTTGAACGACATAAACGATCAGGTCTCTAACTTGATTGTTTCTCCACAGGGGCATACGACACAAACTCACTGTACGATCTGGTCGTACGATCGCAAAGTATAAATGACTTTACCCCTAAGTTTCTTAACATTCATACCCTGAATGGATGCCTTAATCGCGTGTTTCTATATTTGTTTTACGTTCTTATCATCGTACTACAATGAATACCTTGGTCGCATGATTTCGTGTGTATTCTATGATCGAATTCATAACCAATGTGATATTTTCTTACCAAATATATGAAAACACAAGTTCAAGCAAGAAAGGTGCATTTAAAAAGATCGTCATATACACGCTCAACCATCAACGGTCGAGCAGCGAAGAAAATAAAATTCTTAAATTAAAGAGGAGCATCCATCGCGTTCATGCCCGAAGTCCCGTCCTGAAGGCTTTCACCTGCTACCTCCTCCTCAGCATCCTTCTCATCGTCCGAGTCAAGATCCCTCTCGGTCCCAACACCATTCAGATAGATGTCCAGCTCCTCCTTCGCCAAAGCAAGAGGGTCTTTTCCCAACAAATGTCGTCGCATGATCGCCGCCCGAGCAGTCAGACGAGCTATGGCAAAAACCGACTTACCCTCGTACTTTATGCTTACACCTCCTTCTCCAAAATCTCCACCTTGGATTTATAATCCTCAGCCTCTTTCGAAACAGCAACCAAGGATTCCTTAATTTTTTCCATTTCCTCCCTTTGTTCAGCAGTCATGGACAAAGATTGCATCAGACGATGACTAAGATCTTCCTTGGCAAGATGAAAAATCTTCAAATGTTCTAAAGCATCGTCAAGCCGCTTCAAAAACTCCTCAGCACGACTTGTAGAGGCACTCGCTCTGTCCAGCGCCACTTTCTCTCTTTCACGAGCAGCAGACAAGAGATCTTTTACCTTCGCTGCTCCACTTCGTGAGGCCAAGGAAGCCTGAAGTGCCTGTAAAAGCATGAAAAACAGACATCATCAGTGGACAACGACAACGACAACGACAAACGAAGTCTGGGCCTAGACAAACTAAGTCTTTAAAGAAAGACTTACCATGAACGACAAGCCGACTATATGGGCACCCGTCTCCCCGATAGGAAACCCCTCAAAACGCTCCCTGAAAGATGGAAGCAAGAAATTATCCAGGCCAGGGAACAGGTTCGTCCCGTCTAGGACATCACCTGTCATAAAGTCCGATGGCAGCGAAAAGTTAACCGCCGTGACCTTCTCCCCTCCCGTCGAGTGATCCTCGCCCTGGTCGGTTGAGAAAGGATTCGACGCGGCAGACGGGGACTTCACCGTTTCTGCCGGAGGCGCAGAATTGATAGGTGTCGCTGCAATCATCTTCTTCGACGATCCGACCCCTACCTTCTCAGGTGAAGCGACTACTCCCTCGGAGTCGTCGTCCTCGTCTTCTTCGGAATTTCAGGGCCAGCAGACATGGCTTTTAGCCTCCTCTCCCTGCCCTGACGAGCATACTCCAGCTCAGCTACTCTCTTAGCAGAAACCTTCAACACTTTAGGTTGAGATTCTCCTGGAAAAAAGGAACGTCATAAACACACAAAGGAAAAAGACTTGAGGTAACATAGGAAGAAAAGTAAATAAAACTTACCCGTCATCCCTCTCTTTCCTCTCGACTTGTCTTCTTCCTCTTCTCTTCCTTTCTCTTCACACTTCTCCCCCTGATTCTCTCCTGAAGATTCTAAATCGTCGTCGTTTGCCGTATGTCGCACGACGAAAGACCTCTCGGCGACGCTAAATTCTAAAAACAAATTAATCTTCGCTTGAGAGTTAGCGTCTGGCTTCACGACCTCGAACTTTATGGCTGTCAATATACAAAAAACAAGTTAAAAATCATATATAAATCATATACAGCGCACGACAGATGAAATAACGAGGCTCACCCGACGTATTCTGGCTCGTCCTAATCCACTCACACTCAGAGTCAAGGGACAATTTACGCACGAAAACATATCGAGACTTCCACCCACGTTCATTCACACCCGTTCCTAAAACCAACACGCGATCGCCCTTGAATCTAGAATGTAAACTACATCGATGACATCTGACCATCTTGGCTTGATAAGCCGAGAGGATGTCCTGAACATTCATGGGAGAATCTCATTTCTTAGTAGCACGCTCAATCACTCGTATGACTCGCCAGAACTGGGGCATCAACTGACTCGGTGCCAAGTCAAACTCTAACATAAACGCCTTGGCCAGAGGAGAAAAAGGCCATTCGAAACCTATCTTAAAAGGGTATGCATAGATTACGATGTACCCCTCGGGACACTCATTTGATCGGATCTGGCCTGGACGGATCAATTCGACCCACGCAAGAATTTTTGCTAACTTTCTAAAGTCCCGAAGGTCCGATGACTCTTGAATGACACTTTCAGGATCCCTCGACATTTCTAAGCAAAATTTGCAGAAGGCAGGGAAATCGTACCTTACTTATAGGCACGTTAACCCTCGAAGAAGCCTAACCAAGTCAGGGATTTTTGCAAGATCGGGAGATATCAGACAAAAGACGGCAAGGAAATCACAGCACAAACTCTTCAAGGGCGAAATAAGGAAATGATCTGTCAAATTCCCTATTTAGACCGAAAAACAGGGTTGGAACGAATCCCTGGATAACCGCTGCGCATCCCCGTCCTTTCATACGCCCCAGTAAATCACCGACACCTGGCATCAATAGCTGGTAAGCATCATCGTACATCAGCATGATGTCACGACCTCGTTTCCTTTTCAACTTCTCGTTCCGTTAGAAACGGACCAGCCTAATTTCAAGGTAGCAAAGGTAATTTCTAACTCTTGTCATATTTTTTCGACTGACAAAATTTATAACTCGGATTTGCTATCCTTCTTTCAAATTTTGGGGGCAAACTGTTTGGGCAAAAAACCACGTCGTACAGCCACGACCAGAACAGGTAAGACGCACGTCATAATCCAAATCTTGTATTAAGATAAGGTCTCGACAAGAACCCATAAAACATCCGTCGCCGCCCGTAAAAGGTAAGTCGTACGTCCTCCATGACGCTCGACCATAGTATCGCCCATCATGTACGACCATCGCGTAAGATCATTGTACCTTCGACCGAACTAACGCTAACCTTGACTGTTATGTTTGTTAAGTGTTTAATGCATGAGTCAAAGTCATTAAAGAGCAATGGATATAACCGACACAACCATCAACGATCGATAGCTGTAACGGACGAAGATCATCATGGATAATCACTCCGGCGACCGTTTCCAACCGTTGTAGCCGTTGATTGAATCATTAATGGGGTTAATTAATGACGCGAAGACTATAAAAGACAAGCTAAATCCTCATTTCAAGGGACATCGATTAACATCCAATACACTTCAGCGAACCTCATCATACAGCAGAGAAAATCATCCAAACTCATAGCAAAGAACATTCAAACTCTGGAGATTGAGTACTGAAAGCCAGAATCCTACAGCGAACTCAAGAACACTCGAAGGAAAAGCTCAAGTATCAGTCTCGACGCACGACATCAGCCTTCGACAGATAGTTCACACTTTGTATTCACACACGACAAACACTTGTTATCACATTTAAACACTTGTACTTTACATTTCGAAGTATTTCCTTCATTTGTATTGTAATCATCGTACGACCGACGCCAGTACCAAGGACGTCGCCCCTGATTGGCGACCATAGTGCAGCGACGACATCCCTTGTCGTCCGCAGATTTTTTCCTCGATTGAGGTTTTTCCTGCGTCATCAAATCCCTTGTCTCATTTATTTTTATCTTCGTCACACGTCTCGTCGAAAGATCCTTTCTTTAGTTGATTAAGTCCACATCGAACTTAAGTTGTCCCTTTGGTGCGATTTTTGGCATTAACAATCATCATAGGAATTATGCTTTAAGTCGTAGGGACTCCATTTGAGGAATGACTTTGGAAGCGATCGGGCGACTGAGCCGAAGATACATTCCAAGTTACAGGGTTGAAGTCATGAGACTCAATTTTGAATGCACCTGTTGTGATCGTAAGATCTCTGTGTTGAATCGTAAGATTCGGTTTTCGAGTCATGAGTTATGGGTCATGACTTTGTCTTCTTACGATATAGATCGTAAGACTGATGTTTGTGCGATCCTGCGAACCTGAAATATAAGATCCAGGGGTGGTCGTTGGTTGGACCAACGACCCTCCGATGCTTAAGTCAATAATCATTTATCGAAATAGATCAAAAGCAAAAAGGATTTAAAATGTACTGTAATCCAGCTCCGTGGGGTTGTATTCGTAGATTCGACACTACGACCTTCGGACGTATGATCATTTGTTGATCGTTGTCGTATATGATCTCGGAAGGAATTCTGAATCTGCATAGAATGTTAGTCTGTATAGAAGAGATGACCTCTTCGTCCCAAATCTGGGAGTAGGTGTCTGTTTCTTCCCGTTTAAAGGAATAATTTGAAAAGACTAACAAGAAAATCTTGCCATGGGGCCAGGATGTCCATTCCTTACCTTATAAAGGGTCGTGGAATTAAGGACGTAAATAAAACTTTTTAGAAGTTTGGTATGTCGTACCTGAGTGTTATTGTCGCGCGTACCTGATGACGTTTATTGTTCTGTCGTGGGGTCCGATTGCCCCCGAGTCGTGAGCTATATCTATGCCCACGATTGGTAGTTGGAAAAACTGTAGTGTTGTATGGGGTACATCATTCTGCCTCCTTGTGGTGACTGTAAGACGATACCCTGGATTTGCTGTTTCTGGCATAAGGATAGATTAGATTATATCGTGTGCAGTCGCCACAATGTTAGTTTCATTTCTGAGGTTTCAATGTTGCTTTATAGCAATCACGGGAGGTCTTCTGCTCGCTTTTGATTTGTTGCACTCCCCATGGCGTCGGGAATTTGATCGTCTGATGATAGGTCGAAGGGACCGATTTCATGTCGTGGATCCAGGGTCGACCAAGTATGACGTTATATGCTGATGAACAGTCAATAACGTTAAATCTTGTTTGCTTGTTGACCCCTTTAGCATACACTGGGAGGATGATCTCCCCCAAAGTATTGGTGGAATCTCCATTGAACCCTATCAGAGTCGTCGATCAATGGGTGATTTCTGATTTATCGATTCCCATAGATGTGATAGTGTTTAGAAAAATGATGACATGTACTCTTTTGGTCGAGCAGTTGCCAATAATGAGATGGATGATCAAACCATCGTGATGCTTTTGCCAACTTTCCCGAAGGTCGTCTTGATCGAACGTTATGGGCACTGCTTCCAGCTCTAGTTCTTGTTTTGGTCGGGACGACCTGGAAATAGGATATTCTTCTGATGATTGACTGGCGTGCCGCTTGGCTGCCGAGTAAGTTAAACCACAGACGTCTGATCCACCCGTCACACAATTGACGACTTTTTCATGGACGGGGGATGTCGGTCTTACGTTGTCGACTGTCGTAGATTCTTTATTGATCAAGCCCTGTAGATGACCCTTGGGGACGATCCAGGATAATTCCTTCTGTAAAGCAAGGCAGTTATCCGTCGTGTGACCATGGTCGCTATGGAAGTCGCACCATTTGGTCTTGCCCTTCTTGTCGTCATCTTTATCACTCTTCTTGGGCCACCGAACAGACGACTGAACGTTTCTAAGAGCGTTAACCAACTCTTTCATCGTTCCCTTGAATCCATAAGAAGAAATCTTAGGATATTGGGAGAATCGAGGTGCAGGATTGCCCTTCTTCTTATCGAACCGAACGTTCGATATTTGGCACGACGGCTCTGACTTGATGCTCGGCTTGGATTTGAAATCTGGCTTCTTGATCCCGAGAGACTTTTTGTCAGTGAATGCTTACGACGGAAGACTAAGTTGTCTTCGACTCTCATGTAAGCCAAAGTCCTAGCTCGTACGTCTTCAAAATTCTCTGGAGGATATTTTGTAAGATCGACGTACAGTCCCGTAGTGTCGTCGTCAAGACCACGCTTGTAGGCCTCGATGTCAGTTGTTGGTCCCGAAGGGTTATACAAGTTTGTAGAAGGGGGGGGGGGGGTGAATACAAACACACGATTTTTACTTTTCTAAATTGTTTATTGATAAATGAAGACAATTTACAACTTGTTGCAGAACAAGATTAAGGATTAACCTAATCTAAACAAGTTAAGAACACTAAGTTTTTTGCACTAGAATAAGATAGAAAGGAGATAAGGAAATTACGAATAATAACCTAACACACAGTAGTAAGGAAGAATAAGAAGATGGCTGAGCGCACTTCATTTCTGAAGTAGGGTTCTTCTTATATACTGCATGCATTTAATGCATGGCAGTATTGCTTTACACGTGGCAGCAGCTGAGTGGTTGCATGTCATTGACCTTTGTAGACAACCTTAGTAGCCGCATGGTGCACAGTGTAGAATCAGAGTTTATTGTACGATCATAGACAAAAGGGATGTCCGTTCTGACATTTCGTACGGAGACGTGCAAGGGAGGTAAGACAATAGTACTTTGTAAGGAGACTTCATGATAAGCTTTCGTTGAAACAGTTCTTTATCAGCGAATGATAAAGTTCAGCGATTGCTGAAGTCTTCGACTTGATACTTCACGTTGAGTGGACAGGTTTTGCTTCGCTGATATCCGCATCAGTTCATGAGTAGACTTGTCGCTGGTTTCTTCGGCTTCAACGTAGAACCTATGTTGATGTGAAACTTGTCTTCAGGGATCATAAGTAAACAACTATAACATATCAGCGATCATCACAGAGACTGAACAGGCTCAGAGCTACTGGATGATCAGTGTTCGCTGACTATTTAACTTAAAGAGCGAGAGTTACTATCAGCAGTACTGAAACAGTCTTAGTACTTATCAGCGATAGTGAAACTCTAATACATATTGTTTACTTACAATTTTCACTAAGTGTTTAAGAGAGGGTCATTATCAAATCACTGAGTGTTTGGATCAACAATCTCACCCTATTTGATTATGACATAGCAACAAAGAAAATTGCTAAGTATGAAACCCTAAGGATAAAAATAACTCATAAAATATTTGTCCATTTTACTGTTTTCTGGGATCTTTTCAGTACTGATGGAGTAAAGTACATTTGCTGAAATTTTCCTTTAAACTTCGTAAAAATTACAGAGGGAAGTAGAAAATTACAAGTACAGCTAGTGAATTTACAAGTACAAAAGATGTAGACATATAAAGATAGAAAGAATTACAAGGCGATCCTATCCGTCAAACGGTTCTTCCTTTATGAGAAGTTCATCGAGGGTCTTTGATGTGGGAATCATCCAGTCAGGGACCGTTACACCTTGATCCTTTTTGTTCTTTGCTTCTTCAAAGATCAGGGGCTTGAGGTGACGTGCCTGAATGTCGCGTCTGACTTCACACCAGTATATTTGGTCTCTGAGCTGTTCGATGGGAGTGATTGGAAGCTCAGATATGCGTTGAAAGTGTTGTCGTCCATAGCAGTCTAGAAAGAAGATGCCATAGGGTTCACTTAATACTTTTCCAGGGATGAAAGTTTCACCAGGAGGCAGGGAGGTGTCAGGTACTGAGAGGTCAGGGTCACGACCAAGTACTTCTTCGCGTGAGAAACCTATACCTGTTTCATTTCGTATAGGAGGACCTGAGTCTGAGGTTTTGTTTTTCTTTGCAGAGGCCCTTCTTTGTTGAGGTGGAAGAAGAGTGGAAGGAGGAATATCCACAGCAGAAGAAACCAAGTCGATCTGTGAATTTAAAATTTTCTCGACATGGCTCTTGAACTTTGAGCGAGTTCGCTGAATGGCTAATTTCACTTCCAACCATTCAGAGAAACCAAACTTCTTTAAAGTAGTAGCATATAAGGTTTGCTTGGTGTTGTCTTCTCTGAATACGTCAACTTCAACAACAGGAACGTCTACAAACAGTTTTCCTCTGATAAGTACCTTGATGATTTTGTATGGTCGAGATCGATAGTTCAGCATTTCTTTACACCATTCCAAAGTCGAGTCAGATACCTTAGTCTTTTCTTCAACGATCCTTTGGGCATCATCCCATAGCTGACGTTGGACATCAATGGGAGTTCTTTTCAGCGCGGGGTCTTTCACCGTTTGTTGGACAAGCTGGATGGCGAGAGCCTTATCTTTTTCTTCAGCTTCCTTCTTTTCGGCGAGTAATCTTTCAACTCTTAAATGATCCTCGTATTCTTTCCTTGATATCCTAAACTTTGTGGGAACAGGGATTTTGGAGCGAGGAAGAATGATTCGCTGATCTTCAAGCTGTTTGATCATTGCATTTCTCTTTTCTTGATCCTCTTCACTTAGCTTTTGAGGAGCCAAGGAAGGTCTGATTTTGTGAGAGATCAGTTGTTCTTCAGGTTCATCAGTCTCAGTGGTTAAATCCAAGACTGTGATTATTTCTTCAGCTCTTATGGTTGGGATTATTGTTTGTGTAGTTGTAGGAGCTTCAGCGGGATCCTCAAACAAGGGAGAGGACTAGCTGAAACACAACGATTGTTTAAGTAAGAACATGGGAGGAAAGAGATAGAAAAAAGAATAGGGTTAAGTGTATAGAGGTTTTATGGAGAGGAGGATTGAGATTGAGAAAGGGATAGAGGAAGGATGCAGTATAAGGGAATAAGAGATATTGTACCTGACAAACTGGCTTAATCTGAAGGATAGCCAGATTGCCTTCTGCAGCGAGGCCTTTGTTTTTGCCTTGATCAGCTTCAGATGCTGCAGGCTTTGTCTTCTCTCCTGATGGTTCGTTTATCGAAATTCCTTTCTCAGGGGCCTTCTTGGGCTCAACGAAGAAGAAGTCATCATCATCATCATCATCTTTAGGGGATGATGATGGTTCTGCATCATCGATATCGATGGGTTCTTCGTCTTCAGCTTCTTCTTCTTCTTTAGACTCGACCTCATCAGCAACGGCTTCCTTGTGTTGCTCTTCGAGTTGCTCCCCCTCAGATACAGAGGGAGGTTTCTCGGTTCCCTCAGGGTTTTCAACTCCCTGAGATTTTGAAGTAGAGGCAGCAGTTTCATTTTTCTTCTCCCCCTCATCATTATGGGGAAGGTCTTCAGCTCTCTTCTCCCCCTCTTCCACATGATAAGGAGGGGAGGCAAGAGGAATATCAGCAACATCAGCAGCATCAGTAGTATGAGAATCACTGTCTTCTTGTCCAGTGAGTCCCATACAAAGTTCAACCACTGCTAATCTGTCGTCGAGGCCAGATATAGCAGGGGTGAGTTTTCGAAGATCCTCTTTATCGGCCTGAGTAAAGTGAGACTTTGGAGCATCCAGGCGATTGAGTATCTGCTGAAGTAGATCTTTGACCGTCGTAACCTCACCCTTAAGAGTACCAACCTCTGTCTTCAATGATGTGACTTCATTGGACAGAGTGGTGAAGTTTGTTGCGAGGGTGGTGTTGGTGGGGTTGAGATTGTTGACATTTGAGGAAGTTTCAGCGAGGTTGGTAGCAAAAGTTGCAATGCTTCCATCTACCTTCTCCATATCAGCTTTGGAGGCTTTAGTGTCAACAACCTCGGTCAGCTTCTTGAGGTTCTCTCCAGCGTCTGTAACCGCTGAAGAGTTGGTGGAGAGAATGGTGTTGTATGATTCCATCTTTGTTTCCAGGGCCTTAAGGGAGGTGTTGATATCCCCCAAATTAGGACCTGAAACAGTTATTAACTTATGAACAGAGGAAAGCTCAGAAGTTTGGGGTTGAGAGAGAGAAGTGTTTGGGATAATGTGTATACCTGCAGGCGGGTTGGCGAAGTTGTCGAAGCCTCGTAACCCTGAGAAAGTTTCATAGTCGTCTTCAATAATTCTCTGACGACTGGAAGTACCTGCAGGTCCTGTGTTTTGTTCTATCATCCTCTGAAGATGTTCAGCAGTAGTGTCGCTGAGGAAGATGTTTGTTGAGGAGAATAGGGGAAGAGATTGAGTGACCAAAGGAGAGGTGGGAGGAATGATGGTTGAGAAAGTGGGTTGGGTGCGGGGTTCAGCGTTGGATCCGCTGTCAATCACTTCAGTCACTAGAGGGACTGAAGGAGGTGGGTTATGTTCCAAGTTTATAACTTCATCGTTTATAGACGCTGAAGCTGGGGTAGAAGGGGTGGCTTGATCAGCTGTGGCAGAGTGTACCACTGAACTATCCATCAGCTCTTCAAGATGAGCTGTGGAGTCTTCAGCATGTGAATGCTGGGGGGTTGCTCCTTGGTTTTCTTGATTCTTTTGGAACCAAGTTGGAAAGTAGATTGTTTCCTTTTTCAAGAAGGAGTGGAGGGTGCAGCTTGGGTATCAGCAGTGCGGATTTCCACTGAATGAGCCGCAGAAGTAGAAGAAGGAGGATTAAGAATAGATAAAAGAGTTGTAAGACGTACCTCGTTTGCCAGCGGCTTGAAGTCAAGCACCTTAGGGCCAACATGAGAGAGTCTCAGATCACCCTCTTTTGGGTATTTATCCCCAAGTCCTTGTAGAAAGACGGCGCTGATGAATCGGGGATATGGAACCCATGAAGGTCTATCAGCCATATCTACTATGAATGCGAGATCGTCATAGATGATTGAGGCCCAATCAACATGGAGACCTTTCAGCAATGCATAGCCCATTGCTTGCTGAGGTTGAGCAGCTTGATCAGAGGAGCCACTCTTCGCTGTCATGTAGCTTATCAAGTGAGCGAAGATGAAGTTCATCTCGCTTGGCATTTTGAACTTCTTGATCAGTGTCAGTTTCTTCTCAATCTCCTTGTCCCTCCCTGTGTCCCATGCATAACCCATTGCATCAAAGAATGCAGTGATGGCTTCCTTATCAGCATGGTTTTTTTGGTTAGGCAGAGAAACGAAGGGTTTTTCTTTGGAGGCAGTGGGTAAGATGAGTGCATGCCTGATAATGGCAGGGTTGATTTTGGTTGTGCCAAATTTGGTGTCATAGAGAATGACATCAAGGAGTTTCTTAGGGTCTTTGGGTGAAGGAACCTGAGTGTGTCTGGCAGTATACCAGAACTGAGATAGGAGGAATTTATGGGCAGGGGGTACGAAGGTTAAGGCTTTGAATAAGCAACAGGTTTTGAGAAAATTTACAGCATCATTCAGATGTGTGACTTGCTTCTTCGGAGGAAAATCGAAAAGCGCATAGAGATTGTTGGATTTTGAGAAGTCTACTTTCTCAAGCGTGAACTTGACCTGAGGAGCCTTGGGAAGATTCAGTTTCTCCGTTGCAGGAGATTTCTCAGTGGTAGGAGCAGCAGTAGAAGATGCCATTTCTGTTTAACATATGTAAACATGAAGAATAGATGAAGAACAATGTCTTAATGTGGAAAGCATTTCCAATAAGATGTTGTCGAATTTTGTCCATTTCATTCAGACAAAAATGTCTTAATGAAGATTAGGGTTTTCTTGTTTTGAAAAAGAAATGCAAACCCAGTAAAAGTCTTGTTTTCCATTTTCCTTTAGATAAGGATTCTGGAAAAACGTATGAAGAACAAGTTTAATATTTTTGATTTAAACTTGAAGAACAACCATGAAAAGGTTATGTTCATAAAACCATGAAAGAAATGATTTCATTTAAAAAGTTCTTTTGTTTGATCTTTTGAAAACAAGGATAAGATCAGAAACAAGTTAAAACAGGTAAATAATGAGAATATTAACCTGGTTGTCGAAGAAGAAGATGAACAATTTTCTGGAAAAACTCGAGTTCAATAAGCAACAGTAAATCTTTTCTTTCTTGGAGGAGAAGTATTGTTCGCGTAAAGAGAAAAATATAGACTCGAAATAGTTTATATAGAGAGAGTAGAAAGAGAAAATCTTGAGCGGGAAAAGATTTTAATCATGACACGGACACGTGTTTGCATTTGATTGGATGGTAAACGAAACGTGCAAACGTGTGTCAGAAAAAGAACGGGCCAGGGTTTATCTGTTGTGATGATGTCACAAACGTCCTTTCATATTTTAGGATGTCTCTGAGGTTTTGAAAGCTCAGGGACTATTTTGAAAACATGATGCACTGAATAGAAATATCAGTGTTAGTTTTAGAAATTTCAAACTATCGCTGTTAAGGAAGAGATATTCAGCGATGTGATTTGTTTTTAAATCTTGCATTTACATGCGAATGTCAGCGAGTAAAGAGAGAACATACCTTGATATCAGCGAATCAACTTTGTTCAGAGAGAAGATGATAGAATGGGTTATATAAGTTGGTTTTATCCGGTCGCTGATCAAATGTGAACCACTGAAGATTTTACTCCTTAAAGTTCATCATTCCAAGCTCGCTGATGAGAAATTGAATCTTGTCTCAACAAGAGGTTTGGTGAACAGATCAGCTAACTGAAAGTCAGTTGGGATAAAATGAAATTCTATATCACTATTCATCACATGATCTCTGATAAAATGATACCTGATTTCGATATGTTTGGTCTTTGAGTGTAGCACTGGATTGTTGGCTATAGCGATGGCACTTGTGCTGTCGCAATAGATTGGAATTTTTGAGAGCTGAAGGTCATAGTCTAGTAGTTGATTTCTCATCCACAAGACCTGAGAACAACAGCTTCTAGCGGCTACATACTCAGCTTCAGCAGTTGAGGTGGACACTGAGTTTTGCTTTTTACTTGTCCAACTCACCAGCTTTCCACCCAGGAGCTGACAGCCTCCTGTGGTGCTTTTCCTATCCAATTTGCTTTTCCTATCCAATTTGCAACCTGCAAAATAACTATCTGAATAGGCGATTAGATCAAACCCTGAATCTTTAGGATACCAAAGACCTAGGTTCGTAGTACCCTTAAGGTAACGAAAGATTCGCTTTACAGCGATCATATGAGATTCCTTAGGTTCAACTTGATATCGTGCACACAAACAAGTTGCATACATAATATCAGTTCGACTAACCGTAAGATACAGGAGAGAGCCGATCATCCCATGGTACAGCGTGACATTAACAGGTATACCATTTGCATCCTTGTTTAGTGTCAGCGGTGGTGCCATAGGGGTTTTCGTAGTTGAACTCTGAGTTAAATCGAATTTCTTCAGCATATCTTTAACATACTTTCCATGATTTATGAAAGTTCCCTTTTCATTTTTCTTTATCTGAAGACCAAGGAAATATGATAGCTCACCCATCATACTCATTTTATACTCTTCTTTCATTCTATCTGCGAAACGAGTACAAAGGTCAAGGTTAGTAGAACCAAATATAATGTCATCAACATATATCTGAGCAAGAATGATATGACCTTTCACTATTCTGAAAAATAGAGTTTTGTCAATTTTATCTCACTCAAAATTTTCAATTAGGAGATAAGAAGATAGAGTGTCATACCATGCACGTGGAGCTTGCTTTAAGCCATAAAGTGCCTTATCCAGTTTATAAATATAACCTGGACGCTTAGGATCTGAGAATCCTGGAGGTTATTCCACATAGACTTCTTCATTCAGCTTTCCATTGAGAAATGCTGACTTAACATCCATTTGATACACTTTGAAGTCTTTATGTACAGCGTAGGCTAAGAATAGACGAATAGATTCTAGTCTTGCTACTGGAGCAAATGTTTCGTCGTAGTCTATACATTCCTCTTGTCTGTATCCCTGAGCAACAAGACGAGCCTTGTTGCGGGTTACAGTCCCATGTTCGTCCAACTTGTTTCGATAGACCCATTTAGTGTCTATCACTTTCTTGTCAGTTGGTCTTCGAACAAGATTCCAAACTTTGTTTCTTTCGAATTCAGTCAGCTCTTCTTGCATAGCGCTGACCCAGTTTGGATCTTTGAGGGCATTATCTATTTTCTTTGGTTCAATCAGAGAAATATAGTTAAAAAATAAACAAATATTACCTGCACTTCGTCGAGTCTGAACACCAGCGTTTGGATCACCAAGAATTTGATCAATTGGGTGATTTACAGTCCATCACTGAGCCGAAGCATGAATCGCTGAATCAATTTGAACTGGGGGAGCTGAAGATGAGGCTTCAACAACTTCTGGAATATTAGCCAAGAGAGGAGTAGGTGCAGATGTCATCTCATTCACTGATTGCTGAGAAGTAGATGGAATGTCTGAGAAATGTGGTTCAGAAGCAGGCATAGTGTTTAAAGGAATAACTGAGACCCATGATGTTTCAGCTTCACTATTCTGCATGTTTGGGATGATAGTAGGACCATCATCTTCAACGGTATGAGTATGAAGAGTGGGAATATCTTCTGAATCACCAAGATGTGAAAACATCCATTGATTCAGTTCTTCAGTATTAGCAGAAGGTCGAGAATTCGCTGAACGGGATTCGTCAAAGGTGACGTGAATAGTTTCTTCAACAGTTTGTCATCTTCGATTGAAGACTCTGAAGGATTTGGCGACTGAGGAGTATCCAAGAAAGATTCCATCATCAGCCTTAGGATCAAACTTTCCAAGGGCATCTCTGTTGTTCAGTATGAAACACTGACATCCAAAGATGTGAAGAAAGCTAATTGAAGGCTTTCTCCCATGAAAAAGTTCATAGGCTGTCTTGTTGAATCTTTTGACTATCAGCGACCTGTTTTGCGTAAAACAAGCAGTGTTGACAGCTTCTGCCCAAAACTGAGTAGGCAGGTGAGAATCACTGAGCATTGAACGTGCAGCTTCAATAATAGTTCGATTTCTTCTTTCAGCGACTCCATTTTGTTGCGGTGTTCTCACTGAAGAAAAGTTGTGAGAAATACCCTTACTCTCAAAGAAGGAATCAAGAGAACTGTTTTTGAATTCTGTCCCATGATCACTCCTTATTGAGCGAACGGTCGTGTTGTTTAGGACAAAGGTGATGAGTTCTTCAGGGGTGTCACTCTTAGAATGGAGAAACATAACCCATGTATAGCGAGAGAATTCATCAACTATGACCAGTGTATATTTCTTTCCAGCGATGGATTGTTTGTTAACAGGGCCAAGTAAATCCATAAGGAGAAGTTGTAGAGGAGATGACACTGAGGAAACTTGCTTTGACTTAACGCTTGCTTTGGTCTGCTTCCCTTTCTCACACGCTGAACATAAGGACCCTTTGGCGTATGAGTGTTGAGGTAGACCAGTGACTAACTCTTTTGAAGAAAGAGTATTCAGTGTCTTGAAGTTTATATGAGAGAGCCTCTTATGCCATAACCAGTTGACATCAGATGAGGCTTTTGAGAAGAAACAGGAGTTCTCAGTGGTTATTGAGTCCATGTTTATTACATAAACATTTTCCAAACGATAACCACTGACAGCTATCTTCACCTTTTTGTCAGCGACAAAGCAGGATTCCTTAGTAAAGATTACTTTGTTATCCATGTCACAAAGCTAACTGATGCTTAGAAGATTATGCTTCAGTCCTTCAACATATGCAACTTTTCTGAAGGTTGTTGTACCATTAGAGAGTACACCAAACCCTCGGGTATGTCCTTTTCCATTTCCACCGAAAGTTACAGAGGGACCCTTCTCTTCTTTGTACTCAGTGAGAAGGTTCTTCTTACCAGCCATGTGTCTAGAGCATCCGCTATCGAGATACCAGATACCCTTCTTAACCTGCATTACAAAGGAAGATTAGTTTGTCTTGGGTATCCACTTAACCATGTGTACACACTTGTCAGTGGGTTTAGAAGACGAAGTGGAAGGTTCAGCAGTCTTCGCAGCATTTGAAGATTCAGCTTTGTCAGTCTTCACTTTGGTTAATTTCTTAACCTCAGTGGTCTTCTATGCCTTGGGGGCAATTCTCTTCACTTTAGCTATCTTTTCAGCTTGGGTGGTTGTGGGGCACTTACTAGCAATATGATTGGTAATTCCACAATGATAACATTTCCTATAACTAAAAGTAGTTCTAGGACCATTTGCATGCCGAGCTTTTGATTTTGAATTAGAAGGACCAGTACCAAGTAAACTTTTGGTATTTGAAATAGGAGGAACATTCAGTTCTTCGGATTTCTTACCAATAGTATCCACTTTGATTCTAGGAGTAGATCGCTGAATAGATCCACGCAGAATAAATCCATGGATCTTATTCTTTGAACCAGAGGGATAAGTCACTGAAGCTTTAGAAGCATTCAGCTTTTGTACAAAGGTACCCTTCTGAGGATTTTGGTTAAAAGCAATTCCTTTACCTGTATTTTTAAAGACTGAGGTAGGTTTTGGATAAACAATTTTCTCTTTACCTTTAGATGTTAAGGTAGAGATTTCCTCAGGGATAGGAGGATTTGAAGAGGAACACTGAGAAGAGAAAACGTCAGGGATAGAGGATACGAACATCCCAAACTTAAGCATGGAACGGTCAGTGGTTGGTTCTAGAGTGTCAGCTTTGTAACCAAGACCACGTTTATCACTCAGGGGAATCTGAGTCTTTATTATCTCAGTGAACTTTGTTGAGGAGTTATACCATCCATCAACAGTAGCTTTTTCAGCTTTTAATGCAGCGATAGCTTCTTCGCGCTCGATTTTGACTAGCTGATTTAAGTGAACTTGATCTTTAAAATCTTCTTCAATTTTAGAAAGATTTTTTATATGAAGGTGACAGTTTTTAAGCTGTTCAGCGAGATCAAGGTTTTGATTTTCAATAACAGTTTTGCCATTAATGGCTTCATATAAACTTCTAGTCAAGAGATCGATCTTTTGAAGACTATCAGCTTCATCAATATTTAAAGTATTGGTAAAGAAGGAAGCTGATACCTTAGTAGCAGAGGTTGAAGTAGAGGGAATGTCAAAATTTTCTTCCTCATCTTCAAGTTTGGCCATGAGACATAGATTGGCTTCATCATCATCTTCAGAGTCAGATGATTCTTCTTCGTCAGAGGCAACCCAATCATAGTCAGCCATAAGGCTTTTGCCTTTCTTCTTAAAGGTTTTCAGCTTTGAATACCTTTCTTTCAGCTTTTTGTATTTTTCATCTCTAGTTCTGGGAGTAAAGTTTTTCTTGGGAAAAGCTGAGGGTCTAGAGACTTTCTTTGACCTACACTCGCTAGCAAAATGTCCTATCTTTTCACACTTATAGCAAGTAGCAGTAGCCTTATCAATAGGGGTTGATGATCTTGGCTTGTCAGTAATTGCAAGAGGTTTGTTCTTCTTGAAATTACTCTTTCTAGCAAATCTTCTGAACTTATTAGCCATAAATGCCAGAGTTTAATCATCATCTGAAGCGTCAGAATCTGATGAACGTTCAGAGTTAGTTTCCAACTCAGTGATAGTGATCGTAGATCGCTGAGTGGAAGGTAACTCTGAGAGTAAAGCAACATGGGTGCTTTTGGAATCTTTTACAAGATTCTTCTTAAGATGACTCGATTGCTCATGATTCAGCATCGTGCCATATAAGGTAGAAAGAGTCATAGATCTAAGATCTGTTGACAGCTTGAGACACATTGAATAACTGTCCCAGCTTTCAGGTAAACTTTGTCAGTACTTCAAAGTTAGAATATTCCTTACCAACAGTTTTCAGATCTATTATTAAGCAGTTAAAACGTTGGTGTACTTCAGAGAGAGATTCATTCTTACCAGAAATGAAGCTTTCGTACTGTCTTACCAGGTTGATCTTTTGAGAGTCCTGGACTTCAGAAGTACCTTCATACTGAACACAGATTGTGTCCCACATAGCTTTTAAGGTTTTCAGCTTCATGACGGAATGGTAGACTTCGTCAGGAAGAGCCATGGAGAGTATGGATCTGGCTTTGGTGTCGATAGCCACTTTCTTCTTATCTTCATCAGTCCACATATGAATTTCCTTGGGAATCAGCCTTTCTGGAATAGAAGGTCTATTCTCAGCGGCTGGAACTACAGGATCAATTCTTTTAGGAATATATGGGCCGTTTTCAAGATAGTAAGGCATAGTAGGGTCTACACCTTCAAAGAAGATAATCATCCTATTTTTCCATAGATTAAAATTATCTCTGGAGAATCTAGGGGGTTTTGCAAGAGAACCATTGTCAATAGTTAGTGTTTGTGTTGGTGGCCATTTTAAGAAATAGCAAGGAAGAGAAGTCTTAGTATAGATCAGATCTTGTTTATGAGATTAAACAAAACCGCTCTGATACCACTTGTTGGTCGCAAAGGGTTATACAAGTTTGTAGAAGGGGGGGGGGGGGGTTGAATACAAACACACGATTTTTTACTTTTCTAAATTGTTTATTGATAAATCAAGACAATTTACAACTTGTTGCGGAACAAGATTAAGGATTAACCTAATCTAAACAAGTTAAGAACACTAAGTTTCTTGCACTAGAATAAGATAGAAAGGAGATAAGGAAATTACGAATAATAACCTAACACACAGTAGTAAGGAAGAATAAGAAGATGGCTGAGCGCACTTCATTTCTTGTTAATGCTACTTTTAGTGTTGTAATCAAGGCTTATCTATTTTATGCTTGTAATAAGTCTAGTTTGACCTTCTATAGTCAAGGGTATATAAACCCTTGTGTTAGCTTTTGTAACCAACAGTTCATATTTTGAGAGTAACATATGGCATATTTCTCTCTCTCTAATCTTGATAGATCTTGGTTTATCAATTGGTAATAGAGCAGATTGAAGACATAGATAAGGATTTCTAGTGATCAAACACAATTTTTTGTTGATTACACAAGAAGATTTGATCAATTTCCTTGAATTTTTTTCAAGAAAATCTCATTTTCTTGAGTTTTTAACAAATTTTGGTGTTTTTGGTCGAATTTGATCAAGATTTAGTTCTTTGGATTCGGTTTGGATAGTAGAACATTGTTTCTTCTAGGATCGAGAGCTAATTAAGAGATTTGGATCATCAATTTGAAGATTTTGTGATTTTCTGAACTGTTCGAGATATTTCACTGTTTGTTCGATTCAGACTTCTTTTCAGACGTTTTCAGACAAAATTCTTATGTATTTTGTGTTAGGATTTCATTTTCATTCAAGTTTGTAATAGCTAGAATCACTGATTTTTCAAATCAGTGTGTTTTTGATCGATTTGGCATAATTTGCGCCAGATCTGAACTTTCCGCCACATTTATCAGCTTTGCGCCAGCATCATAGTGCTTTGCGTCTTCCTCAAGCCTTCATCGGATTTGTTTTTGTTCAAGTGAGAATCACGCCAGCTACTGTCACGAAAAGTTCACTTTGCGCCACCAACTGTAGCGCATTTGACACTTTTCGCCAGCTTAAGTGAAGATTTTTCAGAGTTCGAAATTTTCCATAGTCTAGATTGCGCCATCCTCTTTGGCGCATTTTCCATTTTGCGCCACCGTCTTTGGCGCATTTCGAGTATTTCGCCACTGTCATTAGTGACTTTTTGATTTAGCATTTTTCTTCGGAGTTTCAGCTGCAGTAATCTGTTTTCATCATGGCATTTCAAGAGAATTTGTACAAGAATGACAAATTTAATGTCATTGGGCTCAAACACAAGACCTCCGGTTCTAATCAATGAGAATGAATTTTCTCAATGGCAAGATCGATTCATTAACTTCATAGAGACGCAAAATAACAGAGTGAATATAATGCTTTCTCTAACTGAGGGTCCTTTTGTCAAACCTTATGTAGAGACTCCAGCAACAGCTACTGTTCCTGCTTCAAGGGTTCTTAAACCTATCAATTATTATATGCCTGAAGAGAATTTGAGACTTCAAGGGGATAGAGAAGTAAAGTCCTTTCTTATACAAGCTCTCCCGAATCACATCTACAACCGAATTGATTGTTTCAAGAATAATCCGACGATGATGTGGTCACAACTTGAAAAGATAATGCTAGGATCGGCGGTTGCTACTCAGCTAAGACATACAAGGTTTATGAACACCTTTGAAGGGTTTAAAGCAAAAGATAATGAATCTTTGAAGAGTGTATTTGACAGATTTTGGGCGGTTATTAATGATCTTCATAAGATCAAAGTAACAAAGACTGAGCTAGAGGCAAATTTGAAGTTTTTTAATGCACTTCAACCGGAATGGAGCAAGTCATGCCATAGACTTCGGAATGATGTGCGAATTTCTTCTATGCAGATTCAAGAGCTTTTTGAGATTCTTTTGACTGATGAGGATATGGTAAAAGAAAAGAAGGCCAATTTGGATAGGAAAAACAAAGTCAAGACTATAGATCCGATTGCTTTGTTGGCAAGCCAATTTGCTGAGAAGAGTTTGACAGATAATGCTTCTAATGGAAGTGTGGAAGATGATGGTGAAGCTTTCGAGAAAGCAATGATACTTCTTACTCAACACTATCAAAAAAAGTATCAAAACAGATCAGGATCGAACAATCTTAGATTTTCTTCGGGTTCGAGAAAAGTTAATCAAGAAAGTGGTGGTTCGAAGCATTTTGTCCCAAAGAAAGTAGATACCTGCTTTAACTGTGGGAAACCGGGACACATGGCTAGAGAATGTAAAGTCAAAGTGGTTCGTGACTCATCTTACTACAAGAAGAAATTAGATTTGGTTGAGAAGAAGGAGAATGGAACGATTTTGCTCGTTGGAGAGGAATATTTTTTGGATTACTCCGATGATGACACCTAGAATGAAGAAACTGAGGCTGATGATCAAGAAAGTGCAAGCGACGAATCTGAGGTACCTTCTCAATTTGATTATGATTTTATTCTATCTCAGATGAACATAGTCACAAATGCTATTCGTATGCTTCGTTCAAAACTTCTTTCTGAAAAAGAAATTAATCATGATAAATCAAAATCAATTAAAAATCTTCAAATAAATATTCAAGATGAAAAGACGATTTTGAAAGACACAAAAGATAAATTTCAAAAGAAGATAGAAGAATTAGAAGAAATGAACAAATCTTGTCTTGAATATTTGAACTCTATGATCGAGGTAAAAGATATATTTTCTGATAAAATTACAGAGTTAGAAGAGAAACTATACTTAAGAGGTCAAACTGAACAAACAGTTTACTTAAAAAAACCAAGGAGTTATATTTCTATAAAGGAGAAATGGGGACTTGGATTTGAAAATCCACATTTTTTAGAAGAGGCTAAAACGAAAGTTCCTACTTTATATGAATTCGATTTTTTACATCTCGCTAGATATGCTCCTCATTTTAAGATTAATTGGACAAATGAGGAGGAAGTTTTAAAATTAGAGGAAGAGAAAAGGAAAATTACTACTAAAATGCAACTTCCATTTGTTTATACTCGTGAAAATGCGAAGTACACTTCTAAGTCTAAAAATTCCAACAAAGATTCTTTATCAAACGATTATTTTGACATATATGCTAATATTACTAATAAGGAGAATAAATCCGAAGTATTGTATGATACTAAAAGATATATTCCTCCTCTAGTATTAGAAACTAAAATCGTTAGTCTTGAAAATAAAATCGGTGATCTTGAATCTAAGTTAGAATTTTTAGATCAAAACATCTTGTCTGAGCTAGAAAGCAACATATTCTCTGTTTGTATGGATTCTAGTCTTAAAGAAGATGTAAAAGTCAAACAAAATTTTGTTGATAAAGATAAAAGGAATGTACAAGCAGATTTTAAAGATGATAAAATGGATGTTGATCAAAATCAAAACTTTTCCTCTTCTGATATTGAAACTGATTCTGAGTCTGATAAATCTGAGAATGAAAAAGAAAATAACTCCGAGGGAAAAGAGAATGAAACTGTTTCAAAGATTGATGTTTTAAATAAAGTTCTTTCTTCGGAATCTGAAATCAAAACGGAGAAAATAGATGATACTTTTACGATAAATACAAATTTTTATAAAACTAAACGTCGTAAAAGAAGAAGGTCAAAGAAGTCAAAGAATCAAACTCCATATTCTGAAAATGTCTCTGATTCTTCTTATTCAACTTTTTCAGATAGGGTTTTGAACAAGCGGCCAAGGCAAATCTAGAAAATCAAACGAATACCTCCAGAAATGTCAACTTCTGAGTCGAGCGACATAGATGACATACTTTGTAATAAGAATAAATTTGCTTGTAATAAAGAGAATTATAATAATTCTTTGGGTTATTCAATAAAGCAAATGTTTCAAATTGCAAATGATGGTTTGTGTTGCTCATCAAGTTGTAATTCTGGTGGTAGTGTTTATTCTTCCGATACTGATTTTGTTCATGATTCGTTTTACAATTCACATGCATATTTTAATAATAAAGACTTTAAAGAGAAAAAAACTAACAAGTCAAGACCCAATACTCGTTGGGTACCAAAATCTACTTAATCTGTTTTTGCAGATTTAGAAGCAAAGCGTTGAACTCTCGGAAGAAGAATACTTGTGCCATTACGGGGGAGAAAAGAGATAATGGTTTCTGGACAAATCAGTTCAGGAACCGTGCTTCAACGACTATAGCTTCTGAACAATTCAGTTCAGGACCCGTACTTCAAAGACTAAGACTTCTAAACAAATCAGTTTAGAACTCATACTTATCAGGTGATATCCTTAACTGTCACATCTTTCAATTCAAATGAACAAGTGGTGAAAAGTAACATTGCATTATGTTTCATTTCTACTGCTTTGAAAATTTGAATCTCAACAAATTTAATTCAATGAGATGAAAATTTTCAATTTTCATTCATGGAATTAAATGTGTGCTAAAAGATGATTTTACAAGTATTGTTGTATTATCTGCGTTATATTTGTTTCAACTTTCGCTTCTGAAATAAATCGAAAGGTTAGAAAAACATGAATGAAATTTTGATATATGCGCAAAATTGTGTAAATCTAGACTTATATAGAATACGATGCTCACATAGCCTAATTGTCAGAATGAAGAATGGAAATGAAAATATGAGGGAAGCACAAAGTTTTATAACCAAGTGATTGAGATGCAATAAAAAAAATCATTAGGTTTGAAAGTTTGTGCCTGTGGCCTATCTGGTTTGGGAGATTAAGTCCCAAGGGGTACTCGATACCTAGCCCCTAAGATCAACTGGTCTGGGATTGGCTGACCTAAATCCTGCTATAGAACCAGATAGAAAGCCATGTCCTACTGGTACAGATGGGATTAGGATATATCGATGTAGCCTTTCTGGTTTGGGAGAGTAAGTTCCAAGGGGTGCTCGACACCTAGCCCCTAAGGCCAACTGGTCTGGGATTGGCTGACCCAAATCCTGCTATAGAACCAGATAGAAAGTTACGTTTTCGGTGTATCTTAGTCTTAATAAACCTTTTGATAAAAAGATGCCAATGAGCACAAAATAAAAGATGCCAATGAGCACACATCTCTTATATCTTGGGGAAATAACAATGTCACGATAAACTTATAAATTTGTGGAAATTCTGATTTCAATCATATAGTGTGAGTAAGAGCAAAGTATTCTTATAGGTTTCAGAAGTACATTTGATTGTTGCAAATCATATTTCGCATGCTTGCACACCAAATAGATTTAATAAAGGGGTTGAAACTGAACATTTTTAACTTGATATGCAATGATGTCTTGTATTTGAATCCAAACACATGCATTTGATTTCATTTGATTGAAAAATCTGTTAAATTTCATTAAGTTGGATTTCTTTTCTAAAGTTTTCAAATGATCAAATGGTAGTAGTTATAAAATGTAGTTCAATAAATTTTATTTTCTTTGAATAAAATTTTCAACTACTGTGCCTAAATGAAATATATGCATATTTTCAGGGGGAGAAAACAAATTGCTCAAGAATTCTTATTTTGAGGGGGAGCAAGGTTATTCATTAAGGAGGAGATTGTTAGTGATTCTCAGAGACGCGACTGAAATTGAAAAAGGTTTTCGATGATCAAGATGCTCACTTTCATCGAAAAAGGGGGAGAAATGTTTAATTCAATTTCATGTCAAAGAGCTTTCAAGGCAAAGATTCAATTTCATGACAGGGGGAGAAATGTTTAAAGAAGATTCCGTCTCAAGAAAGAAAAAAAGGGGAGAATTTTTCAAGAGTTTAAGAAAAATCGATTGATCATCTTGTGATCTCTTTTTCTTAAATTTGTGTTTATCTGTACCAAAGTGGCTTGTGTGAAGAAACAAATTCTCCAAATCGAAGAAAGAAAATCTCCGCCAGATCCCTGTCTGAAGATTTTGTGACAAGTTGACTTTGACAAGCCAAAGACTGCTGTTCTTAAAATGATTAAATCCTGAATCCAAGGGAGAGATTTCGGTAGTTAAGCTAATTTTGAGGGGGAGAGATTTCATGAGTCATTATTTAGAAGGGTAATGCTGAAATCAGACTCTTGAGGAGAGCAACAGAGACAATTGTCACAAGGCTGAACTTCCAAAAAACACTAAGACGCTTGGAGATCTTAATTGGCAAGAATCGTCAACACAGAAGATTCGAGAGCCCTTGATTACAAAGGGGGAGATTGTTAATGCTACTTTAAGTGTTGTAATCAAGGCTTATCTGTTTTATGCTTGTAATAAGTCTAGTTTGACTTTCTATAGTCAAGGGTATATAAACCATTGTGTTAGCTTTTGTAACCAACAGTTCATATTTTGAGAGTAATATATGGCATATTTCTCTCTCTAGATTCTCTCTCTCTAATCTTGATAGATCTTGGTTTATCATTTCTGAAGTAGGGTTCTTCTTATATACTGCATGCATTTAATGCATGGCAGTATTACTTTACACGTGGCAGCAGCTGAGTGGTTGCATGTCATTGACCTTTGTAGACAACCTTAGTAGCCGCATGGTGCACAATGTAGAGTCAGAGTTTGTTGTACGATCATAGACAAAAGGGATGTCCGTTCTGACATTTCGTACGGAGACGTGCAAGGGAGGTAAGACAATAGTACTTTGTAAGGAGACTTCATGATCAGCTTTCATTGAAACAGTTCTTTATCAGCGAATGATAAAGTTCAGCGATTGCTGAAGTCTTCTACTTGATACTTCACGTTGAGTGGACAGGTCTTGCATCGCTGATATCCGCATCAGTTCATGAGTAGACTTGTCGCTGGTTCTTGGGCTTGATCTTCGACTTCAGCGTAGAACCTATGTTGACGTGAAACTTGTCTTCATGGATCATAAGTAAACAACTATAACATATCAGCGATCATTATAGAGACTGAACAGGCTCAGAGCTACTGGATGAACAGTGTTCGCTGACTATTTAACTTAAAGAGCAAGAGTTACTATCAGCGGTACTGAAACAGTCTTAGTACTTATCAGCGATAGTGAAACTCTAATACATATTGTTTACTTACAATTTTCACTAAGTGTTTAAGAGAGGGTCATTATCAAATCACTGAAGGTTTGGATCAACAACAGTCTTGACGTCACAATTTTGAATGATGATCATTTCAGCGTTGAAGCGATTGAAATAACTACGGATGAACTCTCCGGATTTTTGGACGACGTAGTACAGGTCGCTGGTATACTTTTCCATCTTGCGGGTACTGGCGAACTGTTGTGAGAATTGGTTGACCAATTCTGCGAAGTTGCTAATGGACTTGGGTTTGAGGTTGATCAGCCACTTGAAAGCAGGACCTGTAAGAGTCGCCCCGAAGCTTTTGCACATGCACACCTCTTGATAATGCGATGGGGTTGATACTGTCCACATCAATTGTTTGTATTGTGCAATATGCTCTGTTGGGTCATTTATTCCTGAATACTTTGGAGTGAAAGTAGGAATATTATATTTCTTTGGGACATCGATGGTCGCTATCGTATCAACGAAAGGCGACGCTTGAAATCCTGTGCGGGGTTCGACGTCGATGGGGACGGCGACACCTGGCAACTTGGAAAGTAGCGACGCCATTTTCTCGTTCTTGTCTTCCAACAACCTAAGTCGTTAGGGTATGAGTTTACGCCTGTCTGAGGGTTGACCCCCGAATTCGGAGATGTCGCCGTACCATTAACGTTTCTATACGAAGAACCATTGGCGTCCCCGTTGAGAGGCACGAAGTATGGCTGGGTTCCATTATGCAAAGGTGGCGGCCTCAAATATTGAGGGGGATATTGCCCTTGATGAGGGTTGTTAACAAATGGCCCCGGACAGGATTGTTGGCGAATGGCCCTGATCCATGATTGTTGACGAATGGCCCTGGACCTGGATTGTTAGAGGATGGCCCTGGACCTGTCTGGAATTGGGGCCTCATGATAGGTGCACCCATAGGTCGGGGACCATTCTAAGGTCCAAATGGATTGCCCATTGCTGGATTCCTCAGAGAAGCAATCTCTACGGCTTCTTTCTAATTCTGCTCGTGTAGAGCTTGGATCTGACTTCGAGCCGCATTCAATTCCGACTGCATTTGAATCATGGGATCTTGATAATTGGCCATATACCTGAAAACAACATAAACTTTGCAAGATCGTCAGAGCGATATATGCGTTGGCTTGAGATTTTCTCTAGACGGGGTCCCACGGATGGCGCCAAACTGTTAATGCCAAAAATCGCCCAAAAGAACAACTTAAGGTTGATGTGGACTTTTAACAACTAAAGAAACATATCTCAAGACCAAGCAACACAATCGCAAGGAAAAATAAGCAAGACAAAGGATTTGGTGACGCGGAAAACCCCAAAACGAGGGAAAAAACCGCGGTCGACTTGTGAGAGTCGACGGTGCACTATAGTTCACCGAACAGGGGCGAAAGTCCTTTCGTAACAAGTGTTTTGTGTACAACAAATTACAAATGAATGTAAAAATAGACTTAGTCGTGTGTAAATGACGTGTGTCATGTGTTAATCGTGTGAAATAAGTTGCTGTCGTGCGGTTCGAACTGTGGTCGTGCGAAGCTTGCATCAATAGTGTTCGTTCGAATGCTCTGTTGATTGTTGTGTTCTCGATGTGTAATTTCTTAGAAAGTATATGGAACAGATGTAGATCAGATTGAAGTGGATTAACCCAGATGATATTGGATTGCAGCACAAGCCCTTTTATAGCTTTCGCCGATCATTAAAGGTGTCTTTATGGCACGCTTTGTAACCGCTGTCGGGCTTTAAATTCCATTGATGACTTGTCCGTTACTGGCCGTTTGCACCATGAATTCTCGTAGACCTGCAATAATGAACAAAAGAAACGGTTTTTACTGTTAACGGTTAGTGTAATCCTACGACCGTCTTAAGTCTCATACGTCGGTCGTACGGAACGTACGACCAACATAAACACGTACGACCGAGTATACGTCTGTGGACAACTTGTAACACCGTATCTAAATGCAAGAATGGTCTTATGGAAATGTTAACTGAGTTTTCTAGCGTCGGTCGTGAGGTGTGATTTTTTACCTAAACAGATAACAATCCATATATATAAGGTCACTGAAAACATGGATAATAAATTTCAATAGCCAAAACAACACCTTTCGGTGACGGGGGAGACCCGATTCCATCGAATGTGTCGGAACACAAAAGTAGGTCACGTGTCTATGTTATAGAGTTCAACTATGGATCGCACAATCATTAGGTTCAACGACCCACGATCTATAGCTCGAGTCCTCCGCTGATCCTAGTCATACTCGTTCACTTGAAATGATAATCACTATGGCCTCACAGTCATCAAGCTCAACACTTATGGTCGATAGCTCGAGTCCTTCGCTACGGCTAACGCGATCATCAAGTTCAACCACCCACGGTCTGTACCTTGAGTCCTCCACTATGGATCACACGGTCATCAAGTTCAACCACCCACGGTCTGTACCTCGAGTCCTCCGTTCATCCTAAGTATATCTAGTTACAAAACAAGGATAAAATTCCCACTTAAACCAATTAACTGACTCCTATGCCTATGGATCCAATACATTACAGTCTAAAACGTTACATGACTCCCAAACGAATATACTAACGCATTCAAAACATGTAACTCTCAAATAAGATGCAATTAACTGCATCATAAGTCCAAGGCTCCTTATCAAGCAAATAAAACGGGGCAAATACCCCAAAGACTCATTTGAGTATAAATCAAGCCCCAAAATAATAAATATTCGGCTAGATACGTGAGCCAATATGGATATATAAACCAAAATGCATCTTTTTCCAAAATATTTGTCTATCAAATCACAATTGTCCTTCGGCCCAAACCCAAAAAAGTGTACAATTTCTCGAATGTCCGCAAGGTCGGGAATGACCAAAATCCAATAACTCACACGTTTGTATTTTAAAACGTCCCATAACATAAACGATGCATATTTCCCAAAACACACTTGTTAGTGTTGAAAGTTTTATAAAGCTATGTTATGTCATGCTAAGCCTTTCTATGTCACTATAAATAACGATAGTTACCTCATTTGTAAGATGTGCACAAAATAGAGAGCTTCAATGTCGAGAGAGATATAGCTTGAGCCTAGAGAGAGAAACATACTCTATATACTTTGAATGTTTAGATCTAATATGAGGAATGCTTCCCTGATCCAATATCTTTTTAGATCTTGAATTGTTGATTGATTATGGGACTCACAATTGCTATAGAGCAGAATTAAAGACATGTTTTTGATACGATAATCGGATCTCGACAATTCAAGTAAAAAAGTTCCGTTTTGATTCGTTCTTCACGATCTATCTTTTTGTAAGTGTGTTCTAATCACTTAATCTTTTATAGATCTGTTTGTTGTTCGATTCCTAATCAATTCCTATATTCCGAATCGAAATTCAACAACAATTCGGTGATTTCGAAAGTTTTTGAGTTTTTCGGTGTTCTTCGTGAAGATTCTTTAGATCCGAAAAATTATTTGTGCATGAATCGATTCAAGCCTCACAAATCGTTTTGTCTATTGATTATGAAGAGATTGCAACAAACAGATTTGAATTTGGTCAAGAAATTAGTCAGAGCTGATTTCTAAAATTCAACACACGTGTTCTTCGTTTGAGATGATAATCGATTTTGTGGTTTTAATGTTTCTTTATCGAGAATTCTACCACATATCTGTTAGATTTTCAGTTTAGATCTATTTGCAAGTTTCAGATTTGTTTTTCATTAAAAAATCAATAGTTTATCAGATTTGTATGTCGACAGCATGAATATCGCCGGAAAACCGGGTTTCGCCGGAAAAAGTAAAATCTGCCAGAGTTTTTGATGTTCTCTCTTCACAGATCTGTTAATTATGTGATTTTGATTTGTTTGGATCAATTCGACGTGATTTCTAGCATGAAATCAAAGCTTTTGTAAGTTGTTGGAAGTTTCGCCGGAAAAACGCTACTCCTCGGAATCTGGAAAAAGTTGGCCGAAAACTTCAAGATTGTTGCATGATGATCTTATGTTGTCGCATGATTGGTGTGCGACTAAAACTCATCTTTGTCGCACGCTATATCAATTCAATCTTATCGCATGGTGGGTATGCGATCAAGTTATGTCGCATGAAACTACTTCGCCGGAGCTTGTCGCCGGAAAAACGGGATGTCACCGGTAATGATGTTGCTGCTGTTTTTCCACGCTACATGATGTTTTGTTTGTCTTGAAAAGCAAATCTTGATGATCACAGAGCATAAAGGAAACAAAATGGAGTCATTTTGAAAGTGATAATTGGAAGAAATTTGAAAAAGAATTCATCAGGTCGTGAATGGCGAAGTTTATAATCTGCCACATTCATAATTGCTGCATGTTAACATTTTCTGTTTAGAAAAATCTTTCTTAAAGATATTTGGAGGCTAAGGGAACTAAAAAAAGGCTATTTGGACGTGGTGTTTGAAAAATAAATGAAGAAGAAACCAACAGTACAATGGTAGTGATTGATGATGAAAATGAATAGTGTTAATTGTTCAGTTAGTGAACTGTTAGAAATCCTAACATTTTTTGTCCTTTTTGCCGTTAGTTTGGTTAAATTTGATCACTTTGTCTTCCAAGCCCTTGTGATATCATTCCAACATTAAGAGTGTCACATATCTCTCTCTCTATGACATCGATTTTTTATCGAATCCTCAATTCCCTACCGAATAGTGTGTGCTACATACCGTATCCTCCTTCGAGCAAAGCCAAACCAAGCTCTTAAGCCAAATTCCTATTCAATTCGCGGTTTATCCACGGATTTGGTGTTATAAACTTAGATTGCAGTTTGGTTTGTCACGCAACAACTTTGCTCGTTTATCTTTCTTGTGGTCTTATCGATACGAGCTTGAGTTTTGACATTTTAAGGATGTTTTTCGTGTACTCAGTCGGGATTATGGAGCACATCGAATCTGGTTTCTCAAAGTTGAAAATAAGAAGAGTAAGAGATTCATTCAAGGGGGAGCTTGAAGACTTGCACCGCTAAAGTTTTCCAAGAAAATCAAGGGGGAGAGGAGCTAAAGCTTTTGAAGATGATTTTGCTTTACAAAACTTTAGGGGGAGAATGTAGGTTTTAAAAGTTTTGTAAAGCTATGCTATGTCATGCTAAGCCTTTGTATATCACTATAAATAGAGATAGTTAGCTCATTTGTATGGTGTGCACAAAATATAGATCTTCAATATAGATAGAGAGACAACTTGAGCTTAGAGAGATAAACATACACAATGTACTTTGAATGTTTAGATGTAATATAAGGATGGCTTCCTTGATCCAATCTCTCTCTAGATCTTGAACTGTTGATTGATTGTGGGACTCACAACACTAAAAGTGCATTTTTCAAAATAACCTCCATTTGTAAGAATAATCAATAAAACACTTTCACTCATGATTTGTTCATCAAAATGCCCTAAAATCCCAATATGCGTGTTTTACAAAGTTTATAGAGTTAAACACATCAAGTAAATCAAAACCCATCAAATACCCAACATTTGATAATTTCATGTAGAATACATAAACACTTTAAAGTGGACATTTTTGGCATGTACAACGTTTTTTCAAATCAACTTGAACTCACCTTGCTAGATTTAGGCTAAATCTAGGTTTTATCCCCAAATCTTAAGCTTCCTTTGGTGAAGACTTTAGATCCATCAACACCCGCCTCATGAAAATTTATCTGGATCACAACCAAAGCCTAGAGATGCCCCAAAAGTAACCCTAAACTCAGATTCATATCATACCTTAGTCAAATCCTCTAATCATCTAAAATACCCAAAAATAGTCAAAACTTCAAAATATGGAAGATACTTCAAATAGGATGTTTGTGGAGATTACAATGGAATGTTTTAACTTGAATAAAGGTTTAGAAGGTTAAGATGAACTTACAAATGGGTTTTTAAAAAAACCCTAAAACTAGATCAACAATGGTGGAAAGATGGTAGGAGAAGATGAAAAAGATGAAGATCTTGAGTTTCCATCCACCAAGCCTGAACTTCTAACTCCAAATCTTTTAAACACCCATGGAGGAATCCATTGTGGATGGAATAAATATATTTTGACCAAATTTAGTTTAGAGAGAGATGAGGTGAGGAGGTAGAAATATAGCGAGGAAAAGTAACGGGGAAGATGGAGAAAAGAAAGTCTTGAAAGAAAGAATGGAAGACATAAAGACGTGAGAATGATTAAGAAAATGAGAAAGGGAAAAGTGGGAAGGTGAAGTAATAGAAAAGAAATTTAACACAACAACCAACCAAAATCCTATCATAGGGACATGTGGTTGATTTTCATTGGTCCTTTCTCAAATTATGCCCAAATACGAACAAAATCATGATTATATCTAAGAGTTCAAAAGGTAATATTTATATAAAACCCGAATAAACATATTAAAAATACTGGGAATACTTCAAAAAAGTTAGAATGATTTCATCCTCGAAATCTATTGCCAATCCATAACTCGAATGTCGCCCACCATGGACTGCTAGATTCTCAACAAATCGATCCTTCTTTGACTTAAACAAACTCGACCCAAAAGTTCCTCTGATATCAAAATCTCACATTTATTTGCACGAGGAATACTTCAAAAAGGTTTTAATTCTAACCGGTACTCGATACCTCCATGCCCTAACTGTTATGTCGATTTCCATGTTGGTTTCTTCAACTGACCGTACTTCAAAACATTACATCAATAAAAGGTGTAGACATTGAAACATGTTTGGGCAATTTCAAATAATACGGTCTCGGTTTTCTCCTAACCTTAGGTGACTCGTTCTACTTCGAGGATGGTCTATGACATCAGTTAATGACTTTCTAAGTGAATCCTAGCCGGGAATTCACTCATATATTTTCTAGCAACCCTAAACTGATACAATGCATCCCAACTACAACGGTTCTCAAAGTCCCTGAATCAATAAATCTTGAGGTTGCCCAACGTTCCATTCAAGAATGTATCATAATATTCTTCAGAAAGCAATTTATCCAAAATTCAATCCTTTCACAAATCTCTAAACTCAATCCAACATTGATCATTCAAAATAAAATCGGTACCAAGTCAAAAGATACCAATAATCAACTACTAGTTACCAAAAATCTTGTATCCCTAGATTTATCACTTATATTGCAATGCTTCTTAGAACTCACGTGAAGTACACACAAGTAATCTAACTCGTCTCAAGGCACACCTCAACATTGGTCATCTAAAATTGAAATCCTTAGCAGGGTAAGATGATTTTGATCATCAATCACTAATTGCCAAAATCAAATATCCGTAGAGTCATTGTTTGCTTTCCAAACTTCTCAAGGAATTCAACACGGACGAACCCCAAACTCCAAATGAGTCCTTGACCTCAAAAGCTGAAGGATTTATGAAAATGTGAATAATGTTCTTTACAAGATGAAGATTATTCTTTACAGGATGAATATTATTCTTTACAAGATGAATAATATTTTTTTACAAGATGAATATTACTCTTTACAAGATGAATAGTATTATTTACAAGATGAATATTATTCTTTACAAGTTGAAGAATATTTTTTACAGGATGAATAATATTCTTTAGAGAATGAATAATATTCTTTACAACATGAATATTATTCTTTACAGGATGAATAATATTCTTTACAGGATGATATTATTCTTTACAAGATGAATAATATTCTTTATTATTATTTACAGGATGAATATTATTATTTACATGATGAATAGTATTCTTTACAGGATGAATATTATTCTTTACATTCAGCTGGAACAAACCAAAGCTTTTATAGCCATAACCTAAAGAAGGAAAAACAACTGATAATTCCAAAAGATTACACAGGATAGCAAAGCAATTAAATAATACTAGGAGCCATCCCTTATCAATTGCCAAAGGTAAGAGTAAGGAAGAAGCAACAATTAGTATAAATCAGATTTGGACCATAGTGACAGTTATGGACCACACTGACACCGAAACTTGAATCATAAACTATACAACTCAAATGAACGAATTCCAAAACTGTTTTAATTACCAAAGGCCAACCAAGAGGAAGCATTACTAACACTTAATATGATGTCTGTAAAATGATCCCTCAATTCAAATCCAATTATGTGCAAACAACCACACAAAGCCTTAACTTGAAGATTTACTAAAATGGAAAAATAACTACTTCAATAATGGGATAACTCATAAGACTAATGCCTCAAAAGCAAGAGTACAAGTACTTAACAAACGGTACCACTTGGATTACGGTACTATCACAAGTTGGACTATCCAACACTTCCACTTCCAAGGCCCTTTGGGTCCCCACTCTTAACGAGGATTTCTTAACATTTAAGTCCCTAACGAGTTTAACGTATCAAGTGCAGGATTCAACAAATATGCCAATCCAAAAAATTTATAAGAATTTTCAAGAAAAATCTTTATAATAATTACTCTTACATGTAAAAATCTACTACCATTTACTATGTAGTTGTGTAAAGTATACACACTTGTCACACATATAAAAATCATTTTGAAAACTACTTGATCACAAATGAAGCTAATAACGACGGCACAAAAATATGCTCGGTGAACTTTTAAAATGATCCGTTATGGTTCTAGCATGTATCTACTTATGCCATGGACGCCGAGTAGTTTTCATGCATTAAAATAGTGCGCAACAGGTTGTTTATACAAAACTTCAAAAGAGAAAATTCACGTAATCGAGTTCCAAAGTTTCCCATTTACCCGTAAAATGACGTAGGATGAAATTTCCTAATAAGACCCGCATGCATCAGTTTATCGTCTCAAAACTTAGCAAAACGATATGTGCATGCCATTTAGTCGTAATATGAATTAATTTAGATTGGCTTCGAATTTCAAGCTGTACCGACAATATGCATCTTTGTTCCAAAAATGGTGGCTATAATGCCATGCATACAAATAATCAATATAATGCACATGTGTGAACCAATAGTGATGGTAACTACAACCGAAAATGCACAAAACAAAGCATTAAGATAAACTGTCATGCTACTCTTATACCCTTACTTGTTAGGACCATAAATGTCTTATTAATTAGAAAGTTATATAAACAATTATAGAGATTAATTATTATTTGTAAAATCCTTATAATGTTAAATGGACTTTAGTGTGTTAATGTGCTTGGGCCTTAATAGTCATAGGCCTAGGTATAAATAGTTTGATTTAAACCTAGTTATTAGGTTAATCGTTCCTTTTACTTTACTGTGTAATCTCTCTGAACGATATTAAGCCTTTGAATGAAATAGATGGATGACAGATTGAAATCATTGATTGCTATTGTTATTGATTGTTGATTATCATTGTTATTGCACTAACCTGGGATCCACAATTGGTATCAGAGCAGACATACACACGATCGATTCAAGGTTTCAAAGTATCCTGGTAAGTTTTTTTCGACTGCTACTTTTCTAGAAATTTCATTCTTTAGATTTTTGCCAAATCGTTAGATTTCACTTATCAATATCAATTTCTCCAACGCTTGTTAAGATTCCTGCAACTTGTGCTTCAAATCCTTATGTGGGTTGTGTTACAAAATCTAGGAAAACGTTTAGCACACAAAAGATTTTTAATCATGGTTTTGAACATTCATGAAATTATTTTATTGTGGGAGTTGCAAACTCCGTCAAGACTTGTTTTATTTTGTTGTTGTCCAACGTTACTTTCGGATACAGTGATATCCATATTTTAATAATGTTTAAGATGTTGGGCAAGTAACTACGACATATGACTTTAACATTGGATCTCCTCCACATATGCTAAGGTTTGGACGGAAAGTTATCTTCCATTATGTCTATGTAAAGATATTTTGGAGAATTTATTTAATGCGAGTTTGTTGAACAATGTTGTTTATATGGTATTACAACAAAAAGGAAAATTTTCGGAATTTTGACATTCTAGTCATGATTTTGCTTTATGCAATTTGATTTCTGGAGGCGAAAGGTTTGGCACCATTAGGGTGATTGGAGGCCATTGAGCCCCCATTGAGTTTCATGGAGTTTTGTTTTACGACGTATTGTGTCGCGTGAGTGCAATTTCTTAATGTGCATACTCCATTTATTATGTGGGAAATTATGAGTTATATTGGGTATTTTGTCTCATTCGGGTTTGGTTGAGGAATATTATTTTGTGCTATAATACGACCAAAAAGGGATTAGTTTTGGAATTTTGGTGTCGCGTAAATTCTCCTTCAAAGATTTGTGTTAGCACACCTTGTTGAAACTTGATCAGTGTACGGATTGATTTATACGTAACGTAAGTAGTGCATGAAAGAACATCCCGACTATATTTCTTAATGATTTGCTTTGTACGCTTTTGATTAAATGATTATTTTATTATCATTTCACGCAAATGCGTTATGTTGACCTAGGGGTGTGCATAACTTGATACACACTCATCCTCGACACATTGATAAACAAATAGCGTGTTATAATGAGTTATTTCATAAATGGAGATCATTTGGTCAAAATACGTTTTAGGATTGTGGGATTTATGCACGGTTTACGATACGGTACATTTTGAAAACACGAATATGTGAATCGTTGACATTTGGTCAATTTTGGCTTGATGAACATTTTGGAAAATTGTGAACCTTTTTGGTTTTAGAGAAAAGGTGTATTTTGAGTGTTTCAATGTGTAAATTTTATGCATCGACATTTTAACGTTTTGTATTACAAGTTATTTTTTTTGTGTAAATGCTCTGTGATGGGGATTTTGGAAAAATCATTTGTCTCCACCTAGAGTGCGTGGAATTATTTAAATGTTTGGAACATTAATGCGCACTATTTGTGCGATTCGAAATTGGAAGTCGATCTAAAACTCTTTTTGGTGTCCACCATTTACAAGCACCTATTATTCTCCTAAGTTTTGAGAAAACACATTAACGTGTGAGAGTCTTGTCAAATAAGTTTTGCGAATACGTCATTATATGACCAAATGAGGAAACTTTGAAATTGATTTAAATAATTTCATTTTTTGAAACTTCGTATGAATCAGCTGATGCATGTTATTTCATTTGAAGAAAACCCCTAGGAAAGTGTTACAAGTTTGCATGTATATTCCAATTTGAGATTTCTTTATGATGTTTTAGCCGATATCTTCGATTGATGAAAACGTATTGATTTTGTCTTTAAACTTGGAACTGACACAAATCATTTTTTGTTCTAACCAAAGTACATTTATGGATCGTTTCACCGTTTTCGTGAAGTAAACTGACGTGTGTGAACTTTGTTGGTGAATTTTGGTCCATGTGATTTTATGGTTAAAGAAGAAATTTTTGGAGTCGGATGTCGTTTAAACTTCTTTTGAAGTACATACAAATCTTTCTTTTGCGCTCTATTTAAAGTAGGAAATTACCTTACGTGCATGACATAAATCAATCCAAGCTAGGGCCGTAACGGTTCCTTTCAAAGAAGTTGTTTATTATGATTTTGCGCTTTGTTAATAATCTAAACTACGATGAAATGGTTTTCAATATGATTTTCATATGTGGGACGAGCGTGTCCATTTTGCACAACTACCGAATTGATAGCAATAGATTTTGTGCGTACGATTAATTTGATATGAAAACTTTTGTGTTGAAAATCTCTATAAAAGTTTTGATTGGCATATTTGTTAAATAATTCACTTGAAAACCTTGAACTTATTAGGACCTTGGAAATGGTAAGTCGCCCCGGTTAAAATTAAGTGTATGTGGAACTTCGACAGTGGAAGGCTGGGTATTCTAACGCGTGTTGGTACTGTAGGCCGGATGGTATCGGTTACAGAGTCGATGTACTTGTTGTAACCGAAGGGTTAGATTCGCGGTATCTTATATTGAGGTTAGTGGTGACCGTTCTTATCGGCAGCCTTGTTTTGGGTGTTGGTCAATTTTCGCATAAGGGACCCTTTAGACACCGTATTGATAACCTTAGTTTGGTGGGAATGCTCGACGAATGGACTCGTGGGAGGAGTTCTGTTGGGTCCCAGCTTGGTGGTATGATTAGGTGTCAACCTTTTTGGGTTCGAGGTCAAGAATCGTTAGCGTGTTTGGAGTGTTGTAGTCTAATCTTAAGGGACGATCCTATCGCTTGTAGGGAATTTAAGAAGTTCAGATTGTAATAAGTGAATTTAGTAGGACGACCTTCCTTGATTGGTGAAAGAATCTATCGATTAAATGATTAATATTTAGACATATTCTTCGAGTTGTATAATCAATGGGTCAGTGACGACCGCATGTTTTAGAGTCTAATAGGGCTTGTTAGAATTAAACGACAGTCAACAGTAGGAACAATTGGAATTGGAGATTCTATTGGTTTCGGTAGTGATCGAAGCTCGGATTGATTTAGAGTCGGGACCCGCAATCGGGGAAGTATGGAACACCTAAAGTTGGGAGACAACCGAAGTCATCTGGTTGGGAGTTACTCCAGTGGATGAAGCGTTCACTCGGACATAAGTACAGTGTGTTTGAGAGGACATTGTTGGTAAGGTTTGCTTGAGGTTTGTCATAACAGTCGGCGTGCGGGAATTTAGATTCCAGTTGGAAGCTATTGGAACATGGTCGGCGTTGAGTTGGTTAGCCTTTGGTTGTAAAGGACATGGTATTCGAGGACGAAATCATTCCAAGGTTAGGAGGATTGTAACACCCCAAAAATTGGAAAACTGAATTTTGGTCGTGCGGACGACCGAATGGGCGCAAGGCCGGACGTCCGTGTCAGCGCGAAAGTCTATGGGTCATCCACAGAAGCAACAGGAGGGGTTCAGATCAGGTTGAGGACGGACGTCCGCATGGGCTTCCAACCGGACGTCCGCGATGGGCTTCCAGCCGGACGTCCACGATGGGCCTGATGAGATATTTTGGTTTCTTTTAAGACCTTTCCCTCTCTCTCTCCTCACTTTATTTTCACAACCCTAAATCAGTTTCCTCTCTCTTTCTAAACCGATTTTCTCTCAATAAATCACAAACCCTTCATCCTCTTCTTAATCTTCTCCACTCAATCTAAACCCATTTCCCCCATTGTTGAAGATATAGAAGCTTGAAGCATTTGTGAAGACTAGGAGCTTTTATTTGGAGGATTCAGGTGATGAAGGTGATCTCTCTCTACCCAAAAGCTAGGGTTTTCGTTGTTTTTATCTTCCCTTCCATTGTGGACTTTATTGGTGTGATTTTGGTTGTGCTTAGTTAAGGAAACCTTCTCCTTCTTCATCTATGAAATTAGGGTTTTAGTATAAGTTGGGATTTTGATGTAAAATGCTTAGGGAATGATTCTACATGTTTGGATCTGAATATTTATGGTTGGAAACGTTTGGATCTAAGTTTTTGGAAGATTTGGCTTGAAGATTCAAGTTTCTTCATAGGAGCTTACGTTTGGGGAAAATCAAGATTTAGCCTAAATCTAGCAAGGTGAGTTCAAGTTGATTTGTGAAAACGTTGTACATGCCAAAATGTTATTTTTCCAAATACTTATGTGTTTTACATGAAAATTACTAATTGTAGAGTTACTTGGTGGGTTTTGACCTTTTCAAGTATTTTACTTTGTAAATATTGTAAAGCACCCATATTTGGGATTTTTGGGAAATTTGATAGGTACATCGTAAATGAAAATGTTTAGATGATTTATTTGGTAAATGGAGTCTACTTGATACGAAAATGCATTTTAGTGTATATTTTGGAAATATGCATATAGTCCGTTATGGGACGATTTAGAAATGCAACAGTATGAGTTTCTTGGAAAAGAGGGTTGTCCCAACCCAAGGTTTTGTTTCCGGTTTTTCATGGATTCGAAATATTTATTGGCAAAGGTGTGTGTTGCTACGTTTAATTTCATTTTATGACTTTTCACGATTGATCTTTTGAGTTAGTCGAGCTTGTGTCTCGGTAATGGATTTTGTCAAGTCTTGGGGACATTTGTCCAGTTTTAATAGCTTAAAGTCAAGTTTTAGACGTGATTTATGGTTATTGGGGAATTACATGTTTTGAATGCGTTTGTTCATTCGTTTGGGGTTGTGTAATGTTTTAGACCTTATTTGCTATGGATCCATAGGCACTTGAGTTTTACGTTCAATGATGAGACGTTGGTTTCTCTTATTATAGCACGGAATAGGCATCGGGTTCCATGGTAAGTAAGATGTGGGCCTATATAGTCGGGCATCGTCCCATGGGCAGTAAGGTGTAATTCCAGATGTGCTTGGCACGGGATAGGCATCGGGTTCCATGGTAAGTAAGGTGTGGGCCTATATGGTCGGGCATCGTCCCATGTGCAGTAAGGTGTAATCCCAATGTGCTTGTTTTGTGGACTTGGGTGACCCAATGTATAGACTTGGAGTGGTTAAAGTTGGGGGCTCCCTATTCTCCACGGGCAATAGATCTGGAGTGATTGAGCTCGTTATATTGTGAAAATAGTCCACACGTTTGTTTTAGTACATGGTTATGTGACCCACTTTTGTGTTCCGTCACATCTACTCAACCAGAACAAACCCTACCTACCCATGAACTAAAATCCCAATTACTTGCTCGACTACTTTAGCAAGGTGACAACATTGATCCCGGAGAAGTTGAATTGGTTGGTCTTTTGAGGAGATAGACAGAAATTCAGTCTCAGATGCCTACTAAATCAGATATACAAGCTATCCAAATATCTATTCAACAGTTAGCCCAAGCCATGACTTCTGGATTTCAAGCACTTTCTGATAGAGTTGATGTTCTTGAGCAATCTTGCTAGTCTCAAACTCAATCTTCAAAACGAAAACATGATGACCAGGACGATCCTGATCACCATCAGGGGGAGAAGAGACAAACAGTTGATACTGCAAGTGGTTTGGGTAATGTTGTTGGAGAATCTAATCAGGGTTTGGGAGGTCAATCTGAAAGACATATTGGTGATACTGCTATGGAAGCTCTAGATGATATCACACCTACGATTGAAAAGCCTGATGGTGGTGATAATAGAACTGAGGAGGAAGGGATGGCTGATAGTTTGATTCAAGATATCATTTACATTGACTCTGAGGATGAACCGGAAAGAACAGTTACGAAGATTAAGGAGGAGTTGGATTATGTATTTGTTGTTGTGACTGTGCAATCTCATGATGCAGATGATGATGAATATGATCAGGTGTTACAACAAAATGATCCGATTGTTGATATTCCTGAGCTAGACATTCATGTAATTCCTGATGGCATAATAAAAGATCCAGTTTCTGATGCTGAAATCAGAATGTTCCAATAGTTCATTGAAAGAGAACTCAATTTGGAGAGACGATGGCACAGAATCAGAATCTTGACACCTTTCCAAGAAGATATTCGTAGAGATCTTTTTGTAAAAGATGTTAAACCCATGGATTTAGTCAAGTTGTATTCCATTGAAAAGATGCCATCACTGCACCAGATAGTGTTTATTCATGTGATGAAGAACAAGGATCAGAATATCGATTGGGTAAGGACTGACAAGGAGATTGTAAAGATTGTGAATATAGAGTCTAAGAAACTGCTCAATGTTTGGTATCCATAGTTTACAGTTGTTAGAACGGATGGAAATAAGTGGTTCTTCACTGAAGCTGATTTCAAGAGTTTAACTAGTGAATTGCCAGAACTCCTGATAAAAAGAAAGAATGGTCTGAAGCTTTTCAATCTGCGAAGAGGTTTCTAAAGAACATGGTGAAATTTTCTAATCTTACAGACTTCCAGTTGGGATTAGAAGCTGGTCAGATCAGAGTCAACATCTTGAAACCCAATCAGAGATTGTCAGATATACAAGGTATTCCTATCTACAGAATCTTTGAAAAACCAGAGCTTGGGATCTTGTACTTCAATAGTAAAAAGAAGAAGTTCTTACGATTTACTGAAGCTAACATGTACAATGATGGGACGTTCAAGGTGATAAAGATTCATCTGAACAGTAAGCTCAGATTGGATGAGAAAGGTTTAGTAAAACTTAAACCGAAATTTAAACAGTTAATTGTTTGTGCCTTGGAAGCAATTGACAAAAGGAGGGATTACAGAAATGCTCTACGAAGGTTTGAGATCATCTTTGGGATAAGGAAGAAGTACATCTCGCATGATCAATTCGAGTAACTACTTCAACTTTTGATACAAAGGGGGAGAATGTTAGTGTCGTTTTTATATAGTTGTATCAAGTTGGGGGGGCCAAATATGTAACTTCTAGGCTTATGTATAAATAGCCTTGTCTAGTTCATTTACATGTAATGTTCTTAACTCAATCTCACTTGTACTCTCTCTATATATTGTAACTCCTTGAAAATCAATGAATATAGGGATTACTTATGAGATCATTGTGTGTTGATTACTTGTCTCTGGGATCACACAGGAATAAATAGAATAATCAAGCCAAGCATTCTTCACTAAAACATGTAAGTCTCACGAAAAAAGGTGAATTCAAGTGATTGAGCTCCAAAGACCGCGGACGCGACATGAACTTTAATCCCTTGATTCGTATCTTGACGGGACTCCCAACGCCTATAAAGTGCTTGCAACTCTTTTGGCCAGTTATTCAAATGTTGCTCCGGGATCGCACTATTGGCTCGCACATGTAGTCCTTAGAATGGATTTTTTTCGCTTTCTTGTTGTGTACTCTTGGTCGGTACTAGTGAGGAAGGTAAAGCGACCTTTGGCTTAGATATACGTACTATTTTGAAGGTCTGTTAACCAGTTAGAAAACATAATGTCAAGTATGTAGGTATCTTACAATCTGTTAATGTAAATAATATAAATGTAAAAACATTTATTTAATAAACAATTTTAAATAAAACATTAAAATATAAAAATTGCTCTTACAATCTCATCAACTAATTGTTGAAGGTGTGCCGCTAACATTAACGTCCCATCAGTTGTTTTAACTCTCCAAGCTAACAGAAAATTTCTTGCCCGCTCGTCTTGTAAATTGTGCAATTTTGACAATTTACATGACTCGGTCATTTTTTCCCACTTAGGTATCATCGAACGATACGGGCATCCGCCTAACTAGGGTGGATTAGTATTTAGCATTGCATTTTTTCTTCCCTTTCATTGTTTCCCTGCATATAAGAATAGCTCTAACAGTTAGAAACAATTCAACATAACAATAAAATGAAAATATCATATGTTCTAACAAACCATAAATTCCTTCACCAATATTCCCTACACCGGTCAGATAGTTTGTACAAAAATCAATCACCTCTTCAGAAGCATATTCTCTAATGATACTACCCTTTGATCGATATCGGCTCCTTACAACCGCTTTTAAAAATCTCATATACATCTCGAATGGATACTTGTACCGTAAGAAAACCAGACTGCATGCCTTTATTTCTCTGACAACATGAGATATCAGGTGAACCATGATATCAAAAAAGGAAGGTGGAAAATAAATCTTGAGTTGACAGAGGGTGAGAGTAATATCCCTTTTCCATGAATCCAACACCTCATTATCAATCACTTTTGAATTTATCATGTTAAAAACAAACAGAGCTTCGTGATTGTGTATCAGATGTGTTCTGGCAAGATTTGATGAATTGTGTTGGTCCTATTTTTGACAAGCAAACAATAGAAGAACAATCCATATTTAAGATGTAGAGATAAGATGAAATATAAAGAACATAATATTCAAGAACTCATCTCATATTCATTGATTCAAAATATGGAGAAGAAAATGAAGAACACCACACTTTACATTTTAGATGACTCTCGTGAAATTAGTCAGTATGTGTTTTTGTGTGTTACTCCAAAAATGACCTCAAAGAAAAATGGAACCCTAAAATCATTTATAAAGTGTCCATTTACAATATAAAAAGGGCTAAGCCCATACAACTAGCTAAAAGCCCATAAGCTAATTATAATGCTAACTAAAAAGCCCATACACTTTTCTTTATAAAACATTTAATTAAATTAGGAGCTAATTTATTCTAACAATCTCCCCCTAATGTTTTATAAAGAAAGCATCATCTTATAGTCTCCCCCTTTCTTTGTTTAGAAACTTTGGTGTTCCGTTCTCCGAGTCTTCAAAGAATCACTAGCTCCCCCTCAAATGTAGGCTCATATTCTTGAAAGACCGAGACAATTAACCCCATTTTGTCCAGCTTTCATGTCTCAACTTCACCGCTATTTTGAACCATCAATGAGCCTTTTTGAGAGAAAACATAAAGCATGCACATTGAACTCCAACCTCTTAGCTCTCCAACGAGCTATAATTCATCCATTTTGGAAAAAAAACGAGTGAGTTGTGCAAGTTTTCCCTCAGCTGCGCATAACGGTCATAAAAACAGAAAATTTGACGCTTAAGATCTCGTTGGGTAAGCATTCAGCACCGAGCTTTAAACATGAATAACAGAGGAGTGAGTGACAATCAATATGTCACAATAGCATCATGAAACCATGAAGAACCTTCGAGAGAACACCATTCTTGAAAGCGAAATGAGCACGAGTGAAATGCAATGCTTTCGGTCCAGCAAGAGTCCATTGACTTTGACACAGATTTGAAATCATACGAATCGGACCACCGAGTAAAACGTTGTGCGCGTGTTTCTGAAACAGCGCAAAGCTGACAGAAAAATCTGAAAATTTCAGGCTTCGGGCTTTTGGCTTATTGCTCACAGAAGCTCTGCACATCAGTACAGAGGCTCTGGTCAGCCTCACAGAGGCTCTGTGATCTGCCTCTGTCACTTCTCTGTTTTGCTCTTAGAACCTAATGTTTCTGCGTATACACACCTTCTATCGTACATCTTTGGAACGTCTTCCGGAAAGCCTTTGCAGAGGCTCTGTGCACATCCACAGAGGCTCTGGACAAACTCACAGAGCTTCTGTGATTAAGCTCTGCAAGCTTGATTAAACTCTCGTTGAATTCTTCTTCTGTAGATGTGATCTGATCTATTACTCTTTGAAGAAAGCATCCCCTGTAGTCTTCTGCGGTTAAGTTCTTTGTACGTGTGCAGCCTCTGTACTCAGCCTCAGAGGCTCTGGGAAACAGCCTCAGAGGCTCTGTGATCTCCCTCTATATAACTTATTTGTCTCTTTACAGAGGCTCTGCACAAACCTATGCACGGTAACCTCTACGCATAACAACCTCTGCGCATAACAGCCTCTGGCAGATAACTTACACCCACTTTGACACTGATTTAGACCATTATAGCTCTGTAGTTTCCAAATACTCAAAACATAAAAAATCTTCATTTTTTTGTTATCTGTTCATATCATTTTGAATCACCTCTTTTGGAGCTCGTACGAAAAAAAAATATGGTTGATTTTCCACAGACGCGCAGATCTGCCCATCAGCTTTCCATCAGCACACTGTTGTCCAATTCAACGATGCGTTTGACACTTCTAAAATTCGAATCTGTTAAATTTCAAAACATGAAATTTGTTCATCAATATGTTTTCAATCAATGGCCTTTTGAATCGCATCGATTGGTGCCTTGATGAGTGAGATATGATCAATTTACTGCAGCATTGCAAAATTTTCAGCATGTTGTCGTTTTTCTCCAATTATATCAAATGCTCATCAACACCGATTTGATGTAAAAATAAGCCGATCTCCATGAATCTTTTAAAACGATGAGTGCAAATACTCAGATCTCTAATTGATCAGGTCAAAAAACTTATTAGAAGCACCCAAAGATATAAAATCTTTTCAGATCAAACTTTGAATATGTAGCACAACACCAAATCTTTCTCAAACATCATTTTCACGACTCAAATGATTTTGTTTTTCATTTAAATGATTATGAGCAGCGGAAGACAAACAAAATCTGAGTAAAAGAGAGTCCAATCTTGGATTTAAATAAAAGTCAGATCAAAGATCAACAACCTTACTACCAAGATGCCAAAAAAATGCTATGGACTTAAGCACACACAAGGATGAGATCATAGATCAACCATCTACTTAGTGCTATCAAATATTAGACCAATGAATGAGAAAGAATCAAAACACACACATGTAATAAATCAGATCAGATTTAACCCAAATAGAATCAAATCTTCACTCAGACATTTCATCGAACATGTGGTGTGCAGAATCAGATTTTGTGAAAAACAATGAGATTTTATGTCAAAACTTATCCAGATCTGATTCAGATCAAAAATGGATTTCAAATAGGCATAAAACAGTAAAAAATAAACAATAGAATGATATTTGTGTTTAGGCTCATGTGATTGAATTAATCTAAGCACCAAAACAACAAATAAATCATCTAATCTTCTATTGTTGCCATAGATGACCAATTTTGAAGAAATGTTTCTTCAATCGGCTCTGATACCAATTGTTGGTCCCATTTTGGACAAGCAAACAATAGAAGAACAATCAATATTTAAGATGTAGATATAAGATGAAATATAAAGAACATAATATTCAAGAACTCATCTCATATTCATTGATTCAAAATATGGAGAGGAAAATGAAGAACACCACACTTTACATTTTAGATGACTCTCATGAGATTTGTCAGCATGTGTTTTTGTGTGTTACTCCAAAAATGACCTCAAAGAAAAATGGAACCCTAAAATCATTTATAAAAGGGTCCATTTACAATATAAAAAGGGCTAAGCCCATGCAACTAGCTAAAAGACCATAAGCTAATTATAATGCTAACTAAAAAGCCCATATACTTTTCTTTATAAAACATTTAATTAAATTAGGGGCTAATTTAATCTAACAAATTGCAATAGGAATCATATTTGTCATTAGAACATGACAATCATGGGATTCCATACCAATAAATTTCAAGTCCTTCATTGACACCAAGTTCTTAATGTTAGTTGAATACCCTGATGGAATTTTAACACATGCAAGCATTGACAAAATCTAGTTTTGTCGACTCTTGACATTGTATAGTAAGTTGGTGGTAGATATATGAGACTTCCGATCTCAAAGGGAGCAAGTTGTGATATAATTCCCATCTCAACCATGTCCTTTCGAACTTTAACCCCATCTTTTCTCTTCCCTAGGATGTTCAACAACAAGCCTAGCAAGTCGTCGCGTACATTTTTCTCAATATGCATAACATCATGAGAATGTCGGACTTGCAAGTGTTCCTAATATGGTAAATCCCAAAAAAATAGACTTCTTTTTCTAAATATTCTTAGGAGGAGTTGTACCACTTTTCCCGAGCACAGTGTTTAGATCTTGAACTCGAGAATTTATAGTTGGTCCATCTAATGGTGGTCTTACCACTCCATGCTCAATTTCTCTGTCAAACGCTCTCTTAAATTTAGTACGGGTGACTCCTTGGAAGCGATCTTCGATGTCCCTTGAACACCTTTTTTCATACAGTTTCTCATCATCAATGAATGTGTGTCATTTCACAAACAGGGCACACTTTTGCTCCTTTTGTACATTATTCTGACAAATTGTCATACGTTGGAAAATCATTTATGGTGCAAAATATCATCGCTCGCAGTCTGAATATCTCCATATCATATTCATTATACACTTAGACGTCTGAACTCCACAAATCTTTCAATTATCGGGGCGAAATAAACATCAATGTCATTCCCAGGTTGTTTGGGACCTTGAATTAGTAATGACATCAGGATGTATTTCCGTTTTATGAATAGCCAAGGTGGAAGATTGTAGATGCATAGAAGAATTGGCCATGTGTTGTGTCGACTATTCATGTTTCTAAATGGATTAATTCTATATGAACTAAGCTTGAACTGTATATTTCTAATTTCCTCTCCAAGTTCTTCACTCAGAATCAATATTCCTCTACCGAGGAGAATCAACCACATGTCTCATCTTCCAGTCTCTTTTATGATCTTTGGCATGTCAACCTAACAATTTTTCTATTTTCGAATTTACAAATAATCGTTTCAATATTGGTATGATGGGCAAATACCACAATAATTTAGCAGGGGCCATTCTTCATATCATCAATGTTTTCTTTTGCATGTTCTTTCCGTTTATATCGTGATGTGCCACGTCTTGTACATTCTTTTAGGTTTGCATACTCATTTCTTTACAATATACAATTGTTAGGATATGCATGTATCCTTTAAATTTCCAATCCCATTGGACACATCAATGTTTTTACATGGTATAAAGGAACATGCAACTCGTTACCTTATGGAAGCATTTGATGCAAGATCTCTATTAGACTAGTAAAACTTTTATCACTCCAACTATTGCTTGCTTTCAAGTTAAACAATTTCACCACGACTGAAAGTTTGGTAAATTTTGTACAACAAGGATACAATGGGTTTTCGGAGTCGGCAAACAACTGCTGAAATTTTTCAGAATCCTTATCAGTAACATTATCCTCCAGATCATGTAACATGTCATTTAAATTATCATGGTTGTCATTGGGTGAATCATCATTATCATCGTCTAAATCTTCGATATTATTATCATTTTCATCACAATCACGAACAAATGTGTTACGATCATCAAATTTCTCACCATGTCATGACCAATATATATACCCTTTCATAAACCCACGCTATATTATATGCCCTTGAATTACATGATATTTCGTAAACTTATGAAAATTTTGACAATCTTTACAGGGACACCAAATATAACTTTCTCCTTTGTTCACTCGATTATTCTCAGCAACTTTAAAAAACTCATCCAAATACGTTAAATATTCAACGGTAGCACATTGTATTTTATACATCCAAGTACTACGATACGTCTTTAATGTAGAAAATAAGTTATTAATGAAAAGCATGCAATTTATTCATAGAATAATTGGTTGGTGGTCATCCAAACCCACTTTTTGAATACCTTGTCTCATATGTGAATGCTTATTAATGGATTGGGTATTTAAGAGAAATTCGGCAACATTTCGCCTTGACTCCCCAAGTATGTCTGTGATACACATACTCGTTAGTGAAATGGGAAACGCCTACCAAACTTTTCTTAAATACTCAATCCACTAATACGCATTCACATCCTAAATGAGACCGGGTATTCAAAAAGCAGTCCCAAAACAGGGACTATCTGAAATTAATCTCTATTAGATTGATTTAGGACGCGTATAAACCTAAGGGCATACACAATATACTTAGACTAAATGAATGTGATTATGGTAATAAGAAATATCTATGATTACAACTGACAAAAAATTGTCGTGTATCGTTAATTCGATTAATCAAATGAACAAAGTAATCCTTGACCTCCGATTGTTCAAACCATTCTTTAAAGTATAAAACCAACACAAATTTTTAATAACAATTCATGAACATATATATATATATATATATATATATATATATATATATATATATATATATATATATATATATATATATATCTTTGTATTTGAGAAAGAAAAAACACTTTTATGAAATTCTTGAAGAATGTGAAGATCTTGAAGAATGTGAAGAATATCTTGAAAAAAATGTTAGCCCCAAGTATACAAGATGTAAAAGTATTGAAAATATCACAAGTCAGAAGACCACCAGAGATCCGACAGAAGACTTAGAAGAAAATCAACAAGAAGATCATCAGAGCTCGACAGAGCTCTGGCAGAAGACTTCTTCTGTTCCACCAGAAGAACTGTTCACACCAGAAGACCATCAGAGCTCTGGTAAATGAAGACCTCTGTGAATCTTAAGTCTCGTAGAAATCCCTAAGTGTCAGACATGTATCCGTACTTTCCATGTAAGCCCTAAAAGGACGAGGACACACTTTCCACGTGTCACCCCAAGATTAGATAGTACACTGTTTTTCACTTTATCAGGCTATAAATAGAAGGGTAGTGGAACGCACATTTGTAAGCTTTTGGAAGGATTATTTTCCACAATTGTGAGAGCACACACTGCAACATTCCTTTCCACTATCACTATACGATTTGTCACCTGAGAGATTTCAGAATACACACACAAGAAAGTGTTCTTGGTGTTATTCATATTTATCAATATACGAGCAGCTTATTTATTGATCTTGTTATCATTTAATGTTCATTATTGATACTCTCACTGTTACATACTCGCATACACAATCAATCATATTTAATAGATTTATATTATGCTTTCGCTATCTGTTTTATGCTATTTATATGAAACAACTTGAATCTGGGAACCTACAATTGGTATCAGAGCAGATTGATTTGCTTAAATCAAATCAATCCAATCTAACCAGGTTGATTCACTGTTGTTGATTGTGTCTGTTTTTCAAAAGCTTCATAGTATACTCTGTTTTTCCTGTTTAATGGTTTAAAACAAGTTTTCAGAGTTCTTTTAACACTTGCTTTAAGCTCTCTAGTTAGTCTGAATATCTTATCTACTCTAGTTACTGTTCCTTTGGTTACTATTCATCTACTTTCAGTTTAAAACCCTTTTAAAATCTTTCCAAACCTTCATACTCTGTTTTCTGAAAAGATGGCTAATAACAACATCAATGTTGTCTACACGGCTGGTTCTCTGACCAAACCTCCTACTCTTCTGAGAGATGAATATCCTCAATGGAAGATTAGGATGGTTAACTTCTTTGATGGGATGGATAGAGACATAATGCGATCTGTCACTGATGGACCATTCCAACCTATGGTTTTGGTTCCTCGTGTACCCGGAACAGAAACTACTGTTGAGGTTCCTGCTCACTTCGAAGTTAAAACCACTAGGTTTACTGAGGAAGAAAAGCTAAAAATGGAAAATGACCTTAAGGCAGATAGAATTCTGATTATGGTCATTCCCAATGATATTTTCCAAGAACTAGACTCATGTGTTACTGCAAAAGAAATCTGGGATCAACTTCTAAATCAACTCGAAGGTGGTATAAAAACCCAATAGAATAGAAGGACCCAATGTATTAATGAATACAATGATTTCAAAGCACTTCCTGAGGAAACCTTACAACATACCTACAACAGATTCAATGTTTTAATAAACAAATGTAAGAAGTGTGGGGTTGTTCGGTCGAAGGAAGATAACAATGTCTTATTCTTGAAAAGTTTAAATGATGAATGGTTGAATCTATCCATGCCTCTACAAGCTAACCAAGATTTGGATGCATGGTCTCTTACTGATGTGTATGGCACTCTTGCTGCACAAGAGAAGGATGTTGTCAAACAAAAGGGCAAATCTACCATTACAGGTCCAATAGCTTTGATCTCTGATTCGAAAACTCCCACTGAAGGAAAGTCCAACAGAGAAAGTACTAGCAGAGAAAAGAAGAAGGAGAAAGCTAAGAAAAAAAAGGGAAAGAAAAGTTTGATTGCTGAAAGTGATGAAGAGGAGAGTTCATCAGAGGATGATGATATCAATGCTTTTGACCAATCTCTTGCCCTAATAACTCAAAAGTTCAACAAGATATTTGGTAACAAAGTATTTGATAGAAAAGGAAGATATGAGAGAGAAGAGAAAGACGAGAAGAGAGGTTATGCTGCAACGCACCATCAGAATAACAACAACAGAGCTCCACAAGAGCAGAGACCACAACAGAAGTACAATCCTCCAGCCCCCCAGAAGCAAGCTGATGTTGCCCAGCCCATCAACTAGAATGATAGAAGATGTTTTCGATGTGGCAAACCAGCCATTTCTCTGCTAACTGCAAAGGTAGACTGGTAAAAGACCAGGACTACTCAAGTACAACTACAGAGAGAGAAGTTATGTTGCTGAGATGGAAAATTGGATCTCTGACTCGTCCTCTGATGACGAACCAGAGCAAGCGAATTTCTGCGGGGTTGTTGTCGATGATGATAGTTTGGAAGAGGTAGCTGACTGGATGACTGGAGAGATGCCAGAAATATCAACAGATGCAAATGTGTCTCGGAATGCATGTGCTCTTTCTGTGACAGAGCCAAACCACAGAGCGCTGGAGACCACTAAACCTAGTGCCAAGGTATGTACTACTTATGAATCAAAATCTGACTCTGAGCTGGAGATGCTTGTGTCTTTACTTACTGAGGAATTTCAGCTGTTGAAACAAAAGATTTCTGAGGAAAAAGAATTGAGAAAGCTAGCTCAGAAGGATCTTTCCTTCTACAAGAGAGAGAGAAATCTATTGGAAATGGAGAAGGAAGAGATCTCCAAAGAAAAATCTGAGCTAGAAGTTTTGCAAAAACAGAAGGAAAATTCTTTTTCTGAAAAGTGTAAAGAATATGAGGAAGTTCTTAAGCAAAAGACAGAAGAGGTTAAAAAATCTGAATACGAAAGACTTAACTCTGTCACTCTAAAGGACTATTTTCAAATAGAAAGAGAGGTTTTGTTAAATCCAAATCCGTGCAACAAATATGAAATCGAAATAATAAGCGATAAGAACAATGATTTCAACTGGTCATCCCTGTATTATGCTTTAATCAGAGTGTTTACAATACAATTCAGAAAAGCAAATGAGACAACTAGCCTATTTTCTAAGGCTAAGCAATCTATTTATATGGCGGGCCCGTGGTTAACAAGCCCACAGCCCGTTCACTAATAAGGCTAAAAATAAAGAATTACATTCAGACCCTTGAACTTTAAATCAACATTAAATTGACCCTAACAATCTCCCCCTTTGATTTGAAGTTCGAGTTCGCGCTCTAGCTCTCGCCAGTTGAAGACATATCTTTTGCGAAGCGCGAAGTGAATCTTGAACCATCTGATAGCACGGCGGTAGTCGATGCGATCTTCAACCAATTCTAAGGCATTCCGAGCATTTGTTTCATTCGGATTCGGAACATATGAGTACCTTGGATTTTCAGACTCGTGTGTAATGATCTTTCGAATAGCATCTCAAACTTTGAGGAGTCTGCCGTCGCAGAATCTTTCTACCTGACTGAACCGCAGAAATCTTTTCTCTGTCTGTTCATTAATGAAGACGATCCTAAACTCTGGTTCTAGAAGCATAGCGTTCTCGGGATACATATTCAATTCAGGGGCTTTCAGATTCGGTTTTATCAGATTTACCTTCTTAGCCCTATTCTCGACCGCCATTTGAAAGTCCGTTAGATATGACATCATAATGGTACGGACCAGGTATCGACGAACAGCTTCGAGTGCCTTTGTAACTTCAAGCGGTCAGATGGTTCTTGTACGAAGGTCTTTTAGAATAGCCAGGAAGTCGAATGGTCGGAGGTATTGGAAGTCGGCTTCAGAGAATTTCCAATCATTCCCATCTTCACGTCGGACAGTGAATACTGGGTAGACGATTTTCGTGATGCGTCTTGAATGGATGTTAAGTACCTCTGTGATCTGATGCTTGGTTCTGACTTGGCTGACTGGAAGACACCGCTGCATTGTGCTGATATAACGTCGTTGGTATTCGGGGTTGAGGTTGTAAATACCAAGGCAAAAGGTCGGCTCGATCGGGCGAAGCTTGTGGACGAACAACTTCTTCAAAGATTCCTCCAGATGAGGGATAAGTACCATGATCTTCTCCCAACGGATTTGTTGCTGAGGAGGGGGAGGAAGATCAGAAGCTGTCGTTTGCAGAGGAGTTGTCGGAATATTGGCAGTAGTAGTTTCAGGTCTTGTTGAAGTTCCAGTGGGTTGAGCATAGTGAACGGGAGAAGTACCATAAAATTTTTGGAGCAGGAACTGATCATAGTCGATGTTGTCGTCTTCATCAGTAGGGAAAACCAAATTTACATGGAGATTTACGGCACTGGCAGCTTTTTGATACCATGCATCTTCGGTCTCCGGGTTGGCTTCACAGTCTGGATCTATCATATCCAGTAGAGGTCTGTCTGATGAGTCAAAGTCGATCAATCCCTATTTTGAACCCTCAGGCTTTTCAACCGTCGGGTCTTCTTCATTTGATATATCCATGTCAATCACCATTTCAGCTAAAGGTAACTCGGCTTCAGGATCTGTTCCGGTTGTAGTAGCCGTAGTTGAAGGTTCCGGTTGAACCACAGTTATAATTTTAGCAGTGAGGATCTGGGCGGTCTCGTTTCAGACCTGGTCAGGATCTGGGCGTTCTCCCCCTCACGGTGATCAGGATCATCCTGGTCATCGTGCTTACGTTTCAGACCGCCTGCTTGACTCTTACGGGTTTCTTCGAGTGAGCGGACTCTTTCGGACAGCGTTGTGAGCGCTCGGTTATAGTCCTTGAGAGTCAAGTCAATGCGATCCAGTCGAGAGGTAATTGATGTGGAAGGAGCAATGACCTGTGTTTTCAGAACGGTGATCAGGTCTGCTTCGGGCGAGGCATTGGAATCCTGGAGCAATTGGGCTAGAAGCATCGTCTTGAGAGTTTCCACCGAGTAGGTAGGTGGAGGAGCGGTTTTAGCTTCAACGATCTTCGCTTTGCCTTTGTTTAATTTGGCGAGCTCGGCGACGACATGCAGTTCCATTGCTTCGCGGACAGCCTTGAGGGTACTGTCCAGGGACCCTTGCGATACGAAGTCTGGGTGAGTAACTCCGGGTTCCTTTAGATTACCTGTTGAGGCATCTACCGCGGGGGTAGAGCCACCTACGTTCACAGTTGGCATATCGGTAGCTGTGGTAGGATTTCCCTCCGATCCTTGTGTTCCACCTAGAGGTGAAGACACTACGGTGGTTCCGGTCGAGTCACGAAGATTCTCGACTTGGTGTTGCTCTTCTTGTGTCCTAGCCAAAGGGTTTTCAATAGCAAATGGCGCTAGACTCGATTGTGCACGAAAAGAAGTTGCGACCGGGGGCTGCTGGTCGCTTGTTTCAACACCAGCACTCTCTGAGTGAGAGGCCGGTGGAAGTTGTGCTATATCCTCGTGATGTACTGAAACATCCGTCTTTTGAGAGACGGATGAGTGGATGAGGGGTCGTGCAATTGCTCCGTTGGGTCCACGGAGTCTTCTTCAATACCCCGTCCCAACAAATGAGACGAGATAGTAGATGTGGCTACCCGGCTGTCACTCGGTTCGATTCGCTCAGGAGCCTTGTTATCTTGACTGCTCAATCTTTCCTGGTTCGCTTTCGAACGCAGTTCTCTCCAGCTCGCAGTTTCTAACTCAACTCCTTCTACTCCCTCAATCCTAGGTGAAGCATGGGTAGGTGAGTCAAGTGGGATGCCTTCGGTGAAGTCGGGGTTTGGTCCGATACGGGGAGGTATTTTTGAGAGCCGAATGGCACGGGTCGTGTCAGATGCCGTATCGGAGTCAGATTCTATGTTATGAACCTGGAAGATAGGTGAAGGCGGGTCGGAAAGATATGGTGTGGAGTCATGGTGAAGCATCGGTCGTGAGGACGATGCTCCGGCTTCACCTGTTGGACGGGGTTGGCTGGAACTAGGTTGCGATACCGCTGCACCACTCACACTAGTTCCCCTTCCCCTCACAATCAACACACCCCGCCCGGCAATACCTGTTTGCTGGGCCCTACCACCTCTCATTCTTGGACCCTCACGTCTCTCAGGTCTAAGTCCCTGGGTAGGTCCCTCCGGTGCTGGCTGGACCATGGGATTCCCTATCTCTTCCCTATATGCTACTACCCCTGGTGCAGCGGGATCGACGATAGCTAAAAAGGCTTCAGGGATGGGCATGGCCACCGCATTGGATGGAATGCGGATGACCATGTATTGTAGATGATGGTGGGGACAAACTGGATGGGTTAGGCGTCGCGGTATGGCAGGATTGGCGTCCATGTGATGTCGGACAGCGAGCGAAAGGAAACGCGGGTAGGGGAGGAACTTCTTCTGTTTCGAACCTCCGATTTGGCGAATGGCCTGTACTAGTTCACGCCAGATAATCATTGTTGTGTCGATGTGGCGGTTGTAGCACACGGCATGGAATAGGCATAGAAAATCGTCGGTGCACTGGTCGATGCCCTTCCATCTCGATGAAAGACATATGTTCAAAATTGTGAACAGAGTATACCAGATGCGGGCCAGATACTTACGGTTGAACGCGGACGGGCAGTCGAGAGCATGATTGTACCCTACCGTGCGGACTTGTTCGCACAGCGTTTGGTCATTGACCGTGGGGTCGTATCTATGATGTTTGCCAGCGGTGGCTTCCGGAAGTGAAAGAAGGCGACGGAAGGAGTCCGGTGTCATCGTGAAAGGTTGGTTGTCAAGCTGGGCGGTGATTGTCTATGTATTCCCAGCAGTGACGACTCGGGCACTGAACCATACATGAAGGACATATATGAGCGGAACGTCAGCTGTGGCGGTGAGTGCCTCAGGGAGAGGGTGACGGGTAAGTATATCCAACAGAACACGATGTTGTGGCTGTGGACGGAACTGAGCCGGGTCCAGATGATGATTGTTCGGCTCTATCTCCGTGCCATGGTCAGGTTCGACCAAGGCATTATCCGCTGCCTCGTCTATAAAATCCTCTTGAGGAATTTTCTCTTCCGGAGGTTGTTGTGGATTTTGGTGATCCGCCATTGAAGTATCTGTAAAAGAAGGCACAGTTAGTAGTTGTGGCGGAAAAGATTGTCAGGGCGTACCTTTGCTGTAATGGCTCAATCTGAAACAGACCGAGGACTGGCAGAGACAAAACGAGGTACTGAATTGGCCAAGATAGGGGTGTCCGGACACAACTGGAGAGTTGCAAATCTATCCGGACAACACAGGTTTCCGGACAACACATGTTGTCCGGACGGGAAGAATGTTCCCGGATTATGTGAACATGCCGGACAATAGGTATTCCGGATGATAGAGGTGTCCGGTCAAAGGAGTCCGGTCACACTAGCTTCCCGGTAGTTGAACTTACCGGAAACCCGATGGTTCCCGGACAAGTAGGGTTTCCGGGTGATGTGAGAGTCCGAACAAAATATCTTGAAGTATGAACGTTACCGGATAAACTACCCTAATCTTGAACGTGTCCGGATATGACGAGCGTCTCCAGACGATATTCAAGATTTCCAATCTAACACTACATCGATTTAATCACTGTGGAAAGCATTTAGGTAGTGTCGACATGAGTAAATGATCACACAGAGGTATCTTAATCGTGCTAAGCAGTACCAAACGACCCGAAACTGACGAGGCGCACATGGGGGTTTGGGACCTGACCAATCGACTAAATCGATGGTCGAGATGTGTGCCGAAGTTTGTGAACCAAGTATCAATGTGATCGGAAAGGAAGGACGAACAACATACCTGAATCTGGACGAAAAACGATCGAGAATCAAGGATGTGAGATGGAGTCCGAGCGAGAGAGAGTAAGACGAGGGTTTAGGGTTTTGTCAGATAGTCCGGGTATTCGTAAATGAATGACCCCGGATCCTTTTATGTGTACAAGAAATCCGGATGGTGTCCGGGTGCCCATCTAACCCGGATGGTGACCCGGTCCGGAAACCTACCCGGAAAGGTGAGGTTTCCGGATACCCTATCCGGATACCCTGGATGTGAAAATTCGTCTGTCCTTTTCGCGAGAATTTTGTAAAAAACATTGGAACTGTAAACAAAAGGACCTTCTCTCGCTCCCCCTCAAGCGTAGCATGGGGATTTCATTTCTCCCCCTCGGATAGTGCAGTAGAGTGCAGTGAGGAGTCTGACAACAAAAACAGCTTTTAGCATTTTGAAGAAAAAATAGTGTCGCTCCCCCTCAAATGATGAACGTAACTTGAGAATCTCACAGGAGTGCCCACACACACAAAAAAAAAACTTTTTAGCATTAAAGAAAAACTGTGTGTGACTCTCCCCCTCAAAGGATAAGTAAACTTACCTGATACTTCTTTGTGCTCCCCCTAAACACATGAACACACTTTGAAAGCACAGAGATAGATAGATAAACAGACATAGATGACAGTATGAAATAAAAGAAACACACGAAGAAATAAAGGACTACAAACGAAATCTACGAAATAAGTACAGAGACTAAATCTAACGGTGTAACTGGAACAAGTAGAATACAAGTGCGAGAAAGTGTGTGCTCATTCATCAGGAGGGTAAACACCGGATGATGAGTAGACAGTTACTCGTATATGTATGGAACTTGTAAAGGGCACACAATCGGATTAAGTCGTCAGTTTTAGCATACCTAACTTGGACACAAGAGTGTTAAAACGTTTTTCGTCCAAAGCTTTGGTAAATAGGTCTGCTAGCTGATGTTCAGTATTTACGAAGTAGAGTTCGATGGTACCTCTTTTGACGTGATCCTTAATGAAATGATACCGAACGTCGATGTGCTTCGTCTTGGTGTGTTGAACCGGGGTACTTGACATAGCGATGGCGCTCTTCGAGTCACAGTAAATCGGGACCTTGACGTACGTGAAACCATAGTCTTTGAGTTGCGTCCTCATCCAGATGACTTGGGAACAGCAACTCGCGGCAGCCACGTACTCCGCCTCGGCAGTTGATGTTGAAACGCATTGCTGCTTCTTTGATGCCTAACTCACTAGGCTATCTCCTAAAAATTGAATGTGACCCGACGTACTCTTCCGGTCCAGCATGCAGCCCACGTGATCCGCGTCGGAATAGGCGGATAGTGCAAAACCTGTCTCTCTCGGGTACCACAGACCAAGATCAGCAGTACCACATAAATAACGAAAGATTCGTTTGACAGCAGTCATATGGGACTCTTTAGGTTTTGATTGATATCGGGCACACAAGAAAGTTGAGAACATAATATCCGGCCTACTTGCAGTTAAGTACATTAGAGAACCTATCATCCCGCGATACAATTTAGGATTCACATCCGTTCCGTGAGGATCGGCGTGAATCTTTGTATTGGGCGCCATGGGTGTTTTCATTGGCGAGGACTGGTCCAGCTGGAATTTCCGAAGAATATCCTGGATGTACTTAGCCTGGTTTATGAATATCCCGGTCGACAGTTGTTTAACTTGAAACCCAAGGAAGAAATTCATCTCGCAAAGCATGCTCATTTTGAAAAAATTTCCCATACGAGTGGCAAAGTTCTTAGCATATAGGGAACTGGTAGAGCCGAATATTATATCATCTACATACACTTGGACGAGGAGTATGTGACCATTTTCGTTTTTGATAAATAAAGTCGAATCGATTTTACCTCGTGTGAATTTGGACTTTATCAAAAACTCAGACAGAGTTTTGTACCATGCTCGCGGAGCTTGCTTTAGACCGTAAAGCGCCTTGTCTAAAATGTAGATGTGTTCAGACCTCGATTCGTCCACGAATCCGTCTGGTTGCGACACATAAACTTCTTCCTCGATATTACCATAGAGAAATGCGGTCTTCACATCCATTTAGAAGACTGTGAAGTTCTTGTGTGCGGCATAAGCAAGGAACATTCGGATGGCCTCGATTCTCGCTACCGGAGTATAGGTTTCATCATAATTGATCCCTTCTTGTTGACGGTACCCCTTGGCCACGAGACGCGCCTTGTTGCGTACGACGATTCCGTCTTCATCCTTCTTATTCTTGAAGATCCATTTGGTTCCTATCACCGTCTTGTTCTTTGGACGTGGAACCAGTCGCCATACCTTCAGAGCCTCGAATTGGTTGAGCTCTTCTTGCATAGCAATGATCCAGTCCATATCTTCAAGCGCTTCGCGTACGTTCGTCGGCTCGATGTTGCTTAAGAAGCCGGAAAATAGACAGAAGTTGGCGGATGCACCTCGTGTTTGAACAGGTGTGGAGGGATCACCGATGATTTGGTGTAAGGGATGAGCTCGCGTCCATTTGGTGGTATGCGGAAGCGGTTGCTGAGTAGAGTGAGACGCGTCCGAATCCACATAACCACCAGAAGGTAGGTCTTGTACCGCCTCGAGTGTTGCAGGTTGATTTCTCGGAGGAGGTGGAGGAGGATTCGTCGATGGTTGGTCAACTCCCGGTTCCGAGGAGTTCAGAAGTTGAACGTCGGTTGTAGCAGAAGACGAATCACCAGGAGTGATCTCCGGAGTTGTAACAGGTTCCTCCGGGGGGATAACAGTATCAGTAGATGTTGATGACGACGGTTGTGCTGTCTCCACAGTGATGGATGACGTGCTTGTAGAAGGCGGCGGACCGGATAGGTGCGACGAGTCCTCAATACGAGCAGCTTCAAGTCGATGTTGTGCTGAGACAGTAGGGGAAACATTAAAGATGTCATCATAAAAATACTTAAACAATAAATCTAAATCAGAAGAGTTATCATTCGATGAAGATGCATGATTCGGATTTACTGTCGCTTGTGTAGATCCCGAACTTGGAGGTCCGGAAGCTAACACGCCAGTTAAACCGGGTTCTGAACTGTTGTGTTCAGAAGCCAAGTCTGCGGCTTCGTCGAATGTCACGTTTATGCTTTCAACAACGGATTTGGTCTGTTTGTTGTAAACGCGATACGCCTTAGCCTGCATGGAGTATCCGATGAAGACTCCTTTGTTCGCCTTTGGGCTGAGTTTGTCGATATCATCTTTGTCGACACCGCTTCGGCCCACAGAAATAGCGGCAGGTTGTCTTGGGAAAGCATAGTGCGAGCAGCCTCGACAAGAGTGTGGTTGCGTCGTTCCACCACTCCGTTTTGCTGAGGAGTTCGTACAGCCGAGAAGGTCTGAGCAATGCCGACAGAAGTCAGATAAGTATCTATTGTCTGATTCTTGAACTCTATCCCATTGTCGGTTCTAATAGATTGAACTTGCTGCATTTTGTTCAGTTGGACAGTCTTCAGGTGGTCGATGATTAGCTCCGCAGTTTCGTCTTTCGAACGTAAGAACAGCACCCAGGTGTAGCGCGAGAAGTCGTCCACCATCACGAGAACATATTTGCGCTTGTTTATGCTTGGAACACGCATCAGCCCACACAGATCCATATGAATAAGTTCTAGGGTCCGGGTCGTGCTCGGAGTTGCCTTCGGCGGGTGCGGCACTCGCTTCATCTTTCCCATCTCACATGCCCCGCAGAGAGGATCCTTCACGAACTGAAGGTCGGGCATGCCTTTTACGTGTCCGCCCAGCACCAACTTGTTGATACTCTTGAAATTTAGGTGCGATAGTCTCTGATGCCAAATCCAAGCTTGTTGGGAATTGGCCTTTGACATGAGGCAGACGGGGTTATCGGGCTTCAGAGTAGCGAGGTCGATCGTGTAGAGATTGGTCTCCTGTTTTCCAACCAATAGTTCCTCTCCGTCATCGTTGAGGATTCTACACCGTGTCTTTTTGAGGCTGACCTCGCGATCTTTGTCATATAATTGCCCGATGCTGAACAGATTGTGTCCCAATCCCGCGACGTATGATACCTTCTTGATTGTGAGATTATCTTGAACAATGTCGCCATAGCCCACGATCGGCGCCTTGTTATCTTTTCCAAATCTCACGTGTCCACCGTATTCTTCCTTGTAGCTCGTGAGAAGCTCCTTCCTTCCGGTCATGTTCTTGGAGCATCCAGAGTCTAAGTACCACACATGACCGTGCTGCAAAAACAGGTTAACGGATTTTGGGTACCCAAATTTTCTTGGGTCCTGGAGGGTTAGATTTGGCACCTCGTGGAGGAACTTGATTTGACACAGATTTCCCCTTGGGTGTATGTTGTACACCTTTGGCAGGACCTGGTTTTGGCACAGGTTGCCTCCTTGGTGTAGAATTTACACCGTTTGGAGGAAAGTTATTTTTAGCAGGTTGCCTCTTTGGTGCCGGTTTAACCTCAGTAGGAGCAGCCCGCTTTGCATTGGGTTTGGTCTCCCGCTGTGGTTTAACCTCTGATTGGTACCCTCGTTGAGTATGGTGTTTCTTATTGTTTGTACGAGGGTTTCGTTTGGGTGTATGATTAAACATGTGATGTGACCCATACCAATCATTTAAGTTAATTTGATCAAAATCATTCCAACCACATCTAGAACAAACTAACCAATCACGCAATAATTGAATCAATTGATGAACTGAATTAAGTTTAATCGGGAAAGAAACTTCAAAACGATTCCAATTATTCCAAACACAATTGTCTTTGTTTATTCTAGACTTGAAAGCAGTAGGGAACGACTTTGACGCTGCATCCTTGACAGATTCCTTGTTTAGCCACTTTGGTTTTTCTGGTTTTGCTTGACCATTATTATCTGAAACAAAAGGGACAGAATGATCAGTGACTTTAGAAGGAACATTATTTTTGGTAGGCAATGGTCCGGTCTCCTGCCTCGGCTGTGATTGCCTTTTAGAAACAGGTTTAGAAGTTGGTTTTGATTGAGAAATCTTGATCACAGCTGGGGCCTTTGTTTGAGAACTGCTACCGTTTAGAAAATTGACCGGATGATTGACTACTGGAAACAAAAAATCAGTGTGACACGGGAGAGGTTTGTCGAAAGGGAACGACTCAAACTCTCCATCAGAATTGCCTTCAGAGTTCATGAATGCTGAAAAATCGACATCCGGAATTATTGGACTTGGACCGGTCGAGGAAGGTGAGGAACACTTTGTGCTTGTGTGCTTTTGGGAACTTGGTGCGGAAGCTAAGAAAAAATCAGAGTTTAAGTTCCTTAAAACACTCTCGTCTTGAGAATCTTTACCATCTTGTGAAGTGGAAATTTTACCAATAAAAGCTTTACACTAAGACGTTTCTGATGAATTCGAGGAAGAGTCAGGTGAAATCTGTTTTTCAGATTTGAGTTGGTCAATTTTCTCTTGGAGTTGACCATTTCTTGCATACTCCTCCATCTTTTCTGTTGCCAAAGCAGCAAGTTTCGATGTGAGCATATTAATTTCACCTCGAAGGATTTCCTGTCCTTCATCAGACACAGCTTCGGTTTTGACCGGTTGTAGATTCTCAAGTTTCTCAGAATTGAGTTTCTCAATCTCAGAGATTAGCGCTTTCTTTTCATTTTGAAAAATAGACCTTTCTTTCTCAAACGATTCCTCTAACTCAACAATCTTTGCTTCCAAGATGAGAGGGGGAACATAGAGTTTAAACTCGTCCGTCTCAATCTTGGTTGCTGATGCTTGGTCCTCATCCTTTTTGGAGGAATCCTTGGTCTTAGCAACCTTGTAATGGTCGAAGTAGTCATTTGAGAGATACTTTTTGTTCTTTTTATAGGAATTATTCAAAGGTTCATAACAAAACGGAAGCTGAATTCCTCGTTTGTGTGTGCGCTTATATTCCTCGGTGTCCTCTTACTTTTCAGGTTCAAGAGGACCAGTCCATTGAATGGCATATTCCGGATACTTTTTATCTAACCCAAAACATGCAAAATCATACAAAGTTGGAGTATACCATCTTCCCTTTTTCAAATAATGTGGGTTATCATATCCGATACCCCATTCTTTGTTAAAGTACATGAACTCTTTGGGTTTATTCAGAAAGATGGTTTGATCAGTTTGACCCCTTTTGTGGAGTTTGGTTTCAAGATCAAGAATTTTTGTAACAAACTCCTTATGCTGAATTTGAAGAGAGGAACATTGATAAACAAGTTCTTCTTTCTCATTCATGCACTTATCAAACTGAGACTGAAGATCAGATAATTTGGCCCTTAAGTCTTTGGGTTCTATTTAAAGGATTTTGCATCTTTCCTTTATCATAGCATTTTCAGACTTATGTTTATCAGTTAATCGTGTTTGAACATCTAGCTTTTCGGTTAGTGAACTAATCTCAAGCTGTTGTTCTTTAGTGGTGGCCTTAAAGGAATTCGCCTGATCAATAAGGGATTGCATATCATTCATAAGCTCTTGTTGAGAAAATTCACATACCTGACTTGTCTTCTCTTCATCAGCTGGAGAGTGATAGCCCATGAAAGCATTTGCACCATCAGGATCGCTTTCATCATCAGAACGACCCAACCAGTAGTCGTTTTCCACGAACATAGCTTCTCCAGCTTCCTTCTGCTCAGCCAGTGCCAGTTTGGCCTTGTAGTAGTGAGAATTCTTTACTACAGGCCTTTTGCAGTCTTTAGCAAAATGACCAAGCTTTCCACAGTTGTAGCAGGTCACTGGTTCATCTCTCTTCTTTCTATCATCTTTCTCCTTCTTCTCCTTCTTCTCAGACGTGTCCTGCTCATCAACTTTCTTCTTTCCCTCGTGCTTGTCTTGATAATCATGGCGCTTGTTGGAGGCGGTGGAGTAGCGCTGATTATTAGACATTGGCTTCTTATAAAATCGTTGTTGTTGAAAAGATTTAGTAGGTAGAGCAACAGCTTTCTTGAAGTCGGCTACTTCATGATTCGAGTCACTGTCTTCCTTTTCAGATTCGGAAGAGCTTTGCCTGTGAGCACGTTTAGAATGATGGCCCGAAGATTTCCCTTTCTTTGAGGACATGAGTGTTATTGGATCAGCAGTTGGCTTTGCTTCAGTCTTCTTCTCGCCCAGAAGTTCATTTACTTCATCTTCGTCTTGAAGAAGCGTCTCATACAGTTCATTGATGCTAAGGTTCTCTATCAAGTTGTTGTGCTTAACATGAGAAGCAAACACCTTCCATTCGGGTAGCAGATTGTTGAAGAACTTCAGCACGTTCTCCGTGTTGGAACGAACAATCTGGTTCTTGTTCAGTTCATTGAGAAGTAAGCAGAAGCGTTCATATGCTTGGGTGAGAGTCTTGCCATTGCGCTGCTTGAAACCATCGAACTTGGTTATTGCGTTGTTGATTTTCAGTTGATTGCCAACAACACTCCCACGCATCATTCTAGCCACTTGATCCCACATGCCTTTTGCCGTACCTTTGTAGCTGTCAATAGCTTGGTAGATTGATTTGGGAAGTGCTTGGATAAGATATCTCTTGGCATGCTTTTCTCCTTCTATTCTGCCGCTTTCCTCGTTGGTCAGATCGGCTTCAGTCTTGTCCTCATAACTTGTCACAGAATTTGCTGCAGTTGGTGTAACGGTCTTCTTCGGCCAAGGAATCGGACCATCTTCAAGAGCTTTCTTGATGTACACATAGTTGTCCTTAGATTCAATGAAAATCATGAATCTATCTCGCCATTGGCTATACTCACCTTGATAGAGACAATGTGGTTTGGAGTCGGTCCCAATAGCAAGTGCGTCACGTGAAGTCATTGTAGGTTGCAACGGAGTGATCGTCAGACGTGTAGATTGATTCAAAGAGTAAACCTAACGCAAGGCACTAAGAGTGGTCCTAACGTAGGTTCTACGACTAATATAAACTAAGAGTGATCTTACTGGATAGGAATCCAAATAAGAGTCTGATCAGGAAGTGTCCGAATCAGATCAATAGACAACACAGTTCAAAAATCACAAAGTATCCGGATAAAGTAGGAGTGTCCGGACAGCTTAGAGTGTCCGGATAGAGGAAGGTTACCGGATGACAAAACTGTCCGGATATGGCAAATAAACGTACTACTTACCGGATGATGATATGTCCGGATAGAATTAGCAAACACAAAACTTACCGGATAGACAGAGATTCTGGATGAAAATGATTACCGGAAACCTTGGATTGTCCGAATAAATTACTTTACCGGAAAGATCAGGGTTTCCGGATCAAATCACCCGGATTGATTGAAATAGTAAAAACTTACCCGGAAAGAGGACTTACCCGGAATGTTGGACTTACCCGGAAAGAAGGACGAATCCGGATGAGATTCACACAAATGTCCGGAGAGAATTGGCCGCGTCCGGAAACCATGGTTGTTCTATCCGGATTCTGCGGCTGACTTCTCAATTTCGATTGAAACTCGATTAGGGTTGCACAAAAACGTTCCTGAAAGATTAGAAACAATCCCAAACACAAAAACAGCAATAACCCAATCGATTTTAAAGCAAAAACAATGAGTTTTGATGGTAAAAATTCGATTTTTATTGAAGAACACTACCAAAAACTTTGAACTTTGATTTGCTTAATTGAACACTCAAATGGACAAATTGGGATGAGAAAATTTGCAGAATTACTAATGATAACAATGCTAACACAACCCAATAAACAACATCGATCAATTTAATCAGAATCAAATATTTGAAATTTCAAGAAAGTGCCAGACGAGAAAAAGTCAAAAACTTACTAGAATTCAATAGGAGTGCTCTGAATCAAATCTATCCGTCTTCTCTGATACCAATTGTTAAACCCAGATCCGTGCAACAAATATGAAATCGAAATAATAAGCGATAAGAACAATGATTTCAACTGGTCATCCCTGTATTATGCTTTAACCAGAGTGTTTACAATACAATTCAGAAAAGCAAATGAGACAACTAGCCTATTTTCTAAGGCTAAGCAATCTATTTATATGGTGGGCCCGTGGTTAACAAGCCCACGGCCCGTTCACTAATAAGGCTCAAAATAAAGAATTACATTCAGACCCTTGAACTTTAAATCAACATTAAATTGACCCTAACAGGTTTTACACCAATCTTTGCAGAGAAAGGAGATTTTAATCAAAAAGTACCAGGATGCACAAGATGTGCATATAAAAATCAATTCTAAAAAGGATACTCAAGGTCTGGGCTTCAAAGACCTTGTTCCCTTCGCTGGAAGGAAGAAGACTTCACTGTCCTCTGCCTTCTGTGTTGGAAAAATCCAAGAAGATGTGATCTCTGGTACTGCAGTTTTTAAAAGAGCTAAAACCTCAAATGTTTCAAAGATCAGAAGACTGAATTTCAAGAATGTCAGCTATGACTCCTTGGATCAAGAAAAGGTTACAAAACCATCTGTCAATTTTATTCTTGATCAAGGAAAAGCTGAGAACTCATTTCCTGATTCTGTCAAAAGTCTTGATCCTAAGGAAAATTTTTACTTCAACTCTTTTAAGGGCCAGAAGTTTGTTACTTCTGTGGTTGAGTCCTCTAGTGTTATAACACAGAGTGAGCTCAACCCTGAAGCCCCAGTCTTCTCCCCTACTTCTGAATCAATAAGAACATCTTTTGAAGAGGATCTTAAAAGAGTTATTGAGGAAAATGTTGCATCTGATTCTTTGAAACCAAAGTTGAGAAAGTTTAAGTCTACGAGAGCAAATATCTCTAAGATACCCAAAGAGTCTCACACCTATGCCAGCGCCACCAGAGACTTTCTAGCCTCTGATTCCGAGGTGGATGAACAAATTTTCTATGCTCAAAAGAATGTTTTGCACAAACCCAAGTAGGTACTTGATGGGTCTGGAGTTTTGAAAACTGTCACATTCTTTAAGAATCAATCCAGATTTATACCAGTTCCTGATTTAAAAAACAAGGGTATCCGGATTCTTTCTTCTATTGAGATAGAAGAGAAGAGAAGAGAAAAAGCAAAAAGTATTCCTACAAACCATACTTCAGTTCCATTTGCTTATAAACCAATCAGATTTACTCTAGAGCAAAAGGACAAATGGAAAGTCAATGACCAACCTATCCCCAACTCTGCAGTAAATCAAAGGAAAAACACCTTTTGGTCAAAAGAATCTGTTCCAAGGAACAATGCCAATCTCAACAGAGCAAGTCAGGACAGAATCTCAGTTAAAACATTTGGTCCTAAAAATTTTCAATCTCAAATGCCATATAATCCACAGATGTTGAAAAGAAACATGAATATGCATCAATCATCTTCATGTTCTATCAACTGCAATTGCATTCAACTTCTGTTAAAGCTGCAAAATCACCTGAATGGTCCTCATTGTATTATGAATCACTCATTTGAAAGAAAAAATCCTAAGACTGCCCATAATATGCAGAGAAAATCCTCTGGCACACCATCACAGAATGGAAAGCCAGCAGGTAAATCTGTTAACACCCTAAGCCTAACAAGAAAGGACCCATTATGCAATGGGTACCTAAAAGGAACTAATATGTCTTGCAAAAGCCTCATGTGCATATCTGGTATTTAGATTCAGGATGTTCCAGGCACATGACAGGCAATAAGAAGCTGTTGACTTCATTCAAAGACAAGATGGGAAGTGCAGTAACCTTTGAAGGAGATGGACAGGGGTAGATTAGAGGTTATGGTGTTTTGAATAATGGTGGTGTTTCAGTATCAAAGGTTGCTTATGTTGAAGGTTTAAATCATAATCTGCTTAGCATAAGTCAACTGTGTGATCATGGATTCGATGTCAATTTTAAGAAGAAATATTGTTCTTTGTTACTTTCTGGGTCTGGTCAAGAACTTTTAAGAGCCGATAGAAAAGGCAATCTGTACAAAATGAATTTTAATCCAAATCAAAGCTCTACAACAAAAAAGCTTTGTTTAGTCTCTTTAAAAAAGGAAGGTGCCTGGCTCTCGCATAAACGATTTGCTCATTTGAAATTTTCAAATCTTGACAAGCTCGTGAAACTAAACTTAGTGAATGGTCTGCCTTCACTTAAATTTGACAAAGACCATCTATGTTCTGCCTGTGAATTGGGTAAGCTGAAAAGAGCTTCACACAGATCAAAAAGTGATCACAATTGCCCTAGACATTTGCATATGCTTCATGTAGATCTCTGTGGTCCAATTTATGTGCAAAGTCTGTCTGGTAAAAAGTATATTCTTGTTCTAATAGATGAATTTTCTATATATACTTGGGTTGAGTTCATCAGAGTAAAATCTGATGTCCCAGAAATTCTGATAAGTTTGTTGAAAAGGATACAGGTTCTGTTAGGTCTTAAAATACAGAAGTTGAGAAGTGATAATGGGACAGAATTTAAGAATGTCAGAATAGATGCCTACCTATCAGAGGAAGGAATCTCCCAGAACTTCTCAGCTGCCAGAACTCCCCAACAGAATGGTGTTGTGGAGAGAAAGAACAGAACTCTGGTAGAAGCCGCCAGAACTATGTTGGTTGGTTCTATTCTTCCTATCAACTTCTGGGCAGAGGCAGTCTCAACAGCCTGTTTTACCCAGAACAGAGCTGTCATAGTAAAGAGATTCAAAAAGACTGCTTATTAACTCATCAACAACCGAAGGCCGAATGTGAAATACTTTCATGTTTTTGGCTGCAAATGCTACATCTTGAATGACAGAGATCAGCTGGGCAAATTTGACAAGAAGGCTGACGAGGGAATCTTTATTGGTTACTCCTTAACCTCTAAAGCCTACAAGGTCTACAACAAAAGAACCAGAGTCATTCAATAAAGCATAAATGTATCCTTTGATGAAATATCATCAAGTTCCTCTGATTGCAAATCACTAGAGGGGATACAGACTGAAGAGAAGCCAAGCTCTTCCAAGACAAGAGAAGAATATATCAACTTGATATTCAACAATTTCTTTGATGATGATGATTCCTCTGTCGATATCACCAGAGGCAATCAAGCTCAGAACTCTGCTGAACAAAACCTAATAGGTACATCTCTTATAGGTCCCTCCAATTCTTCACCATCTACTTCTCTGTCTACAGGTCAAATTCAGAGAAACGAGGGACAACAATCAGATGTAAGAGAACCTGAGCAAGAGCCATCATCACCACCTGTGACCTATATTAGAAGAAATTCATTGTATGAAAGCTCACCCTCTCAGAGCCTTGTTGGTACATCACATAGCAATGAAGCCACTCTCCAGAGTTGTGTGCCTCAGAGCCCCGGTGCCAATACTCAGAGTTCTGATGCTGACATACGTCTTTTGCCATCAGAAGCACAGACTCCACCTGTTGTCCATGCTCCAATGACCAGATGGACAAAGTATCACCCCCATCATCATATTATAGGTGCTGCTGAAGATGGTGTAAAGACAAGATCGACAACAATCAATGAGGCTTTCTTGGTAAATTTTCTAAGTATGATTGAGCCGAAGAAGATTTCTGAAGCCCTGGAAGACCCAAACTGGATTGAACCCATGCAAGAGGAGCTTCTGGAGTTTGAACGAAATAAAGTTTGGTCCTTGGTTCCACTTCCAGAAAACAAAGCTGCTATTGGAACCAAGTGGGTGTTCAGAAATAAGAAAGATGAGGATGGTATTATCATCAGAATCAAAGCTCGGTTGGTTGCCAAGGGATACTGCCAAGAAGAAGGCATTGATTATGAAGAAACCTTTGCACATGTGGCTAGGCTAGAAGCTATCTGAATCTTCTTAGCCTATGTTGCCCATAAAGGTTTCAAGGTCTATCAAATGGATGTGAAATCTGCCTTTTTGAATGGGAGACTGCAAGAGGAAGTATACGTCCAGCAACCACCAGGTTTTGAAAGTTCAGAGTTTCCAGACCACGTATACAAGCTAGACAAAGCTCTGTATGGCCTTAAACAAGCCCCTAGAGCCTGGTATGAAACTCTATCAAATTTTTTGGTGGTCAACCACTTCGAAAAAGGTACTGTCGATACAACCTTATTCATTCGGAGGTATAAGAATGATATTTTTCTGGTTCAGATATATGTTGATGACATTATCTTTGGGTCTACAAGGCAGGAATACTGTGACAGGTTTGAGGATTTGATGAAAAGTGAATTTTAAATGAGCATGATGGGAGAACTCTCTTTCTTCCTTGGTTTACAAGTTAAACAATCCATCAGAGGCACTTTTATAAGTCAATCAAAATACGTCTCTGATATTTTGAAAAAGTATAAGCTCAATAATTCAAATCCTATGAAAACTCCTATTGCCACTGGAGTTAAACTTGACCATGATCCTCAAGGTCAATTTGTGGATGTCAAGAACTACAGAGGTATGATAGGGTCACTTTTGTATTTAACTGCAAGCAGACCTGATATAATCTTTGCAACCTGTCTTTGTGCCAGATTTCAAGCAAATCCTAAGGAATCCCATTTTTCTACTGTCAAACATATCTTTAAATATCTCAAAGGGACTCAATTCTTGGGTCTCTGGTATCCTATTAATTCTGGTTTCGAGCTTATAGCATACACGGATTCAGATTATGGAGGATGCAGGAATGACAGAAAGAGTACTTCTGGTAGCTGTCAATTGCTAGGAGATAAACTGGTGAGTTGGACATCCAAGAAACAGAACTGCGTATCAACCTCTACAGCAGAAGCAGAGTATGTTGCTGCTGCTAGTTGTTGCTCTCAAGTGATCTAGACAAAAACACAACTCAAAGATTATGGCATGGAGTACAACAAAGTCCCAATTCTGTGTGACTCCAAGAGTGCAATAGCAATTACAGCCAATCCAGTTCAACACTCAAAGACAAAACATATCGACATAAGGTACCATTTTATAAAGGATCATGTTGAAAAAGGGACGATTGAAATGTACTTTGTTTCAACCGACCTCCAACTTGCTGACTTGTTTACAAAAGCCCTTGATGAAAGGAGATTTAACTTCTTAATCAACAAGATGGGTATGCTGAACATGTCCTCCTAACTCTGTTTAAAATTCACCAGAGCCTCTGACGTTCATACCAGAGCTCTGTCAAAATAGTTAGGTAGGATACTTCACCAGAGCCTCTGACATCCATCTCAGAGCTCTGCCTGCATACTTTTTCAGTATTTTCTTCTGTGAATTCCAAATCTGTATATTTGATTTCTTTTTTTGTAGTTTTTTTTTGCAAGATCTGAAAAGATAAATTTGTTAATTAAGCTCATCATTTTAGGGGGAGCTTAAATAAGCATGGTTTAAGGGGGAGCAAGTCAAAACCATTTCAGATCTAAATGACTTGGCTCCTTGAACATAAAGGAAAATCTTTTTGGGGAAGGGAAAACCTGTTCTGATGAAAATATTTTTGATATGTCAAGAACTTACCAGAACTCTGACATTTCACCAGAGCCTCTGATGAAATTTACCAGAACTCTGTGAAATCTCTGAGTCAGTTCTGCTTTCGTCCTTTGACTATTCTCACATCAGATACAGGATTTACAAATGATTTTAGGGTAAAGGTGAAACACTTTGAGTTACTTGAAAGAATGAACATGGTCACTCAACAGAGGCAAAATTGTGCTGAGTTCCACGTCATCAGAAGTACTGTCATCAAAAGTGCGGGTTATTTTTTAGCGTTAACCACATGTCACCCATATATCTCTAACCGTGACGGTTTGATAGCCCAAACGTTGTCAGAACCAAAACCCACGTGGCATTCTCTGATTGAAAGACCACCCATTAGCTGTTTCCACGTTCTACTGTAGAGGTCGTTCCACTATCTGACACTCAAGTGCCTACAGTACCTATGAGGGTTATCCAGCCAGATAATTCGAGTATAAATACCCATTTCTTTGACCCATTTCATTTCTTACGAGTTTTAAGTATTCAAACCTTTAAACCTTCCCTCCTTCGTTCAAATATCCTTCGTGTTCTTCAAACCCTAGAAACCTGCAATAATGGCAGAACAAGCAAACTATGCTGAATCAAGCCGAATAGTGCCCGTAGATCAAATAATGATCCAACCCTGCGAGTTTGTAGATAACAACTACAGATTCGACGCCAATCCAGCCAATTTTTTGCCCATTTACCATGTTTTTGTTGAGTTCTTCAGAAACTCAGAACTTTCCCAAGCCATTACCAAGCACGATGATACCCTTCCACAAATCTATGTCCAACAATGGTGGACAACTTTGTCAGTTCATTCCAGAGAGGAAAGGTATTATTGGGAACGTTGATTCTGGAAGACAAGGAGGAGCAGGAACGATTCGCATTCGCGACAAGACCTTCAGGAGAATCTTTGGAATGCAAACAAAAGAACATTTGGGGATCCTTGCTTTCGAAAAACCCCCAAAAACCCCTGTTCTTCTTGCATTTATTCAATTCTTAGGCTACAACAAAACCCTAACCAAGATTGGAGACTTCAAAAGGGGTAATCTACCTCCAATATGGAACTTCATGTTCTCAATCCTCAACAGGACCCTTACCTGCAAAAGTGGTAGCCAAGACCAAGCTAGCAATGAAATTCTTCAAATTATGTACGGCTTATACTTCAAAAGGCATTTTGACTATGCCAAAATCCTCTACAAAGAGCTTCTGACCGCTGTGATTACAGAGACTTCAACTCTGGCGAGAGGAGGAGTAGTGGGAGAGAACAGGAATCTAAAGCACATCAGATATCCAAGATTCATCAGACTGGTGATCAGAGAGGCATTTCCAGTCCTGCAACTTGTTCAACAGGGAAACCCAACTCCTGGATGAGTAATGTCAAGATTCAATCCGAAAACCACAGGTACGTATCCTAACACAGGAAGAATCCCACAAACTATGCTCTCTCTGATAAGCCCAACCCACATTTATTTACAAAACTATAGACATGATGCTCAACCTCAAGAACCTGAGGTGAGATCCCCAGCATACATAGGTCCTGAGCCCTCACTAGAGTCTGTTAGTGTTGTGAGAGAAGAGGAAGAAGTTGTGAGACCAGAGGTAAGAGTACCCATAGTGGGGTCTTCCTCTGCCAACATTGAAGAAGAGGAAGTAGTAAACAGAGCATCCCCTTTGGAGGTTGTCCAAGAGGAAGAAAGGGAAACTGCAAAGGAGGTGGCAGAGAGTTCGTCCTCCTCTAGCAGTAGTGAGGAAGAGGAAACTGAGGGAGATACATCTGAGTCTTCTGTATCCCTAGGAGCCGAGGGAAATGCGAGCATAGAAAAAGATGTTCCTAAGAACACACATGTGCGTTTCCCAAGCCCATCTCATAGTTCTACCACACAACCTATCCTTGGTGATCAAGACCAAATGGATATTGAAACAGAGGTGCACACCTCGAACCCAAACCAGCCTGGCCTATCAGAGGAAACTCTTCATGCCTCTGGTATGCACGAAACCGGGGAATCTATTTTTGGTAATGATGTCCAATTGCCCCAGGACATTAATAGGACAGAACCACACGCTGAAGCCTCTGTGGCTTGCATAGATTTGACACAACCTAGTCCTGAGATCTTTAGAATCTCACGTAGGCAATGTCCAACTCAGGGACATTGGTTTGACCTAGTATCACAAGGTAAGACCTGTCTTGATCCCAGTTCTTCTCATCACATCAGATTTCCTTCTCTAGAACCAGAGCTGTAAGAGGAAACTCTGATCAGAACACCCAGAGATGTATCCCCTGAAAAGGAACATCAAGGACAGGGTGGAAGTCCTCCAAGAGCCAACATCCAAACAACTCTTGAAGGAGGCGTCTCTGAGCTCGAGACTGACTTGGATCCATGTGTTGGAAACAAGGTTACCCCCACTAATAATGTCACAAGAGCAGAGCTCAAAAGCTTCTGTGACACTATTAGTAACTCCTTGAATGAGTATAAACTTATCAACGAGGCCAAAGAGGAACTGATCCGCAAAGAGAATGCTTCTCTCAAAGAAGAGCTACAAGAGGTCACTAGAAAACATGCAGAGACTTCCCAGAAATTTGCTGATTGGGAAATGACCAGAGCAGAGGAGACAGAGAAGATGACCAGAGAGATAACAGAGCTGAAAAGACCTTGGCATAGAACCACAAGGAACAAATGAACAAAACTCTACCTATCCCCTCTGTCATTCTGTCAGAGAGCAACATCAGAGCTCTGACAGAGATGATCAATTCCTCTGTCAAGGATGCCATAAAAGAAGCCACTACATCTTCTGCCACTCCACTTAATGCATTCGGTCCAAGCCCCAATGAACTTCCAATGACTGTTGGCCAGATGGGAGAATACCGAAGAGACGTCATGAGCAAATCGATGAGTATAGCTTCCAAGTTCGTCATGAAGGCTCAAGCGACAGAAAGAGATGTTCAGACATCTCTTGACTCTCGCAAATTCAACTTTGAGAGTCAAGTAGATAAGATCAGGGTTGCTGCAACAGAGGTCGAAGAGGTTTTGAAAAAGGCTGTCGTTATCTTCCCAGATACCATCTTACAGACTGCTTCGCACAAAAGACCTGCAGAAGGAACCCCATAAGAAGAACCTTCAAAGAAGAAGGGTAAGTTTGTTGCCCCGGACTCTCCCAGACACACTGTGGCAACTTCTGATGACGATGATGATGATGTTGATGATGATGATGACATCCAGAAAGATGCCCCAGGGCCTTCAGGTAATCGAACAGGAGAGTCTCAGAGCAACAAAAGGGGGAGACAGAGGAGAAGGAGACAGAGAAAGAAACAGAAAAAGGGAAAGAGAAAGAGACAGAGGAAACTCCAACAGAGACTGGGATGATAGAGTTCGACTACATCTTCAAAAACTTAACATTCAGAGCACCAGAAGAGGCATCGACATCTCAACCACCAGATATTATCATCCTAGACACTCCTCCCCAATCCCGTAGGACTGAACCAGAGAGAACAGAACCATTCTCTGCTGAAGAACAAACAAACCAAAGCCAATCCCAAGTCCACCAAACCCAAACTGCAAAAGAGCCTGAAAACCTAGCTGACATCCTAATGGCTGAAACTCATGATGATCAAAACCAACCCGAAAACCAACCAGAGCAGAACCCAGAATCTGCACCCCGACACTTAGAAAACCCCTCATTGGAAAACGTGTTTGCATATCTCTACGCCGACAGAAATATAATCCCAATAAATGTTGTACCCAACAATCCATACCTAAACCCCATCAGAGTAAACACACTTTTAGACGCTAGGCGAAGGTTCATTGCTTCAAAGTCTCAACTGAACAAAGCCATAAACTCGTCATTTGGGATCGGCAGAATTCTGAAGATAGATCAAAGAAAATTTTCCCATGATAGAGTTATGTACCATATGTACACAGTGGAATCATCAGAAGACAAGAAGATAGAGAACTTCAACGATAATGATCTTGTGCTTCTGAACCCATATGATTTAATAACTCTTCATGGCTATTGCATGAACTTCCACGACAAATACAGACCCGCAAGGACAGCTTTACCAGCGGTTCAGTACGCTATGCAAGAGTACATCAACCTCAGAACGCAAGTTGACTTTCAGCTAGAAATAGAGTTCGAAGTAGAGAGACTGGCGATTGCACCTCCAAATGAAAATCTTGAGGGTTATGGCCATTACAGAACTGGAACTGTGGTTGGAAATCCTCCAATTTTAATCTGCCGACAGAAGGGCATCAAGAAGGCCATCAGATCTGCTGAAACCCATTAGTACTCAAGTGAATCGTTGCAGTACCTCAGAAACATCATCCTGAAACATCAACCAGATAGACCTCATGTTAGAATTCAGAGAGCTGATTAGAAGATTCGACAGAATTCTAAGAGGAGAGTTCTGTTGATCCAAACCCTCAATGATTTGATAATAACCCTCTCTTATACTTAGTGAAAATTGTAAGTAAACAATATTTATCAGAGTTTCACTATCGCTGATAAGTACTAAGATCTTCCAGTACCGCTGATAGGAACTCTCGCTCTTTAGATTAAACATTCAGCGAACACTGTTCACCATTAATGTTCTGAGTATGTTCAGTCATTATGGTGATCGCTGATAAGTTAGTTGTTTACTTATGATCTCTGAAGACAAGTTTCACGTCAACAAAGGTTCTACGCTGAAGTCGAAGATCAAGCTCAAGAACCAGCGACAAGTCTCCTAATGAACTGATGCGGATCAGCGAAGACTCAGATTTGTCCACTCAACGTGAAGTATCAAGTACAAGACTTCAGCTATCGCTGAACTTTATCATTCGCTGAATAGAAAATGATAATCGCTGAATCAACGAAAGCTGATCATGAAGTCCTCCGTACAAAGTACTTTTGTCTTAACCACCCTTGCACGACTCCGTACGAAATGTCAGAAAAGAACCTCCGAATATCTGAAATCGTACAACCACTCTGATACTACACTATTCATCCATACGGCTACTAAGGTTGTCATCAAAAGTCAATGACATGCAACCAACCAGCTGATGACACGTGTAAAGTATATACTGACTTGCATTAAATGCATGCAGTATATAAAGAGATGAACTCACTTCATTTGAAGTAACTTGCTAACTCTGGACAAGTTCAATCTCTTATCTCAAGATAGGTTATTATTAGTAATTTCCTTATCTTTCTTAGTGCAAGAAACCTTAGTGTTCCAACTTGTTTAGATTTAGGTTTATCCTTAATCTTGTCTCCGCAACAAGCTGTAAATTGTTAATGATTTATCAATAAACAATTTAGAAAAGTAAAATCTGTGTGTTTGTATTCACCCCCCCCCCCCCCTTCTACAAACTTGTATAGGCCTTCGGGACCAACAAGTGGTATCAGAGCAGATTTGTTTAATCTCATAAACAAGATCTAATCTAAGATATTTCTCTTCCTTGCTATTATCTGAAAATGGCCACCCACACAAACACAAATTATATATACAATGGTTCTCTTGCAAAACCCCCTAGATTTTCCAGAGATAACTTCAACTTATGGAAAAATAGGATGACACTCTTCTTAGAAGGTGTAGACTCTACTATACCTTACTATATTGAGAATGGTCCATTCATCCCTGTAAGATTTGATGCTGCAGTTTCAGACGCTGAGAATAGACCTGCTATTCCAGAAAGGCTGGTACCTAAAGAAATCCATCAATGGACTGATGAAGATAAGAAGAAAGTGGCTATAGATACAAAAGCCAGATCCATACTATCCATGGCTCTTCCTGACGAAGTCTACCATTCCGTCATGAATCTGAAAACATCAAAAGCCATGTGGGACACAATATGTGTTCAGTATGAAGGAACGTCTGAAGTCCAGGACTCAAGAAAGATCAACCTGGTAAGACAATACGAAAGCTTCATTTCTGGTAAGAATGAAACTCTCTCTGAAGTTCACCAACGTTTTAATTGTTTAATTATAGATCTGAAAACTGTTGGTAAGGAATATTCTAACTTTAAAGTGCTGACAAAGTTTCTAGAATGTTTACCTGAAAGCTGGGACAATTATTCCATGTGTCTCAAGCTGTCAAAGGATCTAAGATCAATGACCCTTGCTACCTTATATGGCACGTTGCTGAATCATGAGCAATCGAGCCATCTTAAGAAGAATCTTGTTAAAGATTCCAAAAGCACCTCTGTTGCTTTAATCTCAGAGGAACCTTCTATTCAGCGACCCTCGGTCACTATCACTGAGTTAGAGAGTAACTCTGAAAGTTCATCAGATTCTGATTTCTCAGATGATGAATCCTTTGCTCTCCTAACCAAAAAGTTCAGGAGATTTGCCAAGAAGAAAATGTTTAGAAAGAACAAACCTCTTTCCATAGCTGACAAGCCTAAATCATCAGTTTTTGTTGATAAGGCTACTGCTACTTGTTTTAACTGCGAAAAGATAGGACATTTTGCTAACGAGTGCAGGTCTAAGAAAGTTTCTAGACCCTCAGCTTTTACAAAGAAATCCTTTGTTCCAAGGAATAAAGATGACAAATACTCAAAGCTGAAAGATAAATATGCGAAGCTGAAAAGCTTTAAGAAGAAAGGAAAAGGCCTGATGGCTGACTATGATTGGGCTGCTTCTGATGAAGAAGCATCATCATCTGATTCTGAAGATGATGAAGCAAATCAATGTCTCATGGCCAAGATTGAAGAAGACGAAGAAAGTTCAGACATTCCCTCCACTTCAACCTATGCTATTCAGGTATCACCTTCTTTCTTTACCAATATTGCAAATATTGATGAAGCTGATAGTCTACGTAAGATCGATCTCTTGACTATAAGTTTATACGAAGCCATGAACGGCAAAACTGTGGTTGAAAACCAAAACCTTGATCTCGCCGAAAAGCTTAAAAACTGTCACCTTCAAATAGAAAAGCTTTCTAAAATTGAAGAAGATTTTAAAGATCAAGTATATTTAAATCAGCTAGTCAAAATCGAACGAGCAGAAGCTATCGCTGCATTAGAGGCTGAAAAAGCTACTGTTGAAGGATGGTGTAATTCTTCAACAAAGATCACTGAGATAATTAAGGCTCAGATTCCTCTGAGTGATAAACGTGGTCTGGGTTATAAATATGATACTCCAAAACCAACCACTGAACGTTCAATGCTTAAATTTGGAACGTTCGTATCCTCAGTCGCTGACACTTCATCATCTCAGTGCTCCTCGTCCTTTACACCAATCCCTGAGGAAACTCCTACCTCAAAAGGTAAGGAGAAAATGGTTTATTCAAAACCTACCTTTGTCTCTAAAGACAAAGGTAAAGGAATTGTTATTTATCAAAATCCTCATAAGGGTACTTTAGTACCAAAGCTGAATGCTTCTAAAGCTTCAGTGACCCATCCCTCTGGATCAAAGAAGATGATCTCTGGATCTATTCAGAGATCTATTCCTAGACTCAGAGTGGATATCCTTGGAAAGAAATCTGAAGAACTGAATGTTCGTTCTATTTCTAGAGCCAATAGTTTACTTGGTGCTGGCACTTCTAATTCGAAATTAAAAGCTCAGCATACAAGTAGTCCTAGAACTACTTTTAGCTATAGGAAATGTTATCACTGTGGACTCACTGATCATATTGCTAGTAAGTGCCCCACAGCCACCAAAGCTGAAAAGATAGCTAAGGTGAAGATTGCCCCCAAGGCAAAGAAGACCAACCCTGGTGCAAATCATGTCAAGGTAAATTCTACCACTGAGGTTAAGAAATTAACCAAAGTGAAGAAAGACAAAGTTGAATCTTCAAATGCTGCGAAGACTGCTGAACCTTCTATTCCAACCACTTCCACTGACAAACGTGTATACATGGTTAAGTGGGTACCTAAGAAAAACTAATCTTCCTTTGTATTGCAGGTTAAGAAGGGTATCTGGTATCTCGATAGCGGATGCTCTAGACACATGACTGGTAAGAAAAGCCTGCTCGCTGAATACAAGGAAGAGAAAGGTCCCTCTGTGACTTTCGGTGGAAATGGAAAAGGACATACCCGAGGGTATGGTGTACTTTCAAATGGTACAACCTCCTTCAGAAGAGTCGCATATGTTGAAGGGCTGAAGCATAATCTTCTAAGCATCAGTCAGCTTTGCGACATGGATAACAAAGTAATTTTTACTAAGGAATCCTACTTTGTCTCTGACAAAAAGGAGAAGATAGCTCTCAGCGGTTATCGTTTGGAAAATGTTTATGTAATAAACATGGACTCAACAACCACTGAGAACTCTTGTTTCTTCTCAAAGGCATCTTCTGATGTTAACTGGCTATGGCACAAGAGGCTCTCGCATCTAAATTTCAATACACTGAACACTCTTTCGTCAAAAGAGTTAGTCACTGGTCTACCTCAGCATTCATACGCCAAAGAGTCTTTATGTTCAGCGTGTGAAAAAGGGAAGCAGACCAAGGCAAGCTTCAAGTCAAAGCAAGTCTCCTCAGTGTCATCTCCTCTACAACTACTCCATATGGATTTGTTTGGCCCTGTTAACAAACAATCCATCGCTGGAAAGAAATATACGCTGGTCATAGTTGATGAATTCTCACGCTTCACTTGGGTAATGTTTCTCCGTTCTAAGAGTGACACCCCTGAAGAACTCATCACCTTTGTTCGGAAGATGGAAACTCTGAACAATCTGATTGTTCGCTCAATAAGGAGTGATCATGGAACTGAATTCAAAAACAGTTCTCTTGATTCCTTCTTTGAGAGTAAGGGTATTTCTCACAACTTTTCGTCAGTGAGAACACCGCAACAAAATGGAGTCGCTGAAAGAAGAAATAGAACAATTATTGAAGCTGCACGTTCAATGCTCAGCGATTCTCACCTGCCTACTCAGTTTTGGGCAGAAGCTGTCAACACTGCTTGTTTTACGCAAAACAGGTCGCTGATAGTTAAAAGATTCAAAAAGACAGCCTATGAACTCTTTCATGGGAGAAAGCCTTCAATCGGCTTTCTTCACATCTTTGGATGTCAGTGTTTCATACTGAACAACAGAGATGCCCTTGGAAAGTTTGATCCTAAGGCTGATGATGGAATCTTTCTTGGATACTCCTCAGTCTCCAAAGCCTTCAGAGTCTTCAATCGAAGAAGACAAACTGTAGAAGAAACTATTCACGTCACGTTTGACGAATCCCGTTCAGCGAACTCTAAACCGAACGCTGATACAGAAGAACTGAATCAATGGATGTTTTCTCATCTTGGTGATTCAGAAGATATTCCCACTCCTCATGCTCATCCAGTAGAAGATGATAGTCCCACTATCATTCCAAACATGCAGAATAGTGAAGCTGAAACATCTTGGGTCTCAGCTGTTCCTATAAACACTATACCTGCAGTTTATCCAAATGTCTCAGAAATTCCATCTATTTCTCAGCAATCAGTGAATGAAGTGACAAATGCAAACATTCCTCTCTTAGCTGATAATCCAGAAGTAGCTGAAGCCTCATCTTCAGTTTCTCCAGTTCAGACTGAGTCAGCGACGTATGCTCCGGCTCAGCGATGGACTGTAAATCACCCAATCGATCAAATTATTGGTGATCCAAACGCTGGTATTCAGACTCGTAGAAGTGCAGGTAATATTTTTTTATTTGTTAACTTTATTTCTCTAACTAAACCAAAGAAAATAGATGATGCCCTCAGAGATCCAAACTGGGTCAGCGCTATACAAGAAGAGCTGACTGAATTCGAAAGAAACAAAGTTTGGAAACTCGTTCGTAGACCAACTGACAAAACGGTGATAGGCACTAAATGGGTCTATGGAAACAAGTTGGACGAACATGGTACTGTAACTCGCAACAAAGCTCGTCTTGTTGCTCAGGGATACAGACAAGAGGAAGGCATAGATTATGACGAAACATTTGCTCCAGTAGCAAGACTTGAATCAATTCGGCTTTTCTTAGCATATGTTGTACACAAAAACTTCACTGTACATCAGATGGATGTTAAGTCAGCGTTTCTGAATGGAAAGCTGAATGAAGAAGTTTATGTGGAACAACCTCCAGGATTCTCAGATCCTAAGCGTCCAGGTTATGTTTATAAACTGGACAAGGCACTTTATGGCTTAAAGCAAGCTCCTCGTGCATGGTATGATACTCTCTATACTTATCTCCATATTGAAAAACTTAAGAGAGGTAAGATTGATAAAACTCTATTTTTTAGAAAAGTGAAAGGTCATATCATTCTAGTTCAAATATATGTTGATGACATTATATTTGGTTCTACTAACCCTGAGCTTTGTACTCGTTTCGCTGATAGAATGAAAGATGAGTATAAAATGAGCATGATGGGTGAACTAACATATTTCCTTGGTCTTCAGATTAAGCAAACTGAAAAAGGAACCTTTATAAATCAGGGAAAATATGTTAAAGATATGCTGAAGAAATTCGACCTAACTGAAAGTTCATCTATGAAAACCCCTATGGCACCACCGCTGACACTTGATAAGGACACAGAGGGTGTTCCTGTCAATGTCACGTTGTACCGTGGGATGATCGGCTCACTATTGTACCTTACAGCTAGCCGACCCGATATTATGTTTGCAACATGCTTGTGTGCACGATATCAAGCTGAACCTAAGATATCACATATGAAAGCTGTAAAGCGAATCTTTCGATATCTTAAGGGTACAACGAACCTAGGCCTTTGGTATCCCAAAGACTCAGGATTCGACCTAACCGCCTATTCAGACAGTGATTTTGCAGGTTGAAAAATGGATAGGAAAAGCACCACAGGAGGATGTCAGCTCCTGGGTGGAAAGCTGGTAAGTTGGACAAGTAAGAAGCAAAACTCAGTGTCCACTTCCACAGCTGAAGCTGAGTATGTAGCCGCTGGAAGCTGCTGTTCTCAGGTCTTGTGGATGAGAAATCAGCTACTAGACTATGATCTTCAGCTCTCAAAAATTCCAATCTATTGCAACAGCACTAGTGCCATCGCTATAGCCAACAACCCAGTGCTACACTCAAAGACAAAACACATAGAAATCAGATATCATTTTATCAGAGATCATGTGATGAATGGTGATATAGAACTTCATTTTATCCCAACTGATTATTAGTTAGCTGATCTATTTACCAAACCTCTTGATAAGACAAGATGCAACTTTCTCATCAGCGAGCTTGGAATGCTGAACTTTGAAGGATAAAACCTTCAGCGGTTCACATTGATCAGCGATAGGATAAAATCAACTTGTATAACCCATTCTATCATTCTCTCTCTGAATAAACTTGATTCGCTGATATCAAGGTATGTTTACTCTCTCTGACATATCGCATGTAAATGCAAGATTTCAAAATAAAATGCATCACTGAATATCTCTTCCTTAACAGCGACTTTTTGAAATTTCTTAAAAACCTTCACTGATATTTCTATTCAGTGCTTCATGTTTTCAAAGAGTCCCTGAGTTTTTCAAAACCTCAGAGACAACCAAGAATATGAAAGGACAGTTGTGACGTCATTGCAACGGATAAACCCCGGCACGATTTCTTTCTGACACACGTTTGCACGTTTTGTTCAAACTTCCAATCAAATGCAAACACGTGTCTGTGTCATGATGAAAACCTTTTCCCGCTCAAGGTTTTCTCTCTCTAAAACTCCCTATATAAACAAACTCTTGGTTTATATTTGTCTTTTACGCGATCAATCTTCCTCCGCAAGAAAAGAATTACTGTTGCATTTGTGCTCTCAAATCTTCAAAGAACTGTTCATCATCTTCTTCATCAAAACATCAAGGTTAATATGTTCATTTTTTAAATGCAGATAACTTGTTTCTGATCTTATCATTGTTTTAAACAAGATCAAACAAAAGAACTTCTTAAAAATAAAATCATTTCTTTCATGGTTTTATGAACACAACCATTTCATGGTTGTTCTTCATGTTTTAAATCTTAATCTTAAACTTGTTCTTCATTCGTATCCAGTTTTTTTTTGAAACTGGAATACAAGACTTTATGGGTTTTACATTTCGTTTCAAAAATCATGAAAAACCCTATTCTTCAGTAAGACATTTTTGTCTGAATGAAATGGATAAAATTCGAAACATCTTAATGGAAATTTCTTTCCACATTAAGATAATTCTTATTTGTTAACATCTTTGGTTGAACTGATAATACAGAGAAATGGCAACTTCAAAGATCAATGTTACCGCTGAGAACATCTCCGCTGACTCTGAGGAAGTGGAAATCATCAAAGCCCCTCAGGTTAAGTTCAAGCTGGATCAACTAGATTGGACCAAGGTCAACAACCTCTTTGCGCTTCTCGAGTTTCCTCCTCGAAAGCAAGTCACACATCTGGATGATGCTGTGAATTTCCTGAAAAACTGCTGCATTTCAACAGCCCTGACCATCACACCTCCTGCAAGTCAGCTACTACTATCCCAATTCTGGTACTCTGCCAGACACACTCAGCTACCCTCCGTTAAAGATGCATCCAAAACTATCGATTGCATACTCAGCGATACTGAGTATGGCACAATTAAGATAACCCCCGCAATCATTCGAAAAGCCCTGAACTTTCCCAATGCTACCAAAGAAAAACCGTTTGTTCCATTCCCTGACCATAAGAAGCATGCTGACAGAGAAGAAATCATTGCTTTCCTCGAAGCAATGGGTTACATCTGGGAAACTGGAAGGGACAAGAAGCCCGAGAAGAAGCTAACGCTGATAAAGAAGTCCAAAATGCCCAGCGAGATGAATTTCATCTTCGCCCATCTGATCAGCTACATGACAGCGAAGACCGGCTCCTCTGATCAAGCCGCTCAACCTCAGCAGGTTATGGGATACGCACTGCTGAAAGGTCTACATATTGACTGGGCATCTATCATTTATGATGACCTAGTACAAAGAGTAGATTCTGCTGCTGACAGACCTGCATGGGTTCCCTACCCCCGTTTCATCAGCGCCATCTTTCAATATGGCCTGAAGGACAGCTATCCTCAAGAGGGTGACCTGAAACTTTCTCAGGTTGGCCCTAAGGTGCTCGATTTCAATCCTGTCGACAATGAGGTACGTCTTTCTATCCTCCTCTCTCTTCTTAACCCTAATTCTTCGACTTCTGTGGCTCCTTCAGCGACAATACCCATCGCTGATACCCCGGCCACACAATCCTCTCCTTCTAAGAAAAGGAAACACTCTTCAACCCAACTTGATTCCAAAAGGATCTAGAAAACCAAGGAGCAACCCCAGCAATCCCATGCTGAAGACTCCTCAGCTCATTCTGAAGAGCTGAAGGAAAGTTCCGTGGTACGCTCTGCCACACCCGTGCAAGCCATCCCTCCAATCCAGACTTCAGCGTCTCCAAACGCTGAGGTTAGAAACTTGGAACCTACCCAACCTCCCTCAGTCTCTCAAAAGACTGATGAATTGATTCTCAGCGATTCCAACGCTGAACTCAGAACCCGAACCCCATTCTTATCCTTCGCTTCTCCCTCCACTCACTTGGACACTCCTCCAAAGAACACTGAGATTCCATCATTCCAGAACCCACAGCTGAAGCTTCTCAAAGAATGATGAAGAAAGGACCTGCAGAGATCACCATACCTCACCGTACTTTCGAAGAGGATATGGAACATTTTTCAGGAACTTGCAACTTTGACGAGTTCATCAATCCTCTTGCAGGTACAAATAAAATCCTATACACTGTAACTAAACCTGAAACTTCTGAGCTTTCCTTTATTCACAAGTACTTATCTGTTACAGGTCCTAATTTGGGAGACATCAACGCCTCTCTGAAGTCCGTGGAAACAAAGCTGACAGATCTCACCACTACTCTTTCCAACAACTCTTCAGCTGTAACAAACGCTGGAGAGAATTTGACAAAGCTAACAAGGGTGGTGGAAACGAAAGCTTCCACAGACGACATCAAGATTGTTGATAAGACTCTCAGCGATTTCGCCAAAGTGCTCGCTGACATCTACACTGACTACACCTCACTCAAAAACTCCGTTTCCTCCATGTCTGGCGAAGTCACAACGCTGAAGACATCGGTTGGAGCCTTAGAGGGTGATATGTCAGCTGTAGAGACTGACTTAGGCTCTGTAAAGACCGACGTTGGTGAGATGAAAACGATGATCTAGCAGCTACTCAAACCCTGCATTGGAAACTTTCACAGTGGCGGATCGTAAAGAGCTGCAGAAGATCACTCCTGCTATATCTGGCCTTGAAGACAGATTAGCAGCGATTGAAAGTTGTATTAAAATCTCTGGCCAAGAAGACAGAGAAAATACAAATGCTGAATCTACCCATTCCTCCCCCAGTCATCATGAGAAAGAGGGGGAGAAGAGCGCTGAACATCCCGAGGAAAAGGGCGCTGAACATACCAATGAGAAGAGCGCTGAGGATCTTGAAAAGAGCGCTGAAGACCTTTCCCATGATGAATCTATCAGGGGAGAGAAGAATGAAGATCTTATCGCTGTACCTCAGGGAAATGAAAACCCTGAGGGAACCGAGAAGCTCGCCTCTGTATCTAAGGGGGAGCAACTCGAAGAAGACGCTGAAGAATCCGAAGCAGAAGATGATGAAGCCGTCGACATCCCTGATGATGAACCATCTTCTTCTCCAAAGAAGAATGATGATGATGATGATGAAGATGACGATGATTTCTTTATCGTCAAACCTGCCCCAAGGATCAAAGCTCTTAAGGGAATTTCAATAAATGAACCAACAGGGGAGCGGACAAAGACAAATCCCTCAGCCTCTGGCGCTGAGAAAGGAAAAGGCAAAGGCGTCGCTGAAGATGAAAATATGGCGATCTTGCTTGTAAAGCCGGTTTGTCAGGTACACTAATCATATCTCACGCCATCCCTCCTCTATAAGTTCTACTACCCTAGCCTACACCTGAACATATTTCTCTTTCTCCTTCTACCCAAGTTCTTCTACCCATGTTCTTATTTGTAAGATCGCTGTGTTTCAGCTAGTCCTCTCCCCTGTTTGAGGATGTCGCTGAAGGTTCTACTACTGCGACTTCACAAATAAAGCCAGCTGTTGCTGATGAAATAATCCCAGTCTTAGATTTGATCTCTGAGACTGATGAACCAGAAGAACAACCTCTCTCGCACAGAAACAGACCTTCCTCAGCTCCTCAAAAGCTGAGTGAAGAGGATCAAAAGAGAAGAGAGGAAATAATAAAGCGATTCGAGGATCGGCGAATCATTCTAAGGCGTGATCAACTTCCTTCAGTTCCTCCAAAGTTCAAAATCTCCAAAGCTGAATACCAGGAACACCTTAGAGCTGAACGCCTTATCGCTGAAAGGAAGGAAGCTGAAGAGAAAGACAGAGAATACGCCATCAAGCTTACTCAACGATCAATCAAAGACCCCAAGCTGAAAAGAGTTCCCATTGATGTTCAACGTCAGCTCTGGGATGATGCTCAAGAAATCGTTAGAGAAAAGACAAAGGTATCTGATACAACCTTGGAATGGGCTAAACAAATGCTGACTTATCGATCAAGACCATCCAAAATAATCAAAGCCAACATCAGAGGAAAAATGTACGTTGATGTTCCTGTTGTTGAAGTGGATGTCTACAGAGATGACAAAACCAAGCAAACCTTCTATGCTGCTTCATTAGAAAATTTTGGTCTCTCTGAATGGTTAGAAACGAAATTAGCCATTCAGGGATCACGCTCAAAATTCAAAAGCCATGTTGAGATGATCTTAAACAAACAGATCGACTTGCTTTCATCTGCTGTGGATATTCCTCCTACTCTTCCTCAACCGAAGAAAGCCTCGGCTAAGAAGAAGAAAGTTTCTGATTCAGGTCCAATCATTCGAAATGAAACAGGTATTGGTTTCTCTCGTGCTGAAGTTCTTGGCCCTGATGCTGATCTTTCAATGCTTGACACCTCCCTACCATCTGGAGAAACCTTCATCCCTGGCACAGTGGTAAGTGATCCATATGGTATATTCTTCTTAGACTATGATGGAAATCCTCACTTTCAACGTGTCTCTGAGCTCCACATCGCTCCCATCGAACAACTCAGAGATCTCGTACACTGGTGTGAAGTCAGACGCGACATCAAAGCTAGACACCTGAAGCCCTTGATTTTTGATGCTGCTCTGAAGTTAAAGAATCAAGGAGTAAATGTCCCTGACTGGATGATCCCCACTGAAAATACGACCCTTGATGAACTTCTCATTAAGGAAGAACCCTTTGAAAACTAATATAATCTCCTTTTTCTCTATTGTATTAGTTATCCTTCTGTACTTGTAAATTATTTCGCTTGTACTTGTAATCTTTCTGTTCTTCATTGTAACCTGATTCAATACTTTAAAGAAAGATTTCAGCGAACGTACTTTACTCCATCAGTACTGAAAAGATCCCAGAAAACAGTAAAAGGGACAAATATTTTATGAGTTCTTTTTATCCTTATGTTTTCATTAAATAGCAATTTTCTTTGTTGCTATGTCATAATCAAATAGGGGGAGATTGTTGATCCAAACCCTCAGTGATTTGATAATGACCCTCTCTTATACTTAGTGAAAATTGTAAGTAAACAATATGTATCAGAGTTTCACTATCGCTGATAAGTACTAAGATCTTCCAGTACCGCTGATAGGAACTCTCGCTCTTTAGATTAAACATTCAGCGAACACTGTTCACCATTAATGTTCTGAGTCTGTTCAGTCATTATGGTGATCGCTGATAAGTTAGTTGTTTACTTATGATCTCTGAAGACAAGTTTCATGTCAACAAAGGTTCTACGCTGAAGTCGAAGATCAAGCTCAAGAACCAGCGACAAGTCTCCTAATGAACTGATGCGGATCAGCGAAGACTCATATTTGTCCACTCAACGTGAAGTATCAAGTACAAGACTTCAGCTATCGCTGAACTTTATCATTCGCTGAATAGAAAATGATAATCGCTGAATCAACGAAAGCTGATCATGAAGTCCTTCGTACAAAGTACTTTTGTCTTAACCACCCTTGCACAACTCCGTACGAAATGTCAGAAAAGAACCTCCGAATATCTGAAATCGTACAACCACTCTGATACTACACTATTCATCCATACGGCTACTAAGGTTGTCATCAAAAGTCAATGACATGCAACCAACCAGCTGATGACACGTGTAAAGTATATACTGACTTGCATTAAATGCATGCAGTATATAAAGAGATGAACTCACTTCATTTGAAGTAACTTGCTAACTCTGGACAAGTTCAATCTCTTATCTCAAGATAGGTTATTATTAGTAATTTCCTTATCTTTCTTAGTGCAAGAAACCTTAGTGTTCCAACTTGTTTAGATTTAGGTTTATCCTTAATCTTGTCTCCGCAACAAGCTGTAAATTGTTAATGATTTATCAATAAACAATTTAGAAAAGTAAAATCTGTGTGTTTGTATTCAACCCCCCCTTCTACAAACTTGTATAGGCCTTCGGGACCAACAAGTTCTATGCTTAGTATACTAGTTCTTTGTGCTGTATTGTAATCTTTTAAAGAATAGTATCAAGTTTCACAGAGGATGACTTTCTCCTCTTTCTCTTTTGTTTACATCTTTGTAATTTGCTTTATTTGTATTTTCAATACTTAGGGGGAGATTGTTAGCCCCAAGTATACAAGATGTAAAAGTATTGAAAATATCACAAGTCAGAAGACCACCAGAGATCCGACAGAAGACTTAGAAGAAAATCGACAAGAAGATCATCAGAGCTCGACAGAGCTCTGGCAGAAGACTTCTTCTGTTCCACCAGAAGAACTGTTCACACCAGAAGACCATCAGAGCTCTGGCGTAAGAGCTCTGGTAAATGAAGACCTCTGTGAAGCTTAAGTCTCGTAGAAATCTCTAAGTGTCAGACACATGTCCGTACATTCCACGTAAGCCCTAAAAAGACGGAGACACACTTTCCACGTGTCACCCCAGGGTTAGATAGTACATTGTCTTTCACTTTATCAGGCTATAAATAGAAGGGTAGTGGAACGCACATTTGTAAGCTTTTGGAAGGATTATTTGCCACAATTGTGAGAGCACACACTGCAACATTCCTTTCCACTATCACTGTACGATTTGTCACCTGAGAGATTTTAGAATACACACACAAGAAAGTGTTCTTGGTGTTATTCATATTTATCAATATACGAGCAGCTTATTTATTGATCTTGTTATCATTTACTGTTCATTATTGATACTCTCACTGTTACATACTCGTATACACAATCACTCATATTTAATAGCTTTATATTATGCTTCCGCTATCTGTTTTATGCTATTTATATGAGACAACTTGAATCTGGGAACCTACAAAAAAAAGTGAGAAAAGGAAGGTAAAGAGAGAGAAAAGATGTAAATTTTAATCAAATAGGTGTTTGGCGGCTAATAAGTTAAAGTTATGTCACATACTACACGGTTGTTTATACAACACCGGGTAGTATAATAAAAACATGGAACCCTAAAAAAACATACTACCCGGTTGTTTGTATAACACCAGGTAGTTTAATGAACACAAGCCACATACATACTACCTGCTTATTTGTAATGCATCGGGTAGTTTTATAAAAATATGCAGGGGTGCACCCAATTTTTTTTCAAACGGTGACACCATTTGACTATAAGAAACAAATATAGAGATATTTTTTTAGAAAAAATCAATATTGGTCTGGTGATTAGTCCCTTGCTTTTCAAATTTGAGGTCTCATGTTCGAGTCCTATTACTGCAATGTTTTTAGAAACATAATAAATATGAAATTAAAAGCTAAAAATTACAAAAATGACTTTAGCAAGACTTGAACCCGGGTCTAAAGTGAAATAAAATCCTTCCAAACCAACTTTACCAAGAAAAACTTGTGTCTGTATTTAGTTTCAAAATATATATGATGACACAAATCAAATTAATACGATTGCACCTTTCACAAAGCTAAATATTTTTACCCTTACAGTGGCACGTGTCACTAGCGGCACGTGCCACCGTTCGCACCACTATAGGTCCGCCCATGAAAATATATATTGTTATAATAATACTCGGTTGTTTGTGAAACACCGGGTAGCTTTATAAAGCATGCAACTATTGGTATAATACTACCCGGTTCTTGTATAACATCGGGTAGTTTTATAAAAGCATGTTACCAAGTAATCAAATACAACCCGGTTGTTTGTAAAGCATCGCGTAGTTTTTATAAAAACATGCTACCAAGTAATCAAATACTACCCGATTGTTTGTAAAGCACCGGATAGTTTTATAAAAACATGCTATGAAATAATCAAATACTAACCGATTGTTTGTAAACCGGGTAGTTTTATAAAAACATGCTAACAAGTAATTAAATACTACCCAGTTGTTTGTAAAACACCAGATAGTTTTATAAAAGTATGCTACCAAGTAATCAAATACTATCCTGTTGTTTGTAGAGAACCGAGTAGTTTTATAAAAACATGCAACTATTACTATACTACAACCCGAATTTTTTATAGGGTTATACCATCTTTATATCTTTATATATATAAAAGAGACAACCAAGAAGAGTTGAGGTGGCACCATGAGAATTGAATATTCTCAAATGGTGGATTGTAGTTAAATTTTGAGTATCCCACATTGCTAAGAAAGGTGTTATATCAATAGAAGAGTTGGGTATATAAAGGATGAGGAGAAACCTTTGAAAACTACAAGGGTCATTTGGCTACTTATGTCATTTTAACCCCCCCCCCCCCCCCCACATTTTTAATAAAAATAGTTATTTTTAGCCTACATATTGAAAGATCAATATATCAATATACAACGGCAACAAATAATATATCAATAAAAGTGTTGTGGTTGAGTTTTTTGTATCCCATATTGATATATCAATAGAAGAGTTGGGTATATAAAGGATGAGGAGAAACCATTGATAAAATAATCATAAAGAATAAGGTAGCAACTCCGACAGTTTAAAAAATAGAAATCATATTTTATTTTTTCTTATGTTTGCATCCCACATTGAATGAAATAGTGAAATAGGCATGAGGGAGGTGGATACATAAATAAAAGGGTCAACTCTTTTATCTCAATATTGTTTGCATCCACATCGGATGATAAAATGAAAGTGGCAAGAGGGAGGCAAGTACAAAAGAAATGGCTAACATGGAAGCTAGAACAAACCTATCTTTTTCTATTCTCGACGTTTTGGTCAAGATCAAGTATAGTATATGTTTTTCATAGTTTAACATACATTTCCCGGTTTTCAGCCTTTTAGTTAAGATCAAGTATATTATATATTGATTTTAGTTTCTCATATCATTGTTTGCATCCTAAATTGGATGAAAGAATGAAAGAGGCATGAGGGATGCGAATACAAAAAAAAAAGAGGCCAAGTTTTTTCTCAATATTGTTTGCATCCTAGATATGATGATGGAATGAAAGTGGCAAAAGGGAGGTGAGTACAAAAAAATTGGCTAACAATAGAAAAACATATCTTTCCCGAATCTCGATCTTTTGGTTAAGATAAAGTATAATATATGTTTAGTTTAATATCCAATAACTTGGTCATCGTCCTACTTGGTATTTTTTTTATGAGGCATACCCATTATACTAGCTTTATGAAATGATTATTTATGCGTCGTCTTGGTCTTAAACTACTATCAAGGCTTGGCGCAACCCTCTAATTTACAATTCAAATATTGTAGAATGGTTGTTCATAAAGATGAACTTTAATTTTTAAAAATATCTTCATACCGTCTATTCTCTCACATTATTATTTGCATCTCACATTGGATAAGATAATGAAAAAGGCATGAGGAAGGTGGATACGAAAAGAAAATGCCATTTGTTTTCTCAAATTATTCTTTGGATCCCACATCGGATGATAAAATGAAAGTTGCAAGAGGGAGATGAGTACACAAACAAAGAGCCAGCAATAGGATAAGCATACATTTTCTTGAATCTCAACATTTTTGTTAAGCTCAAGTGTTTATATTTGTTTTTATCTGTTTAATATTTGATATGTGAGTCATCGACCCCACTTGATATTAATTTTATTTTCTATGTGGGAATGTCTATTATCCTATCATGGTAATGTGGCTCTTAATTATGTGTCTTGAGTTTATACTACCAGCACAATTGGTGCACCCTTCTAATTTTCACTTGAAATATAGAGTAGTAGAATGTTTCTTCTTTTTCATATATATAAATGATATTTCAATTAAATTTGTTACAGAATTAAAATCGCCCCTTTACAATCTTAAATAAGTGTTAGAATTAAAATCGTGAATTCTAAAAAAAACAAATTAGTAACATTTGTAGAGTAACTTGACGAGCATAGTTAGGAAACCAAATTTAGCATAAGGTTTTAAGATTGTTGCCAACTTCTCTTTTTTTTAAATGTTGATGAGTAGTTGTTGTACACATTTGCCTAAAATTTGTTTAGACTAAAAGGGCATCAAACTTAGGATTCTAAATTCATCAATAAGAATAAGATAAGTAGGTGTTAATAATTTGTATTGTAATAAAGTAATTTCATTAGTTTTTAATAATTTTCGTCAATATACTTTTAGTTTGTTCTAAGATATATCAATTTCATGATTGAAGTTTGTGCATATGACCATCACATATTTATTATGCAGATAATAAGATTAGGCTAAATTTTATATACAATCTAGGTTTTGATTACTTTATAATCTTAATATGTTGGTATCATCTTTTGTCGTCACTTGGGAGATATTTGGCAGTTGCTGAATGGTTTGGTGCAAGATGATTAAGTCGTCAGAATATAATATAGTGCAAAATGAAATATGGTTGTTTGCTAACTGTTCATAATTAAATTTAGAGCATTGAATGGTTAAAGGGAACCCAATATACAAAATCATTTAGAGGGTTTTAGAACCATTAAGAGATAGACATTTTTTTCTACCAAACAATATTCACCTCCTAGTGATTCAGATGTTGCCTCTTAATGGAACTATTAAGAAATAAACAAACAGCCCCTTAGGCTAATATAATAATTTTCATGTGACACTTACTAATTTTTTTTAGTTTATGTTTTGTAGGTTATTAGACACACTTAACATATCCTTAAATAATTAACATAAGGTGTTAACAGATAAAAAACACAACAAGGACGGTACATAAACATATCCCAATCTTGCATATTAATTAACTAATTTGCACACACACAAACACACACACACACACATTGTGTGTGTATGTGTGTATGTGTGTGTGTGTGTATCTTATACTATTCGTAACAAAACTATTGTCGAGATACGCAAACTAATCATTTTTACAATACATTCCTTTAAAAACAATTATTGCCACCGCGCAACGCGCGGTGACCAACACTAGTTTGTATAGTAGTGACATTTGACAAGCTTAATGTGAAGCAAAAAAAAAGTGACTGAGGTAACACTGAAGGTGATTGTTTTTAATGTGAAGGTCAAATGCGTTTGCAAAGGTAAGTTAATGATGGTAACAATGTTTCTATCCAATCGAAGTTAAGCATCTTAAGAGTGTTTTCCATGTGCAGGTAATATGTTTCAAAATAAAGGTAACTGTGATCCCAGAACAAGTAATCAATCAATATAAACAACAAATGAAGTCATCTCTATATTCCAATGATGATCCAAAAGCTCACAAGAAGAATGCAAAGCAATACAATGTGTGTGTGGCTAGTGTGTGTAATAGATGACCTAATTTCCAAAAGGAAAAGTAGCAAACGTTATATACCTATTTCAAGTTTACCAAAATGTCACAACTAGCCCCTCTACTTGGTACAAGATAAATGTGCACTAACAGTAACATGTGTGAAGGTGCCAGCAGTGTGTAAGTCTAACATGAAGGTAATTATCATATTGTTAAGCTATATAATTTTGTTAACATGAAGGTAATTATTTATAGTAAAGAAAAGACGAAATTCAGTGGATATTTATAGGGGATTTATATATAAATATCGTTAGATGTAGCTTCAATCTTCAAACTGAATGGATTTATGGGAGATTTATTTCTAATTCCTAGAGTGTAGCTTCGAAAATCAGAGATGAAATACCGAATACGAAACTGATTCAATGTTTCGAACGAATTAGCTTCAATTTGATTGACGTACTATAATCACAAAATTGAAGAAAAATGAGAGAAAATCATGATAAACAATATTGTAAGTAATAGTTTGATTATAAGACAAAGAGATAAAAGACGATCATACCCTCACAGTATAAAAATGCTTGTCTAATAAGATTACCATATATCAACCGTTGTAATCATTTCTCACACATCTCAAACCAAATATTTTTCTCATATCGTAAGTTTCTACTTTTTTATATTTATTTTGTAACCACTCACGGACTCTCGATCTCTCGATCCATGTCTGCTTTTTGGTTGTCAATTGGCCCGATATATGGAAGAAAGTTGGTTAGTGGTGGGACGTAGCTATTCCGAACTTAATTCACTAACATGACGGAGATGAATGGTTTGTTGGATTCGTTGAGGATTCAGAATATGGGTCAAGAGTGTCTTCAGGTGATTATCTATACGGCACTGTGGTTCATCTGGGTTCACCGGAATGGGATCTTGTATAGAACAGCCAAACCGAAAAAGGAGATGCTTTGGGATAATATTGTTATACTTTTCGTATTTTTTGGATCGTCAATAGGAGCAGTTAGCACAAGTTTAGTTGGGCGGGTTGGCTTCAAAATCCCATGTTTGCTAGTTCTTATTTGTAATTGTTCTTTTCTAGCTCCTTCAAAATTGCGGCAGTTTAAAAAAGATACTTCAAACCTACAAATTTGAGTAAAATTTCCAAAAACCCACGGGGACAACAACTAAAGTGTTCATTCAACTCCAACGAATGATTATAATAAAATTAAACATGTCTTTTCTCAACATATATATTTACTTATAATTAGGCCATCAGTACCTCATGACCCCATCTTTCAAAGATTCCAGCTCCACATCAGCGCCACATCAGCTTTTCTCCTAACCCTCACTCAATCCCTAAACACCCTTACCCCATTCCCTCAAACCCTTTTGCCACCTCATTTATTTTAATTCTTTTATTTATACATTTAATTATTTAACAAAATAAAAATATTTATATACTTTTTAATAAATAAAAACAAGATAAATAATAAAAATAAAAATTCATACCATTCATTAAAAATAAAAATTACAAAATACAAAACACTACCAATTATGAAATTTTTGAATTTGCTCTTTTCTCGCTAAAGTAACCCTCAAAGCGTTTCCCGTAAGGTGATCATGCGGGGTCATGAAAAACTCGAAGTCTTTCTCAAATCGTTTGAGAGGTGTGAAAAATAAGAGGTTGAGAGAATTTTAGAGAGTTTGAGAGGTGTGAGAAATAAGAGGTTGAGGGTTAAATATATAGTGGGATTAAATTGAGAAAAAAATTTATTTCTTTTTGTTTAAAAAGAGCCGTTCAACGGCATTATTTTTAAAAATTAAATATTTTTTTTTAATAAACCTTCGGGATGAATCGGGATCCCGAACCTGAAATCCATCCCGCACCCCGCATCTCGCAAGGGCCGTAGCCCATTCCCGCTGAGCCCGAAGGCATCCCGAGCCCCATCCCGAGCCGGGTACGGATGGCCTTAAAATATACCAAAAACTAGGTAGTTGGTTTTAAGCCATTTTCTTATAGAACATCTATACATATAATAAATGAGTAACTAGCATGCCACGTGTCATCTTCTGGTTAGCCGACTTCAGTATTTTCCCGCCTAAACATGTATCTGGACGCAGTTTACATTATAAGTTCAATTAGCACACCCACATTCACTCATCCTTAATTCAATTTTTTTTAATTTGTACGTTACATTTACTACCCTTATAATTAGGTATGTAATTTACTTTTAATCCCTTATTGTTTTATTTTTCATTTTAGACTCTTATCATATAAA